>JAUIMM010000006.1:31702500-32302500 GCA_031769625.1 Taudactylus pleione
ATGGCATAAACCATGTACTTATAATTTCATCTTTGATCCAGTTTTCCTGTAGTGTAATTGAATACAATTTAAGTCATTCTAAATACAAATAGCTGTAGCGAGTGCTCCAATCAGTTACCACGGCACACCATGTATAGCCTCACCATTTATAAAGCATGATAGATCAGAGTGATCCCTGCTTATCATGCCAGACAAGGAAGAGAAGATAAATGACCTCCACTGGTTACTAGCACAGGATCTATTCTTTGTCAGAGCCCCAGGGGAGATAAAACATGATGGTCTGACAATGATTTTTATGGAGCAAACACCCTCTCAGAATATTCTTCCTCTCCCCATGGAATGACATTTCTAGATCTTATTATATCAGACCTAATTCTCAAATTTAACCTGACTGGCATTTCCTTTATGCCATTCTTGGAACAAATGAATTCATTTAATTATTCTACCTAACATACTGTACTTACCCATCTTCTAAATATTTCTGAACTTAGTCCTAAATAAATACACTGTCATTATGCACACTAACATAAAGTAGAAAGTCTAAACGACAATTACTTACAACTATATTTTCAGTGTATTTCATTTTTGTTTTCTTGTTCTGAAGTTTTCCCATGCCCTGTCTGCTTAAGAACCAACACTAAAACCAATCCCTAAAACATTCATTTCACACCCGTGACATTTTGCTTTTACATCTCAGTTTGTTTTCAGACAATTATATTTCATGATGAACAGAACATATTTCTCCCTGTGTTTTCCTAGAACTAAGCTTTGACTGGGTGTATCAATGTACAATTACATAAATCTGCCCAGATGGCTGCTATTTTCTGTTCCTTCAATATCTCTTTATTCCTAATCTTCTTGGTGCTATTTTACAGTGATTTATTAAGGAAAACTGTATTGGTTGGTTTAGGAATTTCCAAAGTTATTTCCCCCCACTACCACTAAGTAATTCAGACATAATTGGTAAAATGTACAACATGTCCTCACTGTGTGTAGGCTTGCATACACTATTTGGTCATTTACAGTAGCAGTTAGGTTCTTGAAAGACCCTGAATTCAACAGAAGGTCCAAACTCACCTCATTCAGAGTCATCCCAATTTTATACACAAACATATATTAAAGTTACAAGTGTCGCTAATAACGTAAGTTATGTTTATTGTAGTTATACTAGTTATAAAGTCATACAGGTTCAAATATGTTAAATATTTGCTGTAAATTACAGAAAAATTATAATAATTAAAATATATATTAACAGTCTGTCAAGGCATTTCTTCAAAGATAAATTGTAGTTAATTTATAGTAATGAAGTTCATAACACCAAACCCCAGGGTATACACACAGGATTATCTTGTGGACCCAGCAGGTGGAATTTCTGCTTGTTTATTTATGCTGTCTTTCCTGGACACTGTCAGGAGCCACGGGATCTGCAGATAAGTATGGAGAAACACCAGCTGAGGTCTGGTTACATAAGACCTCTGATAATCTATCATAGCCATTGACTATTTAAGTAATGAGATAAAGCACTACTTTTTGTTTCTATTTTTACAACATAAAATAATGGAGAAACTATTCTCGTACATGAAAATAAAGCTTATTCTACTGTAACTTGGCAACAAAATAAATGTTATTTAGTATTTCTGTATGATTTTACTATTGATATTTCGTTAAACTCTTCCTTCTTATTTAATGGATAACTTTCCATTTATTAAATATCATAAAGCACAACTATTTGTGCCCTCTGCCATCACAAGAAATAAGCCGAATCACTCCATTTGTCTTAATGAATCTTTCCATAAGGGACAACATTTTATGAATCTGAATAAAAAAGCTTTTTTTATAAAAACACAAGAGAACGCTCATAGTATAGCATTAAACATGATGTATGGTGAAGAAAAGTGGAAAATAACATTATGTAGATAATGGCTATAATGCAAAACCGTAAGACCACCAAGTTATCTCATATGGATAGACTATTACATTCATACTTCAAGCAAAGTTTCTGGATCCTAGGAAAAAAGAGGGTCCCAAAGCAGTTGTCCTTGTGTAGTACTTAAAATGGATTGTATCACTATAAAGATGAAAACATTGTTTATTTAAAACAACATAGTTGGACTGAGTCGCACACAGAAGCGCTCGCAGCTTATAAAAATGTCGCTATAAACGCCTTACCTTGCATATATCTGTTCGGTCGAATGTGCAAAGAATGAGACGTCCACTTTTAGCATTTATGCACATTGTAATACCGTATAGGGCGTCCGTAGATGCCACCATTGGTTGTACCACTGTATGGCAGGTGCAGCTTCTCTGTCTGACCATGGCCTCCTATGCCTGCGGCTGTGCATCTGTGAAGACATTGCCATGCTCGCAACACACAACAGCATGACCCAATCACAACAGCCCCTTTGTGCATTCACTCTGTGCAACGTATGCTTCGTAGGGGTTTTCAAAAATTTTAGAGCATGGGCAATTGCAAAAAATCATCCAACTATGTGAACATCAATATTGCTTCGGATTGCATGCTGCTCTGAATCAGGCCCAGTGAATTGATCTGTAATCTAATTGAATCACATAGTGGAGTAATATTACAGAGCACGTCTCTGCGCAAGCATCCAAACAATGCGTGATGTCACAAACCAAAGATCCATTTCCAACAGATGATATAGAATAGATAAAAATGATATGGAGGCCAACCTGATTAGCTTTGTAATGCTACACTGTGAGCTTTGGGGTTAATTCAGCATTCCACACAAGTGCAATGCTAAACACAGATTCCGGTTATTGTGAATCTGTGCATGCGCAAGACACATTTTGCAAATCTATGCCTCTGCCTGATAGACACCAAGAGGCATTTAAGGGCCAGTGCGGTTTCAGCCAGTGTTCCCAGAGAAGGGGGCATGTCCGTCCCATTTTCTGGGAGTGGCAAGGTCAGGGGCCCCTCAAGCTTGCCAGCCTTAGTAAACTGAGACTTACTCATCTGGCCGGCGGCCTGGTGCCATTCACTGATGGTCACGTTGGTTATCTCAGGCTGCAACCTCAAGATACCGAAATATAGCATGGTTAGTGTCCTGGTTAGATGCAATGATGTATCGAAAAGAATTATACTAAGTGTCAAGTAGCTATGAAATACTAACACTTTATTTTAGCATTTTAAATGTCATCTTTAGGCAAAGAAGTACCACTGAAAGACTAATCAAATAACTCAAAGTACAAGAGTCTTTAAAGTATTTGTGGCTATTGAGAGAAATCTACACTCTAGAATTGACATTTTGGAGTTGATGCAGAGATGTCAGTTTATGGAGCATATATTGCATGTTTTCACTCTGTGCATGCTCTGAAACCAGGGGCGATGCAAAAAAGCACACATATCTCCACTTGTGTCTGAAATGGCATAACTGGGCTGTAATGATGTATGCCAATGTCAGTAATGTACAGATAGAGTGTGACTATAGATGCAAGATATATATTGGAGCTATGCAGACTTGCAGAGTTGTACGTATGCATAATTACTCCTCTTTTCAGATGGATATTTTAGCACCAAGCTTAGGGCAAGCACAAGTGTGCACTGCTAATAATGGCAGCTGTGAAAAAATGTTTACAGATAAGAGCTATCTGCCTACAAAGATGCATACAGCTCTCTTCATGCAGATGAATATTCTCTTTTATTTCTGTTCACTCAATGCAGGAGCAATAATGCCTGACTTGAGTTCAACGCTATCTTTACTAGCCATTTACCAATCATAGGGATACCATATCAGTAGGCAGTCCTTACACTCTGATTCCATCAAACAGAGTGCTTGTAACTCTATACTGTGTGTGGCAACTTCCAAGTACAATATTCTCTCCAACATTGAGAGACATTCAGAAGGACAGGAGTAGTACGTAATTAAATTAGGTCTGCATTACATCCCCACCAGAGCTCTTAAGCATCCGTTGTGCAAAGATTGGAAAGATTCACATTTTGTTATGATCAAATGTAAATTTTGAGTTACATATTGTCATACGACCACTGGCGTCACAAGGGGGGTGCCTGCGAGGCCATGCCCCCTTTTTTGCTGTGCGGCTGCACCGCGTCCACTGTTACCCTCCCCACACCGAGTGTCACAGCAAGGGGGGGGGGGGTGCTACTGCATGCAACACTATGGGCCTGAATCAGAGGTGGACGCATACTGCATGTAATGCAGATGTTAGTGGAGTTGAGAGATTACAATGGTAAACAAAATATTTTTCACAGGGTACCTCATGTTATTATATATGTATTTCCTACGCTGAATTGAAATATGGTCTTAGAATCTTTCTATCACCTATAGCAGTGGTTCTCGCACTCTGTCCTCAGGATCCCACACAGGTCACATTTTCCAGGTCACCCAGCAGCTTCACAGGTGCATTCATTTCTACCTGACACATTTGAAAAGATTCACAGGTGGAGCTAAGTATTTAACTTGTGATTCTGTGAGGAGACCAGGAAAACATTTTTCTGCTGGATGATGCACTTTGGAAATGATGAGTCATAGGAGTGATGATTAAACAAGTAAACCTTTCTTACTAAGTCACCATCAGTACCACTAGCTCATGCTGCTCATATGAAATAAATGAGTTGGAAGCAGGATGCCGGCACTTGATCCCAGCGGTCAGAATTCTAATGCTGGCATCCTGTCTGGGTTGCAATTCCAATGCCTACAGGTAAGTTTCCCCACCCTAACCCCTAACCCTGCCCCAAACCCTCCCTCCCCACACCCTATACCTAACCAACCCCTGTAGTGCCTAAACCTAACCATCCCCTCCGGTGCCTAACCCTAACCCTCCCGCTAGTGCCTAACCCTAACCCTCCCATTAGTGCCTAACCCTAACCCCATTACTTATTGTTGTATGCTGGTAGTCGGGATGCCAGCGCCGGGATTCTGACTTGTGCCAGTGCCTGCATTCTGAGCATTGGCATCTGGACAGCCGGGATTAAGACTACATCCTGAAAGAAACATATGAGAGCATGAAACTCCTCATGGATAAATCATGTATGAATAACACAAATGGAATGTCTGTGGTGATGGTGACTCTTTTGCTTGGACTATAACTTGGTATCACAAAGTGTTGTCAGTACAAAACTTGTTGATACAGAAATACTACACAGTATCTGTCTCCACTCCATAAAAAGCTTGGTCTTATGAAGAACTTTATTAAAGCAATTGATCAAAGTGGACTTGGATTCATACATAAGAAAAAACTTAGATCATGCAAAGATCAATGAGGGGATCTTTGTAAGACCTCAAATAAGAGAACTTATTAAAGATGAGAGCTTCGATGGTCAGTTGAATCAAGCAGAAAAAGCTGGATGGTTGTCTTTCAAGAAGAGTATTTGCCAGAACTACTTAGGGAAACATAAGGGAGACAACTATGAAGAAATAATGGACAGTCTTTTAAAATCTTACAAGACCTTGGGATGTAGCATGTCTTTTAAAATCAATTTCTTGGACTCACACCTGGATTTCTTCCCAGACAATCTGGAGCAGTCAGAGATGAACATGGTGAATGGTTCCATAAGGATATTTCCGTAATGGAAAAGCTGTATCAGGACAGGTGGACAGGTGGAATCCAAGTATGCTTGCTGACTTTTGTTGGACCCTTAAAAGGGATCCTCCTGAGGTAAAATACAGCAGAAGATCCTATGCTTCTACATTTTAAGTACGTTAATCATTGTCTATAATCTATGTTTAGTTAATAAACGTAATATTGCAAACTTTATTTGGGAGTAATTTAAAATCTTTACATGATAGAGACATTCTAAAACTATGTTTGAATTCAGCACAAAAAATACTGTTAGATATTACCTATATTCACCCTTGTGACAGAAAGTAATAAAAATGTTGCTAACCTGTGTTATATGCTACTGCGCAACATATTCTAAACATATTCTAAAATTCCCCATGACTCATGTATTACCCTAAGTCTACGCACAAATATGCTGTTGTGTATCGATTGCTGGCATTAGGAACTGTGAGGCAAAACCATGAGTGTTCCTGGATGGTGACTGTGGCCTGAAGTGTGTGCAATAAAGTCCATCTCAGGGGTGTGTTATGTGGGAGTGTCATGGACATATCTATGCAACAGACTGCATTCTCAGTTACAGAACGGCAGCCAGAGAGTCCATGTTTATACAGAGTTGAGAAGGAGACACTTCATCTGCCATAGGCTGGTGCAAGGGTCGATGGTGGGCGCAATGGTGCAATGATGGTGAAGTGTTTGGAACCACCAGCAGAATTGCACCGTCCATGTGCATTGAAAGTGGGCATCTCAGGGCTTGCACTCTCCGATGCTTGCTAGTTCAAAAGGTGAAGGTTGAAACTAGCATTGCATTATACTGCCGCTGTGACTGCCAAAATAGTAACCACGGCTGCAATAGCATCTATCTATGAATCTGGTGTTATGTTACTAGTCTATTGGTTGATTGCAAATGCAGTGCTGACTGTTGCTTTTTTTATCTCTTGGGCATAAATTATGGTTTTATGAGCACCACTAATTTAGGCCTAAATATTTATATAGGTTTTTATTACGTATGCCAGTTGGGGAGTTGTTTCTGCCATATTAGGGAGGTTTTTGTAGTTTACTTCTTGCCAAATAATCAATGCATTTGTTGCACATAAAATAAATGGTTTAATGTGGTAGAAAAATAATAGATGAATGAGAACAAATTTATAAGTTTTTCTTGTGTGCTGGACATAAACCAGATGCATATGCTATTGTTGAAGACCAGAACATTTGGTCAGAAATACATTATTTTTGCATGCACTTTTTTTACTGTGTTTACATTTTATCAGTCAACCTTATGTCCATGTTGGCCTTTTGGTTAATGACTTTTGATCAAGTCGTCATATTTTCAGTGGGTTGGGTATGAAATCCGGGGGGCTTAATAGCCACCGGGTGAAATACAGACAGTGGAAGCCCAACAGGAGCAGAATCCTGACGGCGCATTTACTGTAAGTCACCTAACCCTACCCTTCTCCCCCCCAACCCTAAACCTCCCTTGGGGGTGCCTAACCCTAAGTCCCCCTGGGGGTGTCTAAACCTAAACCTCCACCCCGCGGCTAAGAACTAAAGGCCCGATTCAGACCCAGATGCTAAGCCGCGGACGCATGCTATGGGTAGTTGTCACCTGCCTGCTCATGCATATGCATCACAGTGAGCGTGCGCAAATCAGTCATTGCGATCGGTAATCGTGCACTCTTAACACAAAGATTGAGTGCTACTTTGAGTGACAAATAGTGCTGTTTGTGGGTGGTAACAGGGGAAGGTGCTTGTGAATGGGGGAGTGGTGCTGCGAACGCAGGCGTGTCAGGGCGTCAAAACTGAGTTTTATGGGTGTGCATAATTAGCATCATTGTAAACGTCACTTGGTTGTATTTCAGCCTGCAGTGATCGCAGTGCTTGCAGTGGAGTAGGGTCTACATCAAGCGCTGCGTGTAGCTCTGAGATTCCAGAGATCCGAACCCACCCGAATTTAGCAGAACTGAGTCGGATCCAAGCAGGCTCAGAGTTTCCCGCCTGACTCGGATCTCGAAACTGAGGCAAAACGATAGAGTCTGAAATCTCGCAGTTCGCGAGCTTTCGTCTCTATGATCAATGTAGTATATAAGGGACCACGCATCGAATGCCATTTCACTCCGGCTGTGGAGACTGAACAGGGAGGGTGGGTAGTGTGGGGCTGGGAGAGGTGCTGGTGCTGTCTGCTGTGTCCTGGGCTGGTGACTGCTGATCCATTCTGGGATGGTTCTGTCACTGTGCTGTCTGCTGTGTCCATTTGGGCAGTTGCTGATCCATCTGGGCTGTCTGTGCGGTCTGCTGTGTCCTGGGCTGGTGTTTTTCATGTCTGCTGGGTCGATCTGGGCTGGTGCAGAACTGCAGATACATCTGGGCTGGTGCTGTGTCCAATTGGGCCCAAGTTCTGGACTAAAAAAAATAAAAATATATATAAAAAAATCAATAAAAGTGTCTTTTATATTTTTTTGTGTGTGTGTGCGTGCGTGTTAGGCTTAACCGCAGTACCGCACAAGATCCAGCCAGAAACGCAAGTTGCAAGCTAGTGCTGCCCGACTCCAGTCGTGATCAATCTGTGCTCTGGGCCCAAGTTCTGGAGCATAAAAAAAATTTAAATCAATTGTCTTTTTATCTAATAATTGTCTGTGTGTCTGTGCGTGTTAGGCTTAGCTGCACAAGATCTAGCAAGTCAGCAACGCAAGCTAGTGCTGCCCGACTCCAGTCATGATCAATCTGTGCTCTGGGCCCAAGTTCTTGAGCATAAAAAAATAAAAATCAATTGTCTTTTTTTTAATCTTTTACTGTCTATGTGTGTGCCTGTGTGTGTTAGGCTTAACCGCACAAGATACAGCCAGCAATGCAAGTTGCAACCAAGTGCTGCCCCACTCCAGTAGTGATCAATCACTGCTCTGGGCCCAAGTTCTTGAGCATAAAAAAATAAAAATCAATTGTCTTTTTTTATCTTTTACTGTTTATGTGTGTGTCTGTGCATGTTAGGCTTAACCGCACAAGATCCACCCAGCAATGCAAGTTGCAACCTAGTGCTGCCCCACTCCAGTCGTGATCAATCACTGCTCTAGGCCCAAGTTCTTGAGCATAAAAAAATAAAAATCAATTGTCTTTTTTAGATATTTTACTGTCTGTGTGTGTGTGTGTCTGTGCGTGTTAGGCTTAACCGCACAAGATCCAGCCAGCAATGCTAGTTGCAACCTAGTGTTGCCCCACTCCAGTCATGATCAATCACTGCTCTAGGCCCAATTCTTGAGCATAAAAAAATAAAAATCAATTGTATTTTTTTGATCTTTTACTGTCTGTGTGTGTGTCTGTGCATGTTAGGCTTAACCACACAAGAACCAGCCAGCAATGCTAGTTGGAACCTAGTGCTGCCCCACTCCAGTCGTGATCAATCACTGCTCTGGGCCCAAGTTCTTGAGCATAAAATAAGTCAAAATCAATTGTCTTTTTTTTGTCTAATATTTTTGTGTGTATGCATGACTGCATGTGTGTGAATTTTGTAAACGCACCTTGGCTACACTATTGGTGTTTGTGACACTGCTTCAAGATCACAGAAAATATGGAGGGCTGTCACATGACAGGAGAGCAAGGCCAAGAACCACATATTGTAGTTACCACCAGCAGTGCAAGACGGTCAACTTCCTCATCCTCTATGAAGACCCATGCCCCAGGGCTTAAATCACGCCATCGATATGGTAAAGCTACTTTTACCGAAGTAAAAAATAAAATTAAAGGAAATTTGCTTTTAGATAAACAAAAAAGTGGCAATATGCCATTCACTACACGAAGTGGCAAGGAAAGTATAAGGCAATGGCCTTTCTTTAGGAAGACTGCTGGTTCTGATTCTGATAGCCCATCAGAAAAAACAACTGTGTGCCCTGAGAAATTGAAATCACAAATCCCTGGGGAGAGTGCAAGTGTGTCCTCGGTTGCCATGTGTGAGCCAGACCTAAATACTAGTGTACTGTAGGATCCTCTAAATTGCAACATTTGTGTGCCCTCTGTAAATGTGGGGAAGGGCAGTGAACATCTTGTAGATGTAGTCATTGAGGATGCTTCTGTGGAATTACACATGGAGTAGGAGGATATTTTGGTAGTTGAATGTGCTAAGGATGATGAGGATGTTGATGATGAAGATGTTGGTGATGAGGATGTTGATGCCAAGGATGTCCTTTGTGTAAGTAAGGCAACAGCTGTTGCCCATGGATAGAAAAAGACAAAGCCCATTGTTGTCAGGCAGGACAAAAGACAAAAAAATCAACTTCTCACGTGTGGAATTATTTCCACACCGATCCGGACAACAGTTGTCAAGTCATGTGTGCCCATTGACAAGCAAGAGTGAGCAGTGGGAGGGACCTAAACCACTTAGGAACCTCCTTCTTGTTATGTCACTTTGAGCGCATTCATCAAATATCAAAGTGTTTGGCACCAAGTTCCAAAACTCAAAAAGTAACAAGTCCTGTATCACCAACCTGCTCGCTCTCTGTGAGATCCAATCGCCTTTGATCTCCGACACCAACACCTGCATCATCAACATACTCAATCATCATCTGGAGTAGTCCTGCTGCACCCAGTGTTGGTATTCAAAGCATGATTGACTTCTCTCCTATCCGTGATTCCTCAGAAGGATCCTTGTTGACTACGCCTGTTGCTGCTGCCGTTGCTGAGACTGGATCTTCATGCCAGAAGGGGACCAGGAGGAAGACTACTTGTAGCGTATCCTCCAAAAAACTATTAACTGTCAAACAATCATTTGCAAGGTCAAACAAGTTTGACAGCAACCACCCAGATGCACAGTGGATTACTGACACCATAACAACTATGCTGGTATTAGATGTGCATCTCTCCACCATTACTGCAGTGGGTATTCAGCATTTAATTAAGGTCCTGTGTCCTCGCTACCAGATCCCATCTAGATTCCACTTCACTAGAACAGCAATTCCAAGTTTGTACAAGGACCTTAAAAAAACCTTACTAATGTCCTCAGAAATGCTGTTGTACCCACTGTCCACTTGACCACTGATATGTGGACAAGTGGGACAGGGCAAACTAAGGATTACATGACTGTGACAGCCCACTGGGTAGGTGTATTGCCTACAACAGCAACAGCAGCAGCAACATCTACCAAAAGACAGCAGATACAGAGGCAGGCTACTCTGTGCATCACTGGTTTCACTAAGAGCATTCTGCTGGGAACCTCTTGCTGAATGGACTCTCCACGGGATTTGTGATTTCAGACAATGCCAGCAATATTGTGACATTTAGACATTCGGCGACCGCTTGTCATAGATTGTATATCCAGCAGGTACTGTTAAATTTGCCCTGCCATCAGCTGAAGCAAGAGGTAGTAAATTGGTGGAATTCTATCCTCTATATGCTTCAGCAGATGGAGGAACAGCAAAAGGCCTTCCAGGGCTATACAATGGACTATGACATAGGCCGTGGAGGGGAAATGCACCTTACTCAAGCACATTGGAGAATAATTTCTGTGTTGTGCAAGGTTCTCAAACCCTTTGAACTTGCCACACATAAAGTTAGTTCAGACACTGCCAGCTTGAGTCAGGTCATTCCCCTCATCAGACTTTTGCAAAAACAGCTGGAGAAACTGAAGGAGGAGGTGAAACAGAGCGATTGCACAAAGTATGTCAGACTGGTGGATCAAGCCCTTGATTCACTTCACAAGGATCCACGAGTCGCCAATCTACTGAAATCTGAAACATATTTTGGCGACCATTCTGGATCCTAGGTTTAAGTCCTACCTTGTGAGTTTTTTTCCAACAGACCGAAATCTAAAACTATGCAAAGAGTTGTTGGTAAAAAAAATTGGTATCTGCAGCCACATGTGAAATGCCATCATTTCCTCCTTCAGTTTCTGCAGCTGCCAAAACTCAATTTTCTTCACAGCATGCATGCTGGTCATGCAGATCGTTCACCAAAAAATGACATCTGGTTGGGCCTGAGAGAACTGCTTACTAGTGACATGTCTTCTACCATGACTATGTGATACGGTCTCTATTCACAGAATGGTGGAGGACAATTTCAGAGATAACATCCTAATAGGCATGTCAGACAGTCCCTTTCAGTACTGGCAGGAAAAAGAGGCAATTTGGAGCCCCATACACAAACTGGCTTTGCATTACTTAAGTTACCCACCCTCCAGTGTGTACTCCAAAAAAGCTGGCAACTTTGTCAGTGATCGGCATAGGAGGTTACTTCCTCAAAATGTGGAAAAGATGATGTTCATTAAAATGATTTACAAATTCCACGAGGAAGACCTCTACCAACAATTACATCCAAAAATTACAGAGGTCCCTATGGTGGTTTCCAGTGGGGACAAATTTATATTTTGTGAAGAAGAGGATGTACACACTGATGGACATGACGCGACAAGGATGACAATGACATCTGATGTTGTAATGTAAAGCCAGTTTGTGTATGGGATCATTTCCTTGTCCAATGCACATTGGTAGCTTGTTTTAAGGGGTTCCAAATAAACCAATCATTTCAGCCACAATAGGCAGTCCTTGTCACTGAAATGATTGGTTTGTTAAACTATGAATGTCCTGTTTCGTATACAATATAAGGCTGGGTGGGAGGGCCCAAGGACTATTCCATCTTGTACCTTTTTCCTTTCCATTATTAATGTTATGGTTGTTTTAGGAACCAATGATTTGTTTTTAAATTAATTTATTATCAATTTTACAACCAGGGTCTGCACCAATGAATTTATTTTTTTAATTATTCAGCCATGGGCTGCACCCAATTATTTGTTTTATTATTAAGTTATTATCAATTTTACAGCTAGGGGCTGCTCCAATGAATTTATTTTTATTATTAATTAATCTGCCTAGGGCTGCACCTATGAATTGTTTTTTAATTAATGTATTATCAATTTTACAGCCAGGGGTTACACCAATGAATTTCTTTTTATTAATTATTCAGCCAGGGGCTGCACCCAATGAATTGTTTTTTAATTAATTTATCATCAATTTTACAGCCAGGGGCTGCACCAATGAATTGTTTTATAAGTAATTTATTATCAATTTTACAGCCAGGGGCTGCACCAACTATCAACTATCAATTATTCAATCCTCAAGGGTATCCCAACCATCTACTTTGCACAGTCCTCAACTCTATTAATAATTATATAAATCAGTTTCAAGCCAGCAAGCTGCATGCAACCTTTTGGCCCTTTAACTAGATGAAAAAAAATCAATATTGTGAGTTGTGAGGTGGTCAAAATGGACTGGAAACAAGTGGAAATAAATGTTATTGAGGTTATTAATACTGTAGGAACAAATAAGGGCCCATTTTATGTGATTTTAGCTATTTTTTTTTTTTAGAAAAAATCCAGATCCAAAACCAAAAAACGAAAACAAAATACGGAGGTGAAGTTTTAGCAAAACCAATCCAGATCCAAAACCAAAATACAGCGGTCGGTGCACATCTCTAGTTCTGATTAATCATACACTTACTGGAGATGATCTGTGTTAAGAAAGAAAAGTCATTATACCAGCATACGCTCACTTTGCATACCCGGCCCCTTTTGGCAGCGAGAGAGCCCAGTTTAGCTTTCGGGTCTGCATTGACCCCTAAGTGTCCTCACTTACCTACGTTCGGGAAGCCATCCTGTCGCTATTCCATCGTTGGGCTAAAGATAGGCGTCTAGATTTAGACGCCTGTCTTTAGTCCCATGTTGGAATTTAGACAGCGGGTATATTAACTGTATCCCATTTTCAGTCACCATTTTGCTTATATAAGGGGGAATTCAATTAGCCCTGATAACATTTTGGGTGCAAAAAACTGGACTTTTCCCAATTTTTTAGCTTCTGGCAATACAATTAAAGCCCGTTTTTTGAGCTTGAAATATTATCTGTTTTTGGGCAAATATTCATAGAAGTTCACAGACCAATGTGTTTTCACTGGTGGCTTCCCAAAAACAAACAAATTATCAGGAATGTTATTTTCGTAGCCTGCAGAGGTCCCGAAAAAAATCCCTGATAAGTGTTGCAGGTGGCCGCACTTCGGGGTTTAATTGGATAACCCCAGGGGAGCAATTAGTGCACAATACTTTACCACAGTTAATTTAATTCCCCCCTAAGTTTTGTCTGTCTAAATTTAGACTACATGCCAGTTTGATCAATCTGGATTTTTGCTCATTGTTTGATGTGGCAAAGCCTTGATAGGTTTTAGCAATTTAGTATGCACCTTAGTACTGTAGCTTTTAGCTTGTGCATCACTTTGATTACTGGTAGGAGGAAATTATATGGGTTATGTTGTTAATGTGATACACCCAAAAAACACATAACAATCACACGACATGTTTAGCCTAAAGGTACCAATGACTAAAGGGATGAGGTCATCACCATGCCCTTAGACCATTTGAAATTTTGGAAGACATGCATTACAATATTTTTATATTTAATCTGTAGTCTTCAATGTTTTAAAATGAGTAATTGGTTTATGATTAAGTTTATTGTACACATTGATTGCTGTAGTTTTCTTTGATTTATTGCTTCATCTATAACATTAAACTTTCTCCACATTTTACTCTGTGAGGTTTCTGCTGCTCTTTCCTTTCTTTCTTGTTACCTAAATGACCCATTTAATGTTCTTCACTCTGGGAAACACATACAGAAAGGCTGCTCCCACTCACTGCTGGCTGCTTCTAAGCATAATTCTCTCTGGAAAAGCACTTCACCTCTCTTTTGCATTGTTTATTAATAGTACAATAATCTGGTTCATTAGCCATTGCTGGTACCAAATATAGATGTGATAATACTGAGCCACTGACAATAAGCATATGTTACGGTATATGATTATTTGCATTATTCCTGTATAGAGAAAATGTTTCTTCATTACTAAAGTTTGTTAATACATAAAAATGTGCTAATAATAATTTTATCATCATTCTTTTAATATATATTTTAGCTAACGGAACTTGTTTCTAAGTTTCTTTAAACTGCATACTTTATAATATTTCACAAGACCTGCTAGAACAGAATTGGAAAGGATTCTATAGAGAAATCTGCTATTGGGATCTTTGCGATTACAAAAAACCTCAAAACATTTACCTCACAGTTTTGCTTTTATTGTGAGAAAGCCCAATCCACATGGATAACCACAGCCTCCTTTGGTACTTTACCAACCCCTGGAACACTACCACACCATGACTACCAAACGCAAACGGGACAACAGCCGAATTGACTCCCCAATAAGCCAAAGCCCTCAGCACACTTCTGCTCACACTGCTCAAAAACCAGACAGAATGGTGGACCAAACAAATCCATAAACCAGTCGGATAGCCAGACTCAAACCCCAGTCACACAATATACATACACCAATCAAGTGATGTATGCTTGCGCTTATAATTACAACAAGTGTGGATTGCAAGATCAACAGTATTTAGATAGATAGCCAATAGGTCGACATCAAATGTTTGACAGGTAATAGGTAGATAGGGTCAAAAGGTTAACAGGGTTAAAGGTTTGACAGTTAAAAGGTTGTCATAGACTAAGGTCACGAGGGTCATATGGTCAACAGGGTCAAAAGGTTGACACACAAATGGTCAACACAAAAGGTTGTCCTACTACCCAATGTGCAGTGCACCAAGGGCCTGATTCAGACTTGGGAATAGAGAGAAATATCTCTCTCAACTGACCATCTTGGTGAAACCATGCTGCACTGCAGGAGGGGCATATTTAAAATGTGCAGAGAGATTTAGATTTGGGAGGAGTGTTTCCAAACTGACATCTAAATTGTAGAGTAATAATAAAGCTGTGCAAAAAATTTTTATGTATTTACACCCCTTGCCTTGCAATATGGGTTGTTCAGGTTCACAGTTGAGAGAGATATCTCACTCTATTCGTAAGTCTGAAAGAGGCCCCAAATCCACTGACATAAAGGTACTGATTCTGAGTCAGACATGTTCGCAGCTGCCTCTTTAGGTGGTTAGAAGTCTGTGACTTTATGCAAATGTCAGTACAAAGTTCTTCCCTGGTGTACATTCATGTGTCCCAATGTGTGAAGATTGAGATGCCCATTTGCAGCATCCATAGCACTGAAATACAGATTGGTGCATATATAGGCACACCATCAAAACTTGCACTACCCCTATGGCAGGTACATTTTCTCCTTCCAATTTTGACCTCCTGTGTGAGCAGTTGAGCATCTGTGTATGCACCCACTTTCACTGTCACATCTGCAACACTCCCATAACACACAAATAATGTAAAATGTGCTCAGCCATCTCCCTGTCACCCCAAGAAACACCCACTACATTTTGAACACATTTTGGAGACTATGAGTCTCCTGTGCACCTCAATTGCAACTCCTACTATCTGTGCATGCTATGTGGATGCATGTGGGGTACCACATAGATGCATTTACAGAAGAAAAAAATTGCTATACAATGTCCGACATCGGCATTGTGTGCAGCTCAGAATCAGACCCAAAATCACATCATAACCAGTCGGGCACCGCACTTTGCAGTAAAAGCGTCCAATTGAGAAGGAGTAGGTGGGTGAAGATGGTATGGGATAGTGGAGGGGAAGATGACTAGATAACTAGGCTTGAGGTACAAACAAAAAATAATCCTTTTGAGGTACCAATATAGTATTAGGCCCATCTAATAGGAAAATAACTAAAATCCATTGAGGACTCCATGCAGTGATGTGATGGGCAGCCAAAGCCCTTGTCTATCTCATGAAGGAAGTACCAGCAAGTGCCTCTACACAATTATATAAATACCCTGCTTTGAGGACTCAGCTACATATATACAGAGTTAATCCTGCATACTGCTGGCCAGAAGTGTAAAGTCAGGCTGCGACAATGCAAAATACCACAAGTCCATAATTTCAAAGCCTGGGAGCTCAAGGCAAAAACATAAACATATGCCCCACTGACGCATGGCCGAATAGCAAAGCAAACACTAGTCAATGAGCAATTAAACACTTACAGTTAGGCAAACTCATTGACCACATTGCAATACGTCTCAAATAATTGGCACAAATGTAACCTGAAGCCAGCTACCTCAAACTACTGGAGGCCTAGGGTTATGGTTAGGCACTAGGGGGGACAGTTAGGTTTAGGCAGCGGGGACGGAGGATAAAGGTTTGGGTAGGAAGAGGGATAGGGTACTGACCAACAGGTATCGGTATCCTAAACCTATCAGTATGCTGGCATCGGGATTTTGACCATCGGGATCCCAAGCACCGGCATCCAGTACCCAACCCCTCCCAAGTAGTTTAGCATGTGCAGCAAAGAACAATGAGAGCAAAGGAACAGATGGGACACAAATGTATAATAAACAGCAGACAGAAACATGTATGAAATTGGACCAGGCTATCAACAATAAATATGGGATATTTAATATTGCCAAACCAGCAGCAACATGTCAGAACAATACCTGGAATATAGCCTGAGCCCACATATGGCAGAAAAGACATAACTACTGTACTACTACTTTTCCATTAAATTCCAGAAGAAGGTGTTGTACAGTAGTAACATGTAGGACAAAATCAGAGAAATGGTACCCAATGATATTCAATGACACTCAATAAGGAGTCACAACTCCCAAGTGTCTCCCATTAAACCTGTGCCAGTTGAAAATGGCATGGGTGCGTGTGTACAAAATTCAAATCACATAGTAAGGGCTCAGGAAAGACCAGCAGGGACAGGATACATAAGAATTAGACAGAAGCATTACACATCTACCTTTAAACCCACTAAAGATGAGGCCAGAAGAAACTGGCATATTAGTGTGCAGAGCAAATGGAGAATTCAACCCAGACAATATAGACCTATGATAGAAAGGGTTGGGTATGGTAGACTGGTAGTCAGGATGCAGGCTGTCAAAAGGCCGACAGCGGTATCCTGATGATCAGAATCCCAACCCTCCCTTTCTGCATCCTAACCCTAACCCTCCCACTTCCACACCTTAACACTCCTGGCTAGTGCCTAAAACAAACCCTGCCCCTTAGTGCCTAACCCTAATCCCCCCTGGTAATGCCTAATCTTAACCCACCCCTGGGGGTGCCTAACCCTAAACTTCCACCCCCGCATCCTAACCCTAACCCCCATGGTACCTAAACCTATACAGCAGCTAACTAATACGAGGTGCCATGCTTATGATCGGGATGCCGGCTGTCGAGATTCTGGCGTCGGCATCTCACCCGGTGTTGGAATTCCGGGATCGGCATCCCAATCCTCGTAAAGTAACTACATCCGGATAGAAATAGATGCAGAACCAAGATTATGGCAATAGAATGACACAATCGGACCTGTAAGGTGCAAAAACTATGGTGAAGCAGGGACTTAATGTGCCATCACCAAGCACAATAATTCACCATGTTCTTTTCTGACAAAATAAAGAACAAGCAGCCTCACATGCCTAAAAGTAGATCTAATAACTCCACAAATCCTTCCCCATGATATCAAAACCAACTAATGGCCAACAAACCTGTCACTCCCCTGTACACATCCAAACAAAGAGGAAAACCAACCTGTCCTCAATTATTTCATGTTTATTATTATTATTATTATTATTATTATTATTATTATTAGCTATTACACATATTCATAATTTTGGCCACTGTAATTAGTACCTTATTTGTGCTGTGTCTGCCGTAGAGTTTGAAATGCAACTATTGACCTTATTGTTGCAGTGTTAATTAAATAAATGATCTGAGTTGCTATTTAACGAAACTCCTTTCTGACATTACTTTGCCTCCCCTCTTCTTTATGACTGACTCTTATTGTTTGACCTCTGAGCTTCCAAGATAGTAATCACATTACTGACATTTTAGTTATACTGAAAGCACACACCAACACAATTAGGAAAATACAGGCGAGAATTATATTTTGCCAAAAAATTAATTATACAAGCTATACTGTTCAAATAAGGCAGAAACACAATTCATGTTAGAGGGAAAAGAGAGCAGGAAAGGAGTAGTTTGCAAATTGTTCTGCCATCAGCGCTAATGTTATGTCTAATAAAAGTCTTTTATTTTATTTTTTACCTAATATGACTGCCAACAGCAAGCAGCTCCTGTTGTGCTCTTCCATTATGTTTATGCTTGCTTTTGCATGGTAAAACTTAATTTCAGAATTGTATATTGTATGAAATTTTTACTCCGCTACCTCTCTCCTTCTGCCTGCTCCCATCTTGCCCACCTCCTTAATCTCTCCCTATCATCACGTTCTGTCCCGTCTGCATTCAAAAATGCCCTTGTCTCCCCCATTCTAAAAAAACCTACCCTAGATCCTAACACTCTCTCCAACTACCGTCCCATCTCTCTCCTCCCTTTTTCCTCCAAGCTCCTTGAGAGTGTTGTTTACAACCGCCTTACCACCTTTCTTTCCTTCCACTCCCTCCTTTACCATTTTCAGTCTGGCTTCCATTCTCTCCACTCCACTCCACTCCACTGAAACTGCTCTCACAAAAGTCAGCAATGACCTCCTTGCTGCTAAATCCAAAGGTCACTACTCTCTACTCATTCTCCTTGACCTCTCTGCTGTTTTCAATACTGAGGACCACCCTCTCCTTCTGCAAATCCTTCACTCCCTTGGTCTATGTGACACTGCCCTCTCCTGGCTATCCTTCTACCTCTCTGACCGATCCTTCTCTGTCTCCTCTCATGACTCCTCTTCTCCCCCACAACCTCTTGCAGTAGGTGTTCTCCAAGGTTCTGTTCTTGGACCTCTCCTTTTCTCACTCTAGACATCCTCACAAGGTGAACTCATCAGCTCTTTTGACCTCCAATTTCATCTCTATGCTGATGATACTCAGATCTACCTTTCCTCCCCTGACCTCTCTCTCCCTCTCTCCTCACTCATGTTTCAAACTGTCTCTCGGCCATCTCTTCCTGGATGTCCCAGTGATTTCTTAAACTTAATATGTCTAAGACTCAGCTAATCATCTTCCCACCCCCTTAAATAACCACACTTCCCACCATTTATTTATCAATTGATGGCACAACTATCTCCTCTAGCCCCAAAGTGCGCTGTCTTGGAGTTATCCAGGACTCCTCCCTCGCCTTCAAACCACATATTCAGAATCTCTCACAGTCCTGTGATTTTCATCTTAAAAATATTTCCAAGATCAGACCCTTTCTCACCCAGGATACCACTAAAACCCTCATACACTCACTGGTCATCTCCAGATTGGACTACTGTAACCTCCTCCTATCTGGCCTCCCCAACTCCCTTCTCTCCCCTCTCCAGTCTGTCCTCAATGCTGCTGCTCAGCTCAACTTCCTATCAAAACACTCTGCATCTGCCTTCCCTCTCCTACAAGCTCTCCACTTGCTCCCCTTGCCTTTTAGAACCCAATTTAAGGTTCTCACACTCACTTAAAAGCCCTCAGACATTCCTCTCCCATTTACATTTCTGATCTCATCTCCCTTCACTCTCCTGTCAGCCCTCTTCGTTCAACAAATGCACGCCACCTCTCATGCCAATTGCTTACTTCCTCCCACTCCCACCTCCAAGATTTTGCCTATAAATTGAAACACCACTCAATATCTTCATATTGAGTGGTGTTTCAATTTCAGTTAATCTATTACACTGGGGAACCGTCAATTTGTTGCCAGAGTTACATTATAAGTTTCACAAATTTTCGGAAATTTTTATTGAATATTTAAAGGAATTCTATGGTTTTGAATACAAAGTAATTGAAAAACAAATTTGTAAATTTACTAAACATATTTTCACTATTTTGGAGATCTTACCACAGTCATATACTGTAGCATGACTATTAATTATTATGTAAATACATATGAGTATAACATACAAACAGTTCTGTGTAATTATGCCCTCTTGGGTCAAATGTAACTGGCATAATTTACCTTAAGTGGTAAATTTACTAAGCAGCAGGTTTGTTGTTTTTTTTTTTTAATCCCCTGAATATTGCTGGCAGATTGTAGCACCAAACCACTGAATTTACTATTTAGCCATATTTGATAAAGTTTTGTAAACTAACATTGATGTCCAATGTAAAACCACCATAAAACCACCACATCTATCTGGCTAATTAAGAGTGGCATCAGAATACTCTTACAATGAGAGCAATCAGTATGTATTGAATAATGAGATTAATACTATAACATTAATAATTCCCTTATGAGGAAACTACTCTTTTATTCATATTTTCTTTGGAAATTATTTATTAATATTATTCAGAGCTATATTATTTATTATTATAAATTAAAGGGACAATATAAATTAATTGGTGATTGCAGTTTAAAAATATGTTTAATTAGGGGTGAAGCATTTATTATTTTGTGATATGGGTACCATTTATATAAATATATATATATATTATTACAAACATTTTTAAACACCAATTAATAATGAATTAATATTGAATCTCTAATATAATTAATAAACCAGATCACAGCGTTTTTTTCCATTTTTCAAACTTTGCTTGTGACCCCAGACTGTCCTAACCATTCCATTTGTCTATAGCTTCTGTACCATCACTTAAACCATGAAGAGTAGAAATGACACAATATTTGTGCAGTTAACTTGAACATATTCTGCTTCTTTTCACACTTAAACAAGTGAAACACCAGATACTTGTGAGGTATATCCAATTACAATCAGGTAAGTGAGTATATAATAGCACTCTGGTTATGAAGGATATAGGGTATTTTTACACAATATTTGATCACAATATATTATCCCAAAGTCACAAATAGTAGGACTTAGGGCCTGACTCATTAAGGATTGCAACTGCTAAAGCGTACGCAGTTGGGTGATTGTTGCATACTGCGCATGCGTATGCATCGCAATTTGTGTGCGCGAAGGCACCACTGCAATTGCACTGTGATCACGGAGACCACGGAGATCCATTACAGAGTGATTGACAAGCAGTGAGCATTTGGGGGTGGTAAAGGGTGAATGGTTGGCGAAACACAGGCATGCCTGTCCATTTGAATGCCGTTGCATGGGTGTGCATAAATTAGCCACTGTGATTGCATATGCCGCTTGAGTACTCACTGCGTACTACGAGGTTAGCAATTTCTAAGTAAGGTCAGGTCTGCTGAAATTCTGTGTGAGGGCCCGATGTTACTCAATGTTCCAGATGTATGTTCCAGATGTATGTAAGATATTACGGCTGTGAGATAGCGGTAGTTGGAGGCAGTGGATGTCTCTATGCTGGCAGTGTGACAGAATTCCGATAGCATTCATTAGTACATTTTCATAGCAGACCTGCCTGCGATTATGGAGCTATGGGCCTGATTCAGACTTGGGAATAGAGTGAGAATTCTCACTTAGCTGTGAACCTGAACAAACTATATTGCAATGCAAGGGGTGTAAATATATAAATTTTTTTGGCATTTAGGGTAACTACTGGCTGCTTTTGCATGTAGCCCACAAATACTGCACAGCTTTATTATTACTCTACAATATAGATGTCAGCTTGGAAACTCCTCCCAAATCTAAATCTCTCTGCACATTTTAAATATGCCCCACCTGCAGTGCAGCATGGTTTCACCAAGATGATCAATTGAGTGAGATACCTCACTCTATTTCCAAAGCTGAATCAGGCCTGTGATTGCAATAGCGATCCTTAATGAATCAGGAAGTAAGAAGGGGGGTGTCTGCACTCTGACTACCGAGCTGCTTAAATTGGTAATAGAAATAAAGATAATGATTAAGCGCTTGTGGTTAAATTGCCTAATGAGCAGACGAACACACAAATACACAAACAACATACATATGTTTATAGTCTTTTAAGACTAGATTTAACCACAAGCGCTTAATCATTATCTTAATGAATCAGGCCCTTAATGAAGGGAAAAAAATACTTTTATTATGTGATCAATAAAATAGACAAGAAGAAATACAATAAAAGGTTCAAAAATGATATATCAATTGGTCAAAATATTTAAGGACAAATGCATACTGTATATGTAACCATCTGGCTCATACCCTTTGTGGTTGGTGGTGTTAGTAAACAATGTTGTAACTACCCAATGTCCGGATCCAAGGCCAGTTTGGCTTCACACCACTTAGCTTTAGCGTTTTCCCCAAGGGGTGGTCCAAAAAGAGGGGAAGAAGTTTCATCCAAGTCCAAGTCCTAGGTTATGCAGAAAAGCACCCACACAATGAGTTTCAGATTAACACAACCTTTTTCATACTTGAAAAATGATGTGTTAATATGAAAAGCGTTGTGTGGGCACTGTGCTGCATAACCTAGGACTTGGACTAGGATGAAACTTCTTGCATCAGAATTACAGTGGAACAACAAAGCCTTGGTGTTGACTTTGTGGTACCACCTCTTATGTTGTATAAAGAATGAGCTGACCTCCCAAGAATAACCATCATCCATCTGATGGCATCCAGTTCACAGAATCATCACAGGATAAAAGCAATACTGCCATTAACGAAGCACTACTTTTTTGATTACCCATGGTTCTTTAGGATGAAATTAATGTAATTGGGAAAATTGCACCTTACTTCAAAGAATGAGAGCACAGATTTAAAAACAACATATTTCTATATTGTGCTGAGTCTGGGCATTGGCTGTCTTCCTGCCTCAGGCATCTGGGAAACTCAAGGACCTAATTGGTAAGGAGAGGCCAAGTAGGTTTCACTCTTATATTATTCCTCCTATGCTAACCTTTCTACCATGGTTACCCAGCTCTATCCCCTATGTTCTATTTCCCTTCCTTTCTTCCTAGATTTTATTTACTCCTCAACTGTCTCCAAACTGAATCTATCAACAATGCCTCTTTCTGATTTTCCTGTTATTTATAGCAACAGGAAAACTAGTGCCACTACTCACTTCCAGATCACTTAAAAAAAAGTTACAAGTAAGGGTCCTACTTAGAAAGCTAATCTTTTTTATGTCATTCCTTGGGCCATAAACCCCTTGGTTCTGGATCATACCCATCTACAGATATATTCTCCAGTATTCAATTAGAACACTGCACATATTTTAGCCTGGGATTCTCATTGTCATTCACACTGCCTGCTTGTGGTCACTCCTGTCAGCCAGTTGTCAGAGTCTACCACCTAATGCAAGACGTTTCTATCACAACAGTATGTTATCTTCCAAGTCACTTTTGCAAATGTAAAATGCAGGAATTAACTGTAGATTTTCAGTGTTACCAAACTTCTCTGCAAGTGTATTCCTATCCCTGCCAGAGCACCAAGTGTACATCAAGAAAAATTTGGAATGGGGATTCTTATGGGTGGTTACCCAGAAATCTTACACTGTGTCTGGGCAGATTTTTTTTGTTTTAAACATGATGGTGTCTGTAGCCTTGTATAGATTATGATGGACTCAATGCCATTATGGTGAAGTACTACTACCTACAATCTCTAAACTGAGTTATTTAACCACATGAAAGGAGCTTCTATTTTCTTGAAATTGAATTTCTGTGATGCATATAAATTGATCATTCAAGAAGATGGGACAATTGAAGGTCTGCTTTCAATATGGTCACTATGAATATTGGTTCATCCACTTTGGGTTATGCAAAGCTTCATCTGCTTTTCAAAATGTTGTGATTTAATTTTTCAAGATTTACTTTATCAGTTCTTAAATGTATGGGGCCTATTTATCAATGTTTTTGTCATAAAATTATATAGAAACTGCAGTTTCTGCATAATTATATGAATTGTTGCTACTGTATTTACTACTTGTCTAATGCAAGAGATTCAACAGAAATCTCCTGTAGAAGGTTAATTATTGATGCAGACCTCAGTCCCCATGATTATGAAAGCAGACTACGGTCTGACCCCTATGTACCAAACTCCAAAAAGCTAAGCTTTTAGGCATTTGGCCCCTTTAGTTTATGCCATCTACAGATTGTATAAACTGCTTTATGCCTATGGAGGCATTGTCGCAGGAGAGGGATGTTACAGTCTTTCTCCCACAGCTTTCATCCAGCTCTTAAATCTGACACTGTGTGCATGTGCAGTGTCAGCTTCTTTGGAGGAGTCTTTTGACAATGTGAAAGATTCCTCCAATATGACAGTTCACGACCAGGGTTTTGCGGCATGGAGGTTTACCAGTGAGGGCGCTGTGGCGTGGTCCTTCTGGCGGGAGAACTGGCATGTGGAGGCTGGCAATGCATGTACGCAGCGGGCTGCCAGCATTGGGCCATCCTGGCAAGGGTAAGTCTAGTGGTGTCTCCACATCACGGCTGTCTGGGCGCCAGCTTGTTGTCTTTGGCCATGTGACATATCAGGCCAATCGTCTGTTGGTCACCTTCTCTCTCTGGCCTATCACATTCCGTTACTGAGTACTTAAGGGTGATTGGCATGTTCTGTAGTTGCCAGTGCAATGAGTTCACAGTGTAAGCTCTGAGAGAGAGTTATCTGTGCTCCTGTACCTTAGACTTGTGCTCCGGTGCTTGCCCTAGATTCTTGTCAGCCTCCAATATGGTGTGGCCTGGAAAGCAGATGTGTGGCCCGAGGGCCGTGGTGCATCAGGAACAACATAGTGTAGTCTTGAAGGCCAAGGTGTGGCCTTGTGGGCACAGGTGTGACAGGAATGAGGTGCAGCCTTGAGGGCTGAGGTGCGGCAAGCTACTGACTGAGGCATGGCCGAGAGAAGATCACAGGCTGGAGACAGCGATGTGGGGAACACTGCTGGCATGAAGTGGCTGAACACAGAACAACATGGCCAAGACTTAGGCTGTAATGTGGAAATGCTGCGGGCTGCAGAACACAAGCTGGAGGCAGCAAGGTGGATGACACAGCTGGCTTGAAGCAACTGATGACAGACATGACATAGGCAAGGCTGTGGAAATGCAGCGGGCTGTGGAGAGATAGGCTGCGGCTGCAGAAGTCGCTGCTCTGGGTAATACCAATAGCAAGGATGTGAGCAGGTGAAACAACAGCAGGATAAATCAGGACGACTTCTGAATCAGCACAACAGGTTCAGGAACAGAACATAGTAACTGCAGAGTAAGGTGAGACTGGCTAAAACTCAGGCTTCTGAGCACAGAGACAAACACATACTCTGGAAGTTAGACAATATCACTAGCAGGAAGTTTTGGGCTGGCTGAAATCTGAAGCAGGAACCAATCAGTGCAATTCCTGCAGAGAGCATCCTTAATCACAGGATAGTATGCAGCTGATCTCTGCACACAAACTGACAGGAAGGAATGCAGCAATAAGCTGCATACAGACACAGACAGAGTTCCAGCTAACTGCAAGAGCTGGAACTGGAATCAAGGCATAATGCAGTGTCCCAGTCGCCTAATACAGCTGGTACCTGCCACCAAGATGATCTGCTGCTGCAGATCATAACACAGCAGCTGATAAATACCACAGATGGTGGTTGTCTCTGCACGAATACCATCTGCAACAACGCAGTTGCAGCTGCAATAACGTGAACCTCTGAAACAGGCCCAATGTCATTGTGACTTAATTAAATCTAGAGGGGCAATAATATGTTACATGAATAGATACATGAAGCTGTCACATTGCCTATGATTACAAAACATCCTCTTAATGCCCCTGAGGACAAAATCCAGACAAGTTTAATACTTGTCATACTGCAACCAATAGTACATTCATGGAATATTTAAGAGATTCATATTAAACCCATTACACAATGTCCACTTGTAAAGTACCTCACAACAATTAGCTTATTTAATTAAAGCCCATTCACATGTATGTGAACACGTGTGTGTGTTTTGTAAACCATATAGGGGTGTATGTACTAAGCAGTGATGTGACAGAGTGAAAAGTGATGTCTGTGATAAGTGCCAGCCAATCAGCTTCCAACTGTCATCTCACAGGCTGTGTTTGAAAAATGACAGTTGGGAGATGATTGACTGGCACTTATCACAGACATCACTTTTCGCTCTGTCACTTATCACTGCTTAGTACATAGACCCCTTAGTGTGTAAACATTACCACAATATGTTACAATGCATGTCTGTCTGACAATGAAACACATATTTTACACATACTGTTTTCACAGTAGGATTTGAGCATTTATATTATGTGTTAAAAAAATTGGAATGTGAAACAACTTTTAGCTGTCAGGAGTTTGAACTAGAGATGTGCGCTGACACCCGTGTTTTGGTTTTGGTTCTGGATTCAAATTGGTGTTTTGTTTTCTCTTTGCAAACCCACCCTCAAGTGCTTTGGTATTGAATCTGTTTTTTTTTTAGAAATTGATAAAAAAAGTTTTAAAAACAACTAAAATCAAGTAGTTTTTGCAATCCAAAACCCGAAATTTAGATTTAAAATTCAAATTCCGAACAGCAGGAAGATCAGGAATGCAACTCAGATCTGTCCGGATCAACTCAGGAGATAAGAACTGCGACTCATATCTGTCCTGATTCATGAGATTTGGGTGGATTCGGATTTCTGGAGATATGAACTGCACATCTCTAGATTGAACTGAAAGAATTGCAACCATACAACTATCAAAAAATAAAACCATAATTGACATTTAGAAGCTGTTTTTACATTGTACAGCACTATATATTCCACCTATTGGTGACTTTTTGCTAATTTTTTTTCACTGAATCTGGCTTTCTATGTCCTATTTAGTCTTCATACCAAATTTGGCGAGATTTTGGCTGTAAGACTGAGCTACAGAGAGTTCTGAATCAGCGAAGCTTAATTCTAGCCACCCTGTACATGGAGGAAAAAGAAAAAAAAAGTACAACCTGGCGCCTAATCGAGTACGGAAATATATATATATATATATATATATATATTAAACTCTAGATTCAGTTCTGCATCTTCCCAATTAAAGATGATTGCCACACCTTTAGAGACTGAGAAAAAAAGGTGAATGTATAGGAAGCGCTGCCAATGGAAACTTCTCACATTAATCATTATCAATACAGTTTATAAATACATAATTATATGGCCATATGAAAGACACAATAAAATACAATGCATAAATGACAGTATAAAAACAATATATTAAAATAAATCAGGCTTAATCTGAGCGTTTGATTTAGCAGCGAAAGAACGCAGTCATAACCTTCACAAAGGTTTCGGTAAATTCTTAAAGTACTCCACACTCCTTTGTAAGTACAGGTTGAGTCTCCCATATCCATAATGCTTGGGACCAGGGGTATTTTGGATAACGGAATAGTCCGTATTTTGGAATAATTGCATATCATAATGAAATATCTTGGGAATGGGACCCCAATATACACACAGAATGCATTTATGTGTTATATACACCTTATACACACAGCCTGCAGGTAATTTTATACAATATTTTCAATAATTTTGTGGCTCAAGAAAAGTTTGTGTACAGGAATGAAATTCATTTATGTTTCATATACACCTTATACACACAGCCTGAAGATAATTTTATACAATATTTGTAATAATTTGTGCCTTAGACAAAGTTTGTGTACATTGAACCATCAAAAAGCAAAGGTTTCATTATCTCAGTCATGCCAAAATTATTCCGTATTTCGGAATATTCCGTATTTTCGGAATATTGGATATGGGAGACTCAACCTGTATATTTCAATATATACCCTCTGTTGCCTTAGTCATCATTTTTTCCAGGTCATAAGACAGTGAGAAAGGATAACCACCTTAGTTGATTAGATGGATAGTTTGCTGCATTACATCCAATCCACAACTTGAAAAAACGTAATCAACATAACCACTTTGTTTGGTTTCACAAGATCTTATGTATCCGTCTAATATAGCAATTGCCTTCACTGGGAGAGCCTCTTTATATAAAGGTACCAATCCACTCATGCTGTTTTAAATGGGATATAGAGATCCAGATAGTGTCACTGCTGCCCTTACACCAATCTTAGAGTTCAGGGATGTTTGGCAGCGATCTTATAGTTGGCCAAGTGAAAATACTCACAATCAGGGATGGAGATTTAATAAGTAATTACAGATCGTTCAATGGGTAAGCAAAATTAGGGATTTTGCACAACTTTTCACCTGCTCTGAGATGGTGAAAACAGTTTGCTGTTTTTTGTCTATGGAGAATTCCCTTGTGCGAAAACTTCAACAATAGGATTGCATGATACGCTAAGTTTGCACCTGCAAAAACTGTTTGCCAAACCGCGGCTTTTGGCAGCCAATTGAAGCTAGCCATATAGGTTGAACTGCAGAACTGCTTGAGAACAAAATAGCATTACAAGATATTTTTCAGAAGTAAACATCTCTAGATGTTCAGAAGATACACACAAAATAGGGCATGTAAAGCACATTTTATTTAGTTTCAATACACAAAATATCAGGGGGTAATAAAGCTACTGTTCATTTTAAACATTCCAGTTGTATGCATTTACTGCCAATGTGCACTCAGCTGGAGGGGTTTACCACTGTCCCTAATGGACAGAGGGGAGTTTTCTCTGCTCTGTGCAAGAGACCACCTGGGGAGGTGACCCCTTGCCCACTTCCAGATGTCTTTAAGTCTAAAAGGGGGGATGTGATCCCACCAAAACTTACTTCTACTATTCCACTGGGGGGATTGATCACCTCCTCTGGCCAAATTTTGGCTCCAGAGGAAGAGTGACCAGCTCCACAGGCAGTAGTCTCCCTACAACCAAGCTATAACCAGCAAATAACCAACTATAGTTTCCATCTCCCCATGCACCTGTTCATCTCAATCTAACTCAGTTACTCACTAACTCACTCAGGAGCTTGAAGGAGAAACCTCCTGATAGCACCATGCCGATGGAGTCACTCCAGGGTCTAGGGGCTGACGTTGCACATAAATATATTTAATATACACAAGCTGCACATTTAACATTTCATACTGTTTATACATACTGTGCCAGCTCTCAGCTCTGGGCTTCACCGCTCACTGTACTGCAGCCGGGGATCTACTTTCCTGGCTGCAGTGCTGTACAATGCCCCCACTTTTAAAACATTAATTAAATGTACTTGTTTTATATGCACTTTTAAGCATTCTAGTCTAAGTACCTAGCAGTTGCAAATGAAGAATTTCTAGAGGGGGGTTTCCAAATGCTTGAATATAGATTAAGTGTGTCCAGTCCATAAAGAGGGCATAATTAGCACTTAACCAGCTTTAATATGCATCATACAAAGTGTATTGTGTGTCATAATTCCAGCATATACAGGACCAGCGATCCAATCTTGTCTTAGTGTGTAACTAATGGAAGGAATATACTCCCCGATTTTCACGTTTCTAGGTCCCGGGGTTCAGGCTGGGTGTTGATGAGTCAGTCGGTGTGTCAGGAAATCTGATTTTAAATATATAGATTAATAATTAACTCTATTGATGGTCTATAACAGTGCACCCCTAACAGTGCATGTTTTCCATATCTCCTACTTGGTACCCAGATGTTTTTGTTACTGGCTGACCACAGGTGGTGTTGATTATTTCATTTGTGATACTGAGAAGAACATGCAGGAATAGTAAATTCTATTATTTTCTATTTCTATTATGGTCATGGTGTGGGCTGGGGAAAGGGGTTTCCAGGAAACTGGAACCCCCCTCCCCCTGCATTTGTCTATGCCTACTGCTGGGATGCAATCATTTCAGTGCTCATGGTATCAGGTTCTACTCTCCTGGGGGCATATCCATTATGTTAATTATTGGGGGTCAGGTGGCCCCCAATAATTTACATTCTTATTGCGTTGAGTGCCTGTGCTATTTATCACAGAGACAGTTGATCAGAAACTCAGCTGTCTTCACGAATGTTTTCACAGCTAAAGATGTATCCACATACATCTAACTTTCTTGCGCGTTAAACAGCGCTTCTAGCTGTACCATGCCTTCCCGTAGCTCAGTAGCACTGAACATCTTTCTGTGCAACTTTACCTTCAAATGCATCTTATTTGCAAAGCGATGCAAATATGACGCACTTATTAACATGATGTGCAGCATGCCTATATTCTGTGTGTGACTGTGGCTGTATCTGCATGCAAAATGCTACGTTACAGTGTCACAGACGCTGACAATCACTCTAAACTTTTTTCAATGAACATCGTCTGATAACTTGTAATGATGATCAACACCAGAAGCTGGAAGGCATCTTTTGTGTTCTACTATGCTTTCAAATGTATAGCCATCACAGAGCTAATGGGTGCCAGCAATTAGACTGACTGTTGTCAATATAATACAAGATTCATGTCTCCAGGCATTTTTACATATCAGATAATTGACTGGACATGTAAATGCCTGTACTGGGCTAGTTTAGGAGAAATTTTATTAGTAAGATACTACAGCTTTGCATGCTTGTTACAATGTTGTTATTTGAATCACTAATGTATCAGAAAAAAAGATTATATTTAACACATGATGCTTATAATTATTCTGGGCTAAATTTGTGGATACTTTTGTTCAAAAAATAGTGTGGTATGTTGCTATGCATACTGCATTCCACTGAGACTGTAGTCTCAGCTTCTAACTATCTTACACAAATTACCAGCTTCCTAGGTATGGTAACCTATTACACCCTATTGAAATATTTTAATATTTTTCTATTACTTTGTATATAAATATAACAAATACCCTCCGATTGCTAATATCATCTCTCTATTAATGATATGTATTAATTTGGTAAATTTTGTGTCTGCATTAACCTCAGTTTTTCATATTGAAATTATGACCTTGTATTAACATAACCTGAGGTTTATATATTTTTACCACATTACTCATAGGGTTAACATACTATATTTGAGTTTTTCCCTTTCTTTTATTATTAATTTCATATAAATCATAATTATTTACTTGCTTAACTGGAAATTAATCATTATAGATCCATCTGATACATTTATTTTAAGAGAAATTTAATAAAATTTTAAATTTAATCTTAAATCTTCACTCCAAGTTGTGTACCAAAGAGTCTTCTGTTTCTCTGTTTTTTTTTGCCTTGTCAATTAAAGTATTTGATATATTGCTATATCTTCATTCATAATTTTTTTTCACTTTCTTGTATGGAATCAACCTTATCATTTTTTTTGGTAAAGTATTAGTAATTTCTAAATGGTGGAAAAAAAACATATTTAGTATAAAATTCTTAGACAGGAGTTATATCAACATAACCATACCAGAAAGATCATAGCATCATGATTTTTTTCCAGATGTATTTAACCCCTTAGCATTTACAGAAGCAGCTCTAAGGGGTAAATTTACTAAGAATCGTGTTGGTCCAAGATTGCATTCACGGGTTTGTTTGGCCAGCTTTTTAAACTTGGAAAATCACTAAAGACAGACATTGGTGTGATTTCAAGATTCTCTCTGCAAAACACAGGAGAACTGACAAAAAGGAATAAATATACCATCGGCCAAACTTGCAAGTATTTTCAAAAGACAAGAATACAACACACGAATTTACCAAGATTTGTGATTATGATCATGGGTGCAAATTAAGCAAAATTGGTCCAAAATAGATTTTACAAATAGACAACCTCCTGAGCAGCATGTTCTGCACAAACATGCACAGATTATTGTGAGTCGTGAATGTTTGTGCCTGTTTTTAAGCAAAGAAAGTGTTTAAATATAAAAAAATGGAGTGGGTTTCCCCCCCTAAGCATAACAAATATGGAGCTCTTTAAGCCAGCATTAGGTAAAATAAATATGGGGAAGAAAAATATAGAGGTCCTCCGTATTTTATAAACCAGCACAGGGCTCTTGGCCCTTTCACTGGTTGTGAAAATATGGTGAAAAAATGGTATAAGGTTCCTAATATTTTTACTACCAGCACTGGGCTCCACTAGCTGGGGTGTAATGCTGCAGTCAGGGGACCCCTTCACTGGGTCCCTTGGCTAAAGCATTATCACCCTAAATTAGTAAGCTCAGGCTTGGGATCCCTGGGGAGGTGGGGACCTATTTATTGAGTACCCCAGGCCTGGGATGAAGCACAGGGCTATGCTTTGCACAGTGAGTGCGGAGTTCATGGGTTAAATAATGATGTAAAAACTAATAGTCTATTTAAGGGTGGTTAGTGGTGCCAACAAGCCTCCCCACATGCCAGTACTTGTGGAACATCAAGTACCAGCATGCAGGGCTTTCAGGTTCTGCTGGTGCCACTGACCCTCCTGTAGAAGAAATATTAAACAAAAGACAGGACACACACAAGGATTTAGTCTTTTATTATATATTCACTCACTGATTCACTCGCACTAACACTACATAGTTACATTGTTAATAGTAACGGTCTGTTGCCTTGTCCAGTAGAATAGTACTACCTGTAAAAAAACATATTACAAACCCCTTGGTTCAAGTCCTCTTCTTTCCAGGCAACCACGATCTACATAAAAAAGAAAATTGGAAACTGGACCCCACGGAAATCGTAGGGTAGTGTGTAGGGTGTACCAGGGTAGGTCAGGAAATATTTTGGCCTCTTCTTGAGTATACTGATGTGTCCACTTGCAAAAGATCATGGGATGCATAACACGAAAATCATGCCCGCAAATCCATAGGAACACATGGTGAGAACACTCCTGTGGCTAAAAGTGCAAGCCTGCGAAAAATCATATCTTGTGATGCGTGCACACATTTGCCACAGCAAAGATGCAAATGGACACATCTGTAGTATTGGAGGTGACAAACAACATCACAAGGTTTGTCCAGTGGTAACCCCTTGGGATGTAGAGCTCGATGAACTATAGCAAACAAGATTTTGCTGTCGGGGTACAAATCCAGTATTTTGCCCAAGATATTCGTAAGGACATTTATCAAGCTAGATTATGGAATGTCTTCTGGAAGGCCACAAACATGTATCACCAAAAGGACTCAACAAGTACAACCACCTTAATATCTTTTTGGATTAATGACAACTCAGTGGTGGGTTGTTTAGAACTTTTGTCTACCAACAGTTGTATATTTAAGAGATTTTTTCAGATCATTTTTTTATATGATTTTTTTATCTATAGTCTTTGATCTTTTGATGTTCTTTTATTAGTTTGACTAATTGGTATATTTATAGTTTGATATTGTTTCTCACTAATGTCTTGACCTAGGGGAATGTTTTTGGGATTTTAGCAACATTGGGTTGTGAGTACACCTTATTTACTATTCTGGATATGTTGTGATGCTGTCTTGGATGGAGCATTGGGGAAGCATCCCAGTCGGATGTTTATATTTATATGTGTGTGCCAACCTATTTTTGGATTATATTGAGGATGGCTGTGCACCCAATGATTCAGTGTTTAATGAGAAGTTGATGGACATAAAATTAATTTTTTGAGTACTACTAATGGAAGAAATTTTCCCATAAAGCAACATTAAAGACATCATGCTTGAGAAATGTTTTTAAATTTTGATTACGTCTAAAAACTTTTTTGCACCTTTCATACTATCATGTTTCTGTTGTATCCCCTTTGGATTTAGTGGATTGTGTTTAAATCTTGATATATTTTTTTTCTGTGTACAATTTTTTGGGGGACTTTCAAGTATACATCTGTGAAGTTGCCTTAACCTTTTGTGAAACTCTTTTTGTGTACGTTTACTATGGTGACAGACTTTCTGAGTGAGGCCCTACTAAGTAAGGCTGAGAATACCCAGTTCACTCTAATGGACAATGATGCTGAAAGGGTACTATTTGAACGAATTTAATTCAACACTGTGCCCAGCCAAACTCAGTCTGATCTGTATTATAAACTGAGTAGGCTGAGGAAGAGAGAGGTGAATTTGGTGTTGCATAGACAATGCCTCTCTGAATACATTAGAATAAAATGTATCCCCAGGTGATTCCGTATTAATAATATACCAACCATAGGAAGGAGGAACCCAAACTTTTGTAGCCGGTGGTACGGCATTTTAAATAAATGCTCTTTTGACCTCCTCCTCCTGGTTATTGAGGAGGTGGGTGTTGAGCTTAATAAAACAAGAGCGGAACTTGCATCATTCAATAAAGAATTCACTCTTACCCTAACAGCTGTTAAGAATGAACCCTGGTTAAATAAGATTCAAAATCAGATTGATAAATAAAGATCTGAGATTGTCTCATTTAAGAGAAAGAAACTAGAAGTAGTTGACCAAGATTATAAAAACCATCTGGTTTACTACTTGCTAGCCAGTGATGGTAACTCAAGGTGCACCACAGGAGGGGTATGTTTTAGGAAGCAACAGAGCACACCTCTCTATGACACCTTTTCCTCTCAGTCCTCCTCAGAATCTGAGAGTATAGATGCACGCCCACCTATTGGGGCTTTTTAGGGGTGAACAGGAGAGCTTGAGAGGGTACCCCTATAGAAAACCAAGAAGATCGCACCCAAGGTGGAGGAGTAGGATGGGGCACCCAAGAGGCAGATGGGGAAGAGTGAGGAATTAATATTTTAACTGTCTAGACACTCACTAACAGAAGCAGAGTGTTCCTTATTGTCGGGTGTTCTGAGCTTCATTCCCACTTGTAGATTTAACTCATTGATTGGTCAGTTGACCATTATAAAATGGGATGGAAGCTCAGGCTTTGTGAATTGTTCAAAGATAAACATAGACCTGTACAACAAACCAGTGAATTTTTTTTTTAAAAAATGGGAAGATGCAACCCACCATCAACCAACTCTAGTTTAAGAACCTTCCTATGGAAGGTTAATGAAGAGTTTACCTGTGAAAATGATTCTGAGACAGGTAGATTTGATAATCTCAGTCCAGATGAAAGTAAAGCACTCACCACTCTTCACAAGAACAACTCAATAGTCATTTGTATGGTCTACATGGGGGGAGTGATGGTTCCCCAGGACACTGTAGCTTATGATTCTAAAATACAAAGACAACTGATAAGTTGACCTATAAAAATGTACCCTGCAATCCAGTGTTGAACATAAAAAAGAATGTTGACAATCTGCTCAATTTAGCTTTGTTGAATGGGTGGATTGATGAAGTTTTACAAAAATTCTTGATGGTAGACCATCCCATTTGCCCAGTCCTTTATACCCTCCCAAAGTTCCATAAAACCTTAGTGGACCCCCCTGGGTGTCCGATTATTTCTGCTCGAGGGTCTGTTTTTCAACCAGTAGCACAGCTGGTTGACTTTTACCTACAATATTGTGTTAAACTCCTTAAAAGCTATATTAAGGTCACAGGTGACTTTCTAAAAGATATTAAGACACTCACTGTGGTTACTGATGATTGCTTACTGGCGACATTGGATGTATGTTCTCTCTACACTGTGATACCCCATTCCAAGGGGATTTAGGCAGTATGTAAAACCCTGACTCAGGGACAGCACTATGGTCCCCCTGCAGAATTTTTGATTTCTTTACTCCAGATGGTACTTGAATGCAGTGATTTTCTTTATGCTGATACATTTTTTATGCAGCTGTCAGGGACTGCTAAGGGGTCCAATTTGGCCCCCTTATATGTGAACATCTTTAAGGATCACTATGAAAACTAAAATATTTAACCCAATTTTGGAGATAAGATTGTCTATTTCAAATGCTTCATAGACGATATATTTTTTTTTTTGCATTCAAAGTTTTTATTTAAATCAACAAAAAAGAAGAAACATCCACAGTATTCCACAAAAACACAAAATTAAATTATTATACAACATAAAATAAATCACAAATAATATAAGACAAGTGAAAAATATACAACAAAGCCTGGAACAGAATATAGGATAAAAAAGGGAAAAGGAGAGGGGGATGAGAAGGGAACCACCCAAGATAATATCCTAAAAATTAATTAAAATATGAGGCGAGTCAACAAGTTCCACTGATATGGCCTGAATAGGAGGGAGAATCTTTAAACAGAAACCATGGTCCCCATATGTCAGTGAACACTCTATATCTAGTAGCCCCAGACATCATAAAATCATCCATAAACATATAGAAATCAAATCTGGAGAACCACTCAGCTATAGTTGGGGGGGTTCGGTGATCTCCAGTGGACTGGGATTACCGCCTTGGAAGCACTGTTGAGGTGTTTCATAATTGATTTTTTATATAAAGACACAGGACACTCTGTCTTATTAAGGAGCCAGAAATCAGGTTCTGAGCTAATGTCCTGGCCTACAATCTCTTTAGATAAACAGATCACTGAGTTCCAGAAGGGGCGTAAAGAAGCACATTCCCACCATATATGGAGAGGGGAACCAACAGCTGAGGCACATCTCCAACATGTAGCGGAAACACCAGGGTACATTTTAGCAAGGACTGAGGGGCATCTGTACCAGTGGGCCAAAACTTTAAACTGAGTCTCCACTACTGAATAGCTACCTGAACAGGACATAGTGGTCTGAAAAATCTTATCCCAATCTTTGGGGACTAATTGTATACCCATATCCTTTGCCCAGTCAGCTGCGAAGCATGGCAATGTGGAAAATGTGTCTTCAATAAGTAATTTATACCCATAAGAGAGAAAATGTTGGGGACGGGACTGTGACTGACACATCGATTCAAAAGTAGTCGGGAGTCTACAAGCAGCCTCTCGGATCGATTTACTAGACAGAAAATGTTGTATAGGGAGATATCTCCAAATTTCAGAGGCCGGTAGATCCCAAATATCTTGAATTTGGTTAAAAGAAAGCACCCCAGATAAGAAAACCAGCTGACTGACACGTGTCACCCCAACCTGTATCCAATGTCGATATGTGGAGAAAATTACCCCTGGGGGAAATTCCGGATTATGAAAAAGTGGGGTCATAGGAGAGATTGTAGAGGAAACACATGGTCTTTTCCTTAATGATTTCCAAAGAGTAAGAGTCAGGCCTACAGTGGGGTGGGTAATAGAGGGAAGGGCCTGTAACCACGCTGTCAATCCAAGGCATGCTGAGAGACCGTGGCTCTCAAACCTCACCCACTGTCTGTCAGAATCTGGTCGGGTCCATTCGAGGACTGTACTGAGGGCCACCGCTTAATAGTAAGTAAAGAAATGGGGCAACTGAAACCCCCCATGTGTCTACGTCTGAAGAGAACATCATATCTAAAGCGAGCTCGTCTTCCACCCCACACAAAGTCTCTCACCAAGCGGTGAATGTTCAGAAACCAGCCCTTAGGGATGTAAATTGGGAGCGTCTGGAGCAGATAAAGTATTCTAGGAAGTATATTCTGTCGAAGCTGAATAATTGAGTAAGACAAGTTCAGTTTAAAATTCAATCACAGCGACGCCATCTTGCGACTGGCCGCAAGACTCCATTTTAGAAATGCGATCGCAAGACGCCATTTTGCGAATGGCCACCTAAGCGCCATTTAGATAAACTCACATTTTAGTACATGTGGTGATAATACCATTAGCATCATGCGAAGGCATCTGTGACCATTATCATATGAAGCAAGTGGCCAGGTGACAACTGGCTTGGGTAGATAAGTTTTCTGCATAGTGTTTGTTCACTACGGGTGGTCTGGCTAGAATAAATAAGCAAGCTTCCTGCAATGACACAGGAAAAGTGGGAGGGCCTGCTGACAGGAGATGTAGAACTATCTGGCCCAGCATGCTAAACTGTTAGAGACAAGGCACTTATCCTCACACACACATTAAATATGTCTTTATATCAAACCCCGAATACTCACACATTTCATATTCACACATAAGGTTCCATAAGCATCAAAATTTATGATTCAAGTTGGTTAAGCTAGTTTAAATGCTAAGAAATAAAGGTTTTTGATAACTAAGGTATTATACATGATAAGAAAGGTGTGTTTGGTCTCGTTCTGATGCATACGCTTTTTACAGCATCCCGGTGTTATCGGTGGAGAGATCGCATCATGCAAACTCAAGTTACGGATCGCAGAACTTACAAGCACCAAAATGTTTAGCTGATGAAATGTTACAGGAGGCGTTATCAGAAAGACTCCGGCTGTTAGAGGCAGGGAAAGTCTATTTGAAACAACCTGTTAAATGTGCCTTAACATATGCTTCTCCTCTGGGAACCAATGATATCAGCAGGAAATTTCCCTTTGTCCTGCTTTAGTCTGGGGGGAATAAATACATGTGCCCATATACTGGTTTAGGAGTCCATGCTGAAGGTTATATGAACTGAGGGTCTCTAGTCTGAGGTCTATCTCTGGGTCCAGAGGCGCAGCATATGTATACTGTTACTTGGGGTCTGTATAATTTCCTTTTGCGCCTAAAGTGTGTCTCTCTCTTTGACTCTCTCTCTCTCTCTGTGTCTCTCTGTCTCTCTCTTTGTCTCTCTCTCTGTCTCTCTCATTGTATTTATTTGCGCTTATTGTAAACAGATCATAGCGTGTAACTGACTGTACTTTTACCTGAATAATACTTGTGCGTTGGAACCACAGATTCCACTCCTGTCTTTATTTACGGTCAGACTGCGTACGCAAATTAGCGTTATTCTTAGAGGTTTATAGGAAGGATTTAAGGAGGTATAGGCAGGGGTATATAGAGGTTCATTTCTAATATTGTTAGTTGGGGGCTCGTGAAGAAGTCACTTACCTGCTCACACGGTACATACGGTCATCGATATTTCAGCAAAGGGTGGAGTGGCCACATGCAGGGTTTGCCTGCAACCGCTTTGTGCTGAAAGATCGCTATCCGTCTCCGTGTGAATTAAGGAAGCTGACTAGAATCCAGGGACAAGAGAGGAAAAAGTTTGTTTTCCTCTGTTGAGAGAACCTTGTGTTTAGAGGGATGCTGCAATATTGCGTACGCGGCTAAAATGCATTTTTGCATACGCAGTTAAAAAGTAATTATACGGTTGTGTGGTAGTCACATAATTGTGTATGCGGCCATTCGCACAATAGCGTATATGCACTTCCGGTTCTGCTGCCACGTGTTTGAACAAAGCCATTGAGGTTTACTTTTTTTTTTCTATTACCAATATCTGAGTTAAACGTGTATTTTTCTGCGCAGGAAAAAGTGTGTAACAGTGAGTGTATTGTTGGTAGGGGTAATTTATTCCCTAAAGTTAAGGGTATCGTATGATCCTTAAGGGCTAGGTGCAAGGGTTAGCCTAGTCGCTTGGTAAGCAGCTAACCATTCTAAACACAGTAGCAGGTGTACATGTTGTCTTTGTTGTATAGAGGTGCGTGAGAGTGGCCGACATATAAACTCTCATAGGTCTGGAAGATACCTTACTAAAGCTTATCCAGGTGTGGAAGTTGCCTTACTAAATCTTATCCAGGTGTGTGGGCGCCGCCGACTTAAATCGTCCACAGTTAAGTGAAAGTGTCTTGATTGTCTTTCACCGGTTTAAATTTTTATTGAAAAGCGTAGGAGTTGTCTCAGAATGGGAGCCACGCAAACAGTAGAGATGTTAAGCAATGATGTGCTGCTAATGGAGGCACCAATCGGATCGGCCCGTCGTATCATGCATACCAAGTACGGTACTTATGCAATAAGGTATTGTGATATATGGTTTAATATGACGAGGAAGAGTGTTAGACCGTTTCCCAGAATTGGTAGTTTTGACAAAAATGTGTTAGATAATGTCCAGGATCACATCAGTATGGTGCGATCCCGAGAGAAAAAGATTAAGTATTGTGATAGGATCACTGGTAAAGTGGTCTGTGACAGGGACATTTATCCCAGATTCCTGTCTTATGTGTTTTAAATCCCCAGGAGAAAGTCTGCAGTGTAGCAGGCTTGAGTATTGGCTTTTTGAAAAGCCGGTTTGGGACCTGGGGGTTGTGGGTGAGAGGAGAGGGAGGGCTCCACCCATGGCCACTCCAGGTTTTGGTTCTCGCAGCCTGGTAACAGGCTTGTTAGGGTTTCCACCTGAGAGTGGCCAATATAAGCCTAGTGTGTTGAGGGCTGAGTGTCTCACCTGGGAGAGCAGACAGGGAGTTTGCTCAGAGACACTTGGAAAACCTATCTGTGAGTGTTGTGCTGTGCCTTTGTTGCTGGCGAGGGCATTAGGCCCGGCCAGGTTCTGGTAGTGAGGGAACTACCTGTGAAGTTAGTGCCCCGATAGGGCTAGGATTTATGTTTTCTTTATGTTATTTCTGACATTGTACAATAAAGACTGGCGCCGACCAGCTTGTACTTGCATCCAGACTGGTGTGCTGCTTCCCTGCTGCTGTGTGTGTGTGTAAGGAAGGAGGGAATTTTAGTTCGTACAGCTAGTGTAGCCAACAGTCCCATCTTTCCAGTAAAGAAGAGTGGTGGGAGGGGTTATAGGCTGGTGCAAGACCTTAGAGGTGTTAATAAGGTAGTAGAGAGCCAATTCCCTGTAGTGCCGAATCCAGCTGTCATCCTGATGCAGATCCCACCAAATGCAACCCATTTCACTGTCATTGACCTCTGTTCTGCTTTCTTCTCTGTGCCTCTCCACCCTGACTGTCAGTACCTATTCGCATTCACATACAGAGGTGTGCAATATACATGGACACGATTGCCCCAAGGTTTCATAGACAGCCCCAGTATTTTCTCCCAGGCATTGCATGACTGTTTACAAGCTTTTCAACCTGCCAATGGATCAATTCTAATTCAATATGTGGATGATTTATTGCTATGTTCTGACTCTTTTATGTCATGTGTGAATGATACTAAACTTTTGTTACTTCATCTCTCACATACAGGACACAAAGTGGCTAAGGACAAGTTACAGCCGTGCCAGCTAAGAGTAAAATATTTGGGACACTGCCTAACCCAGGGGGTATGACATCTCACAAATGATAGAATCCAGGCCATATAAAACATGACACTGCCACAGAATCAACAGCAAATTTGTACCTTCTTGGGAATGTGTGGATATTGCCGAATGTGGATCCCAGGTTTTTCTATTTTGGCCTTGCCTTTACAGGAACTAGTCTCTTCCTCAAAGCCCGATCGCGTCACACACACTGAGGAATCAGAACAGGCTTTTCTTAATCTTAAGGATAGCCTGACAAAAGCTCCTGCATTGGGAATACCCGATTATGAAAAACCTTTTGATTTATATTGTACGGAAGCCGATGGTTGTGCTGCAGGTGTCCTTACACAAAAACATGGTGATGCCAGTAGGCCCATAGCATACTACAGTGCCCAATTGGACATGGTAGCAAGATCACTCCCCACCTGTTTGAGAAGTGTAGCAGCTACCGCTTTATTGGTGAGTAAAAGTGAGGACGGTAGTATTGGGTCATGATATGATTGTCTACACTCCCCATGCTGTATCTGCTCTGTTGAACTCAGCTCAAACCAGACACGTCTCCTCGGCTAGGTTCACCAAATGGGAACTAGCCCTAATCGCTCCTGCAAATATTACTGTTAAACGTTGCAGTACGCTGAATCCAGCAACATACCTACCATATGTACAACATGATGTACAAAGGGTGGAAGGAGAGGAGTTGCTGGCAGGAGGTGAGTTCAGCAGACATGATGACACTCACGATTGTATGACATATCTGAATCAGACCTTTACTGCTAGACCTGACATACATGACACATCTTTAGAGAATGTGGATGTGACTTTCTATATGGATGGGAGTTGTCATAGACAAACAGACACAGGTGAATTATGTACAGGTTATGCTGTTGTAAATGACACAGACATCATGGAAGCTAAACCTCTCGGTCCTCCTCACTCAGCCCAGGTGGCAGAGTTAGTAGCACTGACTAGAGCATGTGAGCTGGCAGCAGGCAAATCTGCTAACATTTACACTGACTCGAGGTACGCGTTCAGGGTGGTGCACGATTTTGGGGCTCTATGGCGTCTGAGAAATTTTATGACAGCAGCAGGCACACCAGTTGCACACTCCCGACACATAAAACATCTCTTAGAAGCAATCCAACTGCCCAAGGCAGTGGCAGTAATTAAATGCAAAGCCCACACATGTGAGGATGACCCGGTGTCACTGGGCAACAACAGAGCTGATGAAGCTGCAAAATGGGCAGCAGGGTTAAAAATGTCTTCCCCGATTGAAACAATTATGTCATTCCAAACCATTTATATGCTGAAATTAATTGAGATGCAAAATTTGTGTTCAATTCAGGAAAAATCCATATGGAAGTCCAAGGGGTGTGGGCAAGAGTCCTCTGGGCTATGGAGGGACGGACATGGTAAGCCAGTACCCCCCAAGGCATATTACCCCAGCCTGGCTGAGGCAGCACACGGTCTGACTCACCTGGGCAAACAGGGTATGTGCAAGTTGGTGAGGGCATACTGGTGCGCACCAGGTTTTTCTTCACAAGCAGAGAAGATAGCAATGTCCTGTCTGACCTGCTTGAGAAAGAACATAGGGAAAGCGATCCCAACCAAACCATCCCACATTCCACCGACTGATGGACCTTTCCAGGTGATACAAATAGATTTCATCCAATTACCACCCTGCAGGAACCTTAGGTATGTACTAGTGTGCACAGACATATTTTCTAACTGGGTTGAGGCGTACCCAGCGGCCACTAATACTGCTGCATTTACTGCCAAGAAAATAGTTCAGGAATTTGTATGCAGGTACGGTATCCCTAGAATCATTGAGAGTGATAGGGGTACCCATTTTACAGGTGATGTTTTTCAAAATATGTGTAAGCTGATGGGTATTAATAGCCGACTTCACACCCCCTACCGACCGCAGGCCAGTGCCAAGGTAGAGAGGATGAACGGAACTATTAAAAATAAGCTAAGTAAAATCATGGCATAGACTGGACTAGGATGGCCAGAAGCGTTACCTTTGGTCCTACATAGCATATGGACCACTCCTAGGTTTCCTCTGAATCTGTCCCCATTTGCAATACTATTCGGCAGACAACCTCATTTGATTATAAGTCCCCAGGAAGACTTGAAGGGTAACAACGAGGTAACTGTAAAGTATCTTATATCAATGAGTAGGCAGTTAAAGCAACAGCAGCATAAATTGAAATTGTTGTCTAATGATATGCCTGAAACTAACTGTCATGATGTTGAACCAGGAGAATATGTAACGATCAGAAATTTCTTGCGTTCAGGTTGTTTGACTGATCGGTGGGAAGGTCCATACCAGGTGCTGCTGACGAGTACTACATCTTTGAAGGTGGCCGAGAGAGATACCTGGGTCCATTCCACTCACTGCAAAAAGGTCAATCAACCGGTGGAGAAACAAGGCGGAGACAAGGCTGATAGTGTTGGCCTGTCGCTCGCGAACTTCTTCCGGGAGGATTGAAAAGGTCGTAGTGAGATACCTGAACCGAGAGAAATTTTGCAGGACTTGTTGTTAAAATGGACAGGCCTGCTGTGTTCATTCTCATATTCTCTTTTAGAGTGTTCACCATCCTGGTTAGTTTGGGAATATCCAGTGTCTGTGATGGGGGACCGATTGAGGAAACAGGAGCTGATGGCAGTGCTGATGGAGTGGAGAAAGGAGCAGTGCAATGCCAATCAGGGGAGTGTCTGACCAATCTTAGTACTGTTATTGTTAAGAGAGCTGTCATTCCGGATACTCGGGGAAGGTGTGGAGGTTTATCGTCTGAAGATTCCTGTATTTGTGAGTTTTGTGGGTCCCTAGTTGATGAGAACTGTATCCAATGGTGCCAACCTAAATATAACCCGTACTGGGGAGGGTATCCTTTAGAGGATTATCACAGCATGGTAGGCAAAGTGTTAAATCAAACTGATTGCTGGGTGTGTTCACATGTGCCACAGGGACAGCATAATGTAGGGTTGGTGCCATTTCCGCTGAATATCACGGAAATTTTAGATTTACAAAAAGGGAAAACTTTGGATGGAAAATTCCTCTCATCCAAACCACCTCATTTCAAACTCTATCAATTCCAAGTAGATAGATCACTTTTATGTTTGAACATAACCAACCTCAATAAACCCGGAGGTTGAGAAGTGACGGGGAATAATCAGACGATGACCTTCTCACATAGAGCTGATAATGAGTCCATAAACTATGATCTGTTACGCTCAATTAATTTAAGTGGGAAACATTTTAGGTACCGGTATACATTGAGTTCCACCAAAGAAATGATTGGTAAAGTACCAGATGGTTATTGTGCTAAAATAATACAACCCGAAACTTGCATATACCAAATGGAAGAGCCTGAGATAGGATTGTTTGCAAGAGAAATGTGTTTAATGATAATGATGCATACTATTCCTTATGTTCTCCCTGATAATGTATATTTTATATGTGGAAGAAAAGTGTACAAATGGCTCTCCCCGAGTTCCGAAGGTTTGTGTTATCTGGGAAGAGTAGTCCCAGAAGTTATGACCCTCACACATGTTGAAATGTTGGGAATACATAAAAACACACCGTCACCATATCTTCACACGCAATATGAACACAGAGGCAAGAGAAATATGATACCTGGTGATATGCATAAAGCCACTCAGTTAATCAGTGAGACAACTGGCTTCCAAGTTTTAGTCGCCCTGGATCCCACCAGAATTGCTAGGGGTACATACATTTTTAGATATATCCAGGAACTTGCTAAATTAATAGATAATATCACCGAGATGTACGATGACACATTCAGGTACACGGGGAGAGAATTGCAAGCGTACAAGAAAGAACTAGTGCAACACAGGCTAGTGTTGAATTATTTAACCGCTGTTACTGGAGGGTATTGCGTAACGTTAGCCACCCAATTTGGAGTAAAATGTTGCACTTATGTCACCAATGATACCAGCGACCCTAAGGAGGTGATAGACCAGAAGATGGATGAGATTCTGCAGCTAAAGTGGGAATTTCGTAAGAACCATAACGCATCAGTGGCTGAAGCAGGGGAAAAGATAGAAGGATGTGTGTCATGGCTGAACCCAGTTAAATGGTTCTCGGGTCTAGGGGAATGGGTCCAGGAAGTGATCGCCAGCATAGGCAAATTCTTGATCCTTATACTGATTGTCATCATAATAATTGGCATATGCATCCGGTGTGTTCCTATTGTGTTGAAGTGTGGAAAATGTAAAAATAGAGTAAAATGAAAGAATGAAATTATGATGGTGGTCAGAAATTATAATATGTATACCGAGGTAGATACAGAACTGCATTACAACCCTGAGCTAGGAAGTACCATCATTTAAATGTATAATATTTAGACATGCATAGAAGATATTATTGAAATGTTATTTATAGAACACCTCAGATAATGTAAAGTCTCAAATTCCCCTTCAAGACTGCTGTTATAAGACTGGTGCATTCCCACACCTGTCACATAATCTCCCAAGATCCGCGGTGTGCGTATAATAGTAGTTTTATGTCCCCACCCAGAGACACATTATTGATGGATTAAGGAACACCTTGTGCCATCCCAGAATAACACTAAATAATATGTAAATGTAAGCCTAAAATAAATTTCTATAACCGATTGTGATAGCATGTTGTTTGCTATCAAAGGGTGGACTGTCGAAGCTGAATAATTGAGTAAGACAAGTTCAGTTTAAAATTCAATCACAGCGACGCCATCTTGCGACTGTCCGCAAGACTCCATTTTAGAAATGCGATCGCAAGACGCCATTTTGCGAATGGCCGCCTAAGCGCCATTTTAGATAAACTCACATTTTAGTACATGTGGTGATAATACCATTAGCATCATGCGAAGGCATTTGTGACCATTATCATATGAAGCAAGTGGCCAGGTGACAACTGGCTAGGGTAGATAAGTTTTCTGCATAGTGTTTGTTCACTACGGGTGGTCTGGCTAGAATAAATAAGCAAGCTTCCTGCAATGACACAGGAAAGGTGGGAGGGCCTACTGACAGGAGATGTAGAACTATCTGGCCCAGCATGCTAAAATGTTAGAGACAAGGCACTTATCCTCACACACACACATTAAATATGTCTTTATATCAAACCCCGAATACTCACACATTTCATATTCACACATAAGGTTCCATAAGCATCAAAATTTATGATTCAAGTTGGTTAAGCTAGTTTAAATGCTAAGAAATAAAGGTTTTTGATAACTAAGGTATTATACATGATAAGAAAGGTGTGTTTGGTCTCGTTCTGATGCATACGCTTTTTACAGCATCCCGGTGTTATCGGTGGAGAGATCGCATCATGCAAACTCAAGTTACGGATCGCAGAACTTACAAGCACCAAAATGTTTAGCTGATGAAATGTTACAGGAGGCGTTATCAGAAAGACTCCGGCTGTTAGAGGCAGGGAAAGTCTATTTGAAACAACCTGTTAAATGTGCCTTAACATATGCTTCTCCTCTGGGAACCAATGATATCAGCAGGAAATTTCCCTTTGTCCTGCTTTAGTCTGGGGGGAATAAATACATGTGCCCATATACTGGTTTAGGAGTCCATGCTGAAGGTTGTATGAACTGAGGGTCTCTAGTCTGAGGTCTATCTCTGGGTCCAGAGGCGCAGCGTATGTATACTGTTACTTCGGGTCTGTATAATTTCCTTTTGCGCCTAAAGTGTGTCTCTCTCTTTGTCTCTCTCTCTCTCTGTGTCTCTCTGTCTCTCTCTTTGTCTCTCTCTCTCTCTCTGTCTCTCTCTCTGTCTCTCTCATTGTATTTATTTGTGCTTATTGTAAACAGATCATAGCGTGTAACTGACTGTACTTTTACCTGAATAATACTTGTGCGTTGGAACCACAGATTCCACTCCTGTCTTTATTTACGGTCAGACTGCGTACGCAAATTAGCGTTATTCTTAGAGGTTTATAGGAAGGATTTAAGAAGGTATAGGCAGGGGTATATAGAGGTTCATTTCTAATATTGTTAATTCATTTTGATTATACTCGCCCTACCCAACCACGAGAACATACCCTGATGCCAGTCCCGAAGTTCACTTCTGATCTTTATCAAAAGAGGTAAAAAGTTATCTGAATACAACCTGGACAGGTCACGGTTTAACCAAATCCCCAAGTATTTAAGCTTTGAGGGATGCCAGGAGAAGGGGAAAGAGGCCTGTAAACCTTCCGCCACTGTGGGGGGGAGTGAAAGGTTAACTGCTATAGATTTATAGTAGTTTATTTTGAAATTAGAGAGAGCACCAAAGTCCCGGAACTCAGAAATTAAGTTAGGTACAGAAATAGAGGGGTTGGTAAGGATGGCCAGAAGGTCATCGGCAAACAATGCCAGCTTATATTCACGCCTATCTACAAAAAATACATAAATAATAAACAAACATGAAAGTGATATACAAAGTGACTATATGTATTAAATGGTGATGCTCTGGAGAGGTCCAGCCGGAACAGCTCAGGGGGCCCCACACCCAAACGATCACCCCAATGTATTTTTCACACATATTCTACCCTTATCATTATTATAACACTTGTTAATTACTTTACACACCTGATACTTTAACACTTCACTGTCACCCTTTCTTTCGTGTGATGCCCTGGGGAGGTCTTTGGCTGGGCTGACTTTTGGGGTGCCCTGCATCCCAGATGTGAACCCCAGAGTGTTAGGGACCAGCTCAATGAGGTGACATTGACGCTGGTGGGCAGGCCCGTATCAGTGGCCTTTGATATGCAAACTACCTCTGAAATTCTATATAATAAATTTAAATGTATACAGTAATGATCGCATAGTGCATCTGCGACTCTGTTTTTTGTATATGTCACTTTAAAATCTCAGCATGATGGCACCTTTCATTACTATTAGGGTGTGCAGTCTAGAGCCCCTCCTTATACTCCATATTGTGTATTTATACACACATCTGAAGCCTGAGATTGCTCCAGTCTAGATTTGCACCCCTCCCCCACCCCCTCATATGTTTTTAAGCAGGGACCTAGCATTTGACTTCACCAGGCAACAGGCATAATTACAAGTAAGTCTAATTTATATTGTTAGAGTAAGTTTATTTGGGGTGAGTGTTTGGGTGTGGGGCCCCCTGAGCTGTTCCGGCTGGACCTCTCCAGGGCATCACCATTTAATACATATAGTCACTTTGTATATCACTTTCATGTTTGTTTATTATTTATGTATTTTTCGCACATATTCTACCCTTAATATGATTATAACACTTGTTAATTACTTTACACACCAGATACTTTAACACTTCACTGTCACCCTTTCTTTCATGTGATGCCCTGGGGAGGTCTTTGACTGGGCTGACTTTTGAGGTGCCCTGTGTCCCAGATGTGAACCCCAGAGTGTTAGGGACCTGCTCAATGAGGTGACCTTGATGCTGGTGGGCAGGCCCGTATCAGTGGCCATTGATATGCAAACTACCTCTGAAATTCTATATAATAAATTAAAATGTCTACAGTAATGATCACATTGTGCATCTGCAACTCTGTTTTTTGTATAATATAAAACCGTATAGCCATCGGGACCAGGGCTTTTACCAGTAGGGGAGTTTTTTTAGTGCTTCTTCCAATTCCTCCAATGTGAATGGGTTGTCTAACCAGTCTCTATCCTTGTTGGAGATAGAGGGGAAACTAACCTTCCGGAGATAATTAGATACAGTCTCCTGAAAAGCAGCAACCTCTGCAGGAGAACCCAAGGACGAAAGGCTATACAGCTTCGAATAGTAAGACTGAAAAGCTGATGCAATATCAGGGGTCAATCTACAATCTCTACCAGTCCCATCCTTGACCACCTCTATGAAAGATACCACCCTCTGAGCCTGCAAGGCCCGTGCCAATAATTTACCTGGTTTATTGCCCCATTGAAAATAATGATTTTTACATAACCAAAAATCTCTTTTCACCCCTTCATTCAATAGTTTAATGAATTCAGATCGGGCCAAGGATAAAGCTTTCTGATCTGCAACTGACAAAGAGGCTTTGTGTTTTAATTCAAACAATCTAATTTGCTGGAGCAAGTGCAGCTTATGACCCTCTCGTTTTTTTTAATATAAGAACCCAGTTGGATCAGTTTCCCCCTCAAAACACATTTGTGATCCTCCCAAACAGTAAGACTGGAAACCTCAGGAGTGTCATTTAGTTCAAAATAGTCCATGAGAGTCTGGTCCAACTGAGGTTTACAATAAGCATCCAAAAGAAGGCTTTCATTTAAGCACCAAGTGCAAGGTTTAGGAAGAAGAAGACTGGTAGGGAGTATAAGATAGGATCGGGGAATGGTCAGACCAAGTCATTGGTTCAATAGAAGCATGTTGTAAGAGATGTAAGAACCTATGAGGCAAAAAAAATAGTTCAATCTAGAATAAGAGTTGTGAGGAGAAGAGAAAAATTTATACTCTCGGTCAGTAGGGTTTTGTAAGCGCCACACATCGATCAGCTGGTGCTCATGTAGTGTGTGTCTAACACTTTGGTATGGTTTAGTGGGGCGACTATGGGAGGAAATGGAAGTATCCACATCAGGATGAAGTGTCCAATTCAAACCACCCCCTAGAATAAGGATCCCCTCTTTCAAGGAATCAATACTGTTTAACACTGTTTTTATGAATGAGGGTTGGTTGGTATTAGGCACGTAGAGACATGCAAAGGTGTAAATCTGACCATGGAGAGTGCCCTTAATTAATAATGCCCGACCATCAACTATAGAAAAGCGCTCCAGGGCTGTGAAGGGGAGATGACGAGAGATTAAAATTGCTACTCCTAGGTTTTTACCATCCCTATTATTACTATAAAAAGTATTAGGAAAACTGCATCCTTTCAAAGAAGGAGCCGCACCAGCTTTAAAGTGTGTCTCCTGTATAAAAGCCACATCAGCCTTAAGGGCATATAATTCACGCAGTGCCCTAGATCATTTTTCAGGGATATTTAGCCCTTTTGCATTTATTGAAACAAATCTAAGGGTTGTATTCCTAGAACTGGTCGCCATCATATACTAATAATGATCTTGGGTGGGGGGAAGGGGCATGGGAAGGGGAAAAAAAAAATACAAAAATGAAAATAAATAAAACAAGAAAAGGAAAAAAAAAGACACAAATTGGTAACAATAATGGAGAACATTGAAAAACCGCTCCTTAGAAGCACGGGTGTGACGTACACAACCTGGCATAAGGACAAGCATATGCGATGTGGGGGGACATCGGGAGTCAGTGACAGCAGCCGCCAAAAATAGAAAAACACAGTAAACTAACAGTGCAGAGAACTACCTAAGCATTTACAGTATGAAAATATTATAAAATATAAGGTAGACCTAAGACATTATACTTCCAAAAACACGTCAATAGAACATCAAAACATGGAAAATAAAAAAGAGTGTAGAGAATCTGTCAAAATGTATAGACCAAAAGAACACGGGGAAAACATATCAAACATGCAAGGCACAAAAGTGAGCCATACTCACAGAACCTCTGGGTTAGCACGAGTCCAGGCAGTAAGTTCACAGATGAAAGGGGAGATATAACAATCTCTAACAGTAAAGAAGGCAGATGGCAAACAGTGTGATAATTCCATAAAAAAAGAGGACTATCCAAAAAAGTCCCTTTAATATGTAGGCTGGCTAAACCAGGTGCATGGGATTAACAAGGCAAAGCAGACCAAAAGAAATTCATGTCAACCGACTATCGAATGGTCTTCTATGATGCTTGGGACAGTTTGCTGCAATATTTTTGTCATCTGGCCAGGGGACAATGACTCTTTTCTTAAGATGGTTGAGACCCTTAATGGCTTGAGGCACCCAATACACTTCACAGCATCGGTTGATAAAGATCAGATGAACTTTCTCAACGTTTTGGTCTTTAAAAAAGATAAGAGGTTGGCACACACTTTGTTTCATAAACCAAATGACAGAAACACACTCTTGACACCTACGAGTCACCACCCTGATACCTTAAAGAATAAATTACCAACTTCTCAGTTCTTACATGTTTTAAGAAACAACTCTGAATTGGATCTTGCTGAGCTCCACCTGGAAGAAACCAGACAAAGGTTCCTGACAAGAGGATACAAATACCGTATTGTTGATAACTGCCTCACCAGGGCAAGAAAGATTTTTGGAGGTGATGGTGTGACCTCTGGCGGACTTAAAAATAATGACAGAATGATCCATGGTATCAAATATGACACTAAGTGATGGGCAGTACAACATTCAATTAGGAGACATTGGCCGCATATGGAACTTCCAAATACTAACAGGACCAGTTGGCTAACTATGAGCAAGTACGAAGAAATGGAATAGTTCCAGCGCTATCTTGAGATCTGTGTTGTAGATAGATTTGATCTTGTTCCGGTGTATTCCGAAATATGCGAAAAAATCTAAAACTAATATAGTGTGGTACTGTTAAATGGAATATGTTATATTCAATGAAACTGAAAATGCACTCACCATTTGTAGGGGGTATATGAGCATTGGAACAATTTCCACCATGGTCCCACGGAGGTTGCGAGATACAACATTGATTCAATGTGTTCTTGGATCACTCAGGAATGGTATCAGTCATTAGGGAGAAACAAACATAACATGCCTCCATAGTGCAAATCAGTAAACCCAAAAGAAGTCCTACAAAATTCTGTGGTGTACTCACCTTCTGTGGGGTAAGATATAAGCCTTGAACATTTATTTTTAACAACCAATGTCTGACGGTTATATGGGATTTATGGTCCTTGGATTCAAAAGACTGATTTATGCTAAAATCAAATGACTGTATTTTTTTATGAAAAATACCTTTATTGGTCCATAATTGGTGTAACCTAACTTACATCAATACTCTAAAAGGACATAAGATACATGATAAAAAAATAGGCTTGCTTCCGTTGCCCAGGGTCCAAAATGTGTAGAGCACCTTTAGTTGGGAATTCATTTCCATATCCTCACAGTGGTAGACAGATTCTTATACAACACCGTTTGACCTGTCAATTGGACTATATCATATACTTTCTACAGTGAAACACAAACAAAAAGTATGGTGGTCGCTCACATCAACTTAATGACATTGCACAGGTGCTCGTAAAGGGTGGGGTTTACACTGAGCTACAGAAAAAAAAGGGATTTTCCCTCCAGCACACTGCAGCAAAAACAAAAATACTTGAATCCTACATGATAATAGAAATTCAGAGGTATTGGTTTACATACATTTGCAAATATATGAATAAGCGCTGGGCCAAACGTCAAGGCTCCTCTATACCAGCGTCCCTAACATTATGGGGTTCACGTCTGAGATGCAGGGAACCCCAAAAGAATCCAGCCAAGGACCATCCCCAGGGCATCACACGAATAATGGAAAAAAGGGTGAAAGTGAAGTGTAAAGTATAGATGTGTAAAGATAAATCAATAAGTGTTAATGGTAAGGGGTTAAAATGACATAAATAATAGACAAACAAATAGAAAGGTGATAAAAAATATCTATGTGAATTAAGTGGTGATGCCCTGAAAAAAGGCCCAGCCAGAGCAAGCCTGGGGGCCCCACACCCAAACGCTCACCCCAAAATAATTGTTGCTACCTAATAGTAGCACCCACTCTGGGTCATATAATTACAAATTAATGTACTGCATAATAACAGTACATGTATAAGCTGAGAGCAGACTCACCTAGAAGGTACCCCAGAAACCTCCTAATGGCACTATTCAGACCAACACATCCTCCCAATGCTGGCTCCTTTCATGCCTCACAGAACTACAAACAAAAAGTATGGTGGTCGCTCACATCAACTTAATGACATTGCACAGGTGCTCGTAAACGGTGGGGTTTACACTGAGCTACAGAAAAAAAAAGGGATTTTCCCTCCAGCACACTGCAGCAAAAACAAAAATACTTGAATCCTACATGATAATAGAAATTCAGAGGTATTGGTTTACATACATTTGCAAATATATGAATAAGCGCTGGGCCAAACGTCAAGGCTCCTCTATACCAGCGTCCCTAACATTATGGGGTTCACGTCTGAGATGCAGGGAACCCCAAAAGAATCCAGCCAAGGACCATCCCCAGGGCATCACACGAATAATGGAAAAAAGGGTGAAAGTGAAGTGCAAAGTATAGTTGTGTAAAGATAAATCAATAAGTGTTAATGGTAAGGGGTTAAAATGACATAAATAATAGACAAACAAATAGAAAGGTGATAAAAAATATCTATGTGAATTAAGTGGTGATGCCCTGAAAAAAGGCCCAGCCAGAGCAAGCCTGGGGGCCCTTCACCCAAACGCTCACCCCAAAATAATTGTTGCTACCTAATAGTAGCACCCACTCTGGGTCATATAATTACAAATTAATGTACTGCATAATAACAGTACATGTATAAGCTGAGAGCAGACTCACCTAGAAGGTACCCCAGAAACCTCCTAATGGCACTATTCATGCTCTGGCTGGGCCTTTTTTCAGGGCATCACCACTTAATTCACATAGATATTTTTTATCACCTTTCTATTTGTTTGTCTATTATTTATGTCATTTTAACCCCTTACCATTAACACTTATTGATTTATCTTTACACAACTATACTTTACACTTCACTTTCACCCTTTTTTCCATTATTCGTGTGATGCCCTGAGGATGGTCTTTGGCTGGATTCTTTTGGGGTTCCCTGCATCTCAGACGTGAACCCCATAATGTTAGGGACGCTGGTATAGAGGAGCCTTGATGTTTGGCCCAGTGCTTATTCATATATTTGCAAATGTATGTAAACCAATACCTCTGAATTTCTATTATCATGTAGGATTCAAGTATTTTTGTTTTTGCTGCAGTGTGCTGGAGGGAAAATCCCTTTTTTTTCTGTAGCTCAGTGTAAACCCCACCCATAATGAGCACCTGTGCAATGTCATTAAGTTGATGTGAGCAACCACCATACTTTTTGTTTGTAGTTCTGTGAGGCATGAAAGGAGCCAGCATTGGGAGGATGTGTTGGTCTGAATAGTGCCATTTGGAGGTTTCTGGGGTACCTTCTAGGTGAGTCTGCTCTCAGCTTATACATGTACTGTTATTATGCAGTACATTAATTTGTAATTATATGACCCAGAGTGGGTGCTACTATTAGGTAGCAACAATTATTTTGGGGTGAGCGTTTGGGTGTGGGGCCCCCAGGCTTGCTCTGGCTGGGCCTTTTTTCAGGGCATCACCACTTAATTCACATAGATATTTTTTATCACCTTTCTATTTGTTTGTCTATTATTTATGTCATTTTAACCCCTTACCATTAACACTTATTGATTTATCTTTACACAACTATACTTTACACTTCACTTTCACTCTTTTTTCCATTATTCGTGTGATGCCCTGGGGATGGTCCTTGGCTGGATTCTTTTGGGGTTCCCTGCATCTCAGACGTGAACCCCATAATGTTAGGGACGCTGGTATAGAGGAGCCTTGACGTTTGGCCCAGCGCTTATTCATATATTTGCAAATGTATGTAAACCAATACCTCTGAATTTCTATTATCATGTAGGATTCAAGTATTTTTGTTTTTGCTGCAGTGTGCTGGAGGGAAAATCCCTTTTTTTTTCTGTACTTTCTACAGTGCCCTTGTGGCTTGATGTATGTGGGTAAAACCACTAGAACCTTCCGAAAGAGTATGACACAACATCGGTCTGACATCAGACTAGCTTATGAAAAGGGAAACACCGACAAACCAGAGGCATTTAATTTTTTGCATATGAAACATCAGGTATCGTCCTTAAAGTACATGATGATTGATCGGGTACCACCGCTGAAAAGGGGTGGTGACCCAGGTGGATTCATAGGCTCAGTATGGTATCAGCAAAAGGACTCATTGAGTACAACCACCTTAATATATTTTTGGATCAATGACAATGCAGTGGTGGGTTGATTAGGACTTTTGTCTACCGACAGTTGCATATTTAAGAGATTTTTTCAGACAATTTTTTTTAATTTTTTTTAATTTTTTATATGATTTTATTAATCTATATTCTTTGACCTTGTGATGTTCTTTTATTAGTTTGACTAATTTAAATATTTTTTTTTTATATACAGTCAGGTGCATAAATATTGGGACATTGACAGAATTTTCAAATTTTGGCCTCTATTCACCACCACAATGGCTTTGAAATGAAACAAACAAGATGTGCTTTAACTGCAGACATTCAGATTTAATTTGAGGGTAATTACATCCAAATCAGGTGAACGGTATAGGAATTACAATGGTTTCTATATGTGCCTCCCACTTTTTAAGGGGACAAAAGCAATGGAACTATCAACTCAAAAGCTATTTCATGGACAGGTTTGGGCTATTCCCTCGTTATTTCAGAAGGTGAAAGGTCTGGAGTTGATTCTAGGTGTGACATTTGCATTTGGAATCAGTTGCTGTCCACTCTCAATATAAGATCCAAAGAGCTGTCACTATCAGTGAAGCAAGCCATCATTAGGCTGAAAAATCAAAATAAACCCATCAGAGAGGTAGCAAAAACATTAGGTGTGGCCAAATCAACTGTTTGGAACATTTTTAAAAAGAAAGAACGCACCGGAGAGCTCAGCAACATCAAAAGACCCGGAAGACCACGGAAAACAACTGTGGTGGATGACAGAACAATTATTTCCCTGGTGAAGAAAACCCCCTTCACAACAGTTGGCCAAATCAAGAACACTCTCCAGGAGGTAGGTGTATATGTGTCAAAGTCAACAATCAAGAGAAGACTTCACAAGAGTGAATATAGAGGGTTCACCACAAGATGTAAACCATTGGTGAGCCTCAAAAACAGGAAGACCAGATTAGAGTTTGCCAAACAACATCTAAAAAAGCCATTACAGTTCTGGAACAACATCCTATGGACAGATGAGACAAAGATCAACTTGTACCAGAGTGATGGGAAGAGAAGAGTATGGAGAAGGAAAGGAACTGCTCATGATCCAAAACATACCACCTCATCAGTGAAGCATGGTGGTGGTAGTGTCATGGCGTGGGCATGTATGGCTGCCAGTCAAACTGGTTCCCTTGTATTTATTGATGATGTGACTGCTGACAAAAGCAGCAGAATGAATTCTGAAGTGTTTCGGGCAATATTATATGCTCATATTCAGTCAAATGCTTCAGAACTCATTGCACAGTGCTTCACAGTGCAGATGGACAATGACCCGAAGCATATAACAAAAGCAACCAAAGAGTTTTTTAAGGCTAAAAAGTGGAATGTTATGCAATGGCCAAGTCAATCCCCTGACCTGAATCCAGTTGAGCATGCATTTCACTTGATGAAAACAAAACTGAAGGGAAAATGCCCCAAGAACAAGCAGGAACTGAAGACATTTGCAGTAGAGGTCTGGCAGAGCATCACCAGGGATGAAACCCAGTGTCTGGTGATGTCTATGAGTTCCAGACTTCAGGCTGTAATTGCCTGCAAAGTATTTGCAACAAAGTATTAAAAAGTGAAAGTTAGATTTAGGATTGCTTAGTTTGTGCCATTACTTTTGGCCCCTTAAAAAGTGGGAGGCATATATAGAAACCGTTGTAATGCCTACACCGTTCACCTGATTTGGATGTAATTACCCTCAAATTAAATCTGAAAGTCTGCAGTTAAAGCACATCTTGTTTGTTTCATTTCAAAGCCATTGTGGTATTGAATAGAGGCCAAAATATGAAAACTCTGTCAATGTCCCAATATTTATGCACATGACTGTATGTTTTTCACTAATGTCTTGACCTAGGGGAATTTTTGGGGTATTTTAGCAACATTGGGTTGTATTTGTTTTGTTTCTTTTCTATATTTTATGTTTTCTATATTTTGATTTTTCACACAGTTTTGTTGAGTCTCCCTTTAACCCTAGACACTGTAGCCACTTCTACATTCTACATTTGAGCATACACAATGTTTTCTGTGGATGCCCTTATGTATCTATTGTATGCTTGCTATACTATTGGCTTAGTTGCCCACAATTGGGAGCTCTAGTGAGGAAAGCACCTGACTTCCGGTGCATGGAATGCACTCGCAGATTACTTTTGATTGTGGTGGAACACAAACCGGAAGTGCTGTGATATTTACAGCGTTGGGATTTCTAAAGTTGTTAGAGAATGCTTTTGACACTTTGCAGGTGGCTTCTGTATTTGACCAGTCCTGTGATGTCCTTTCAGGGTAGGTCACCACTCAGGTTTTGTTTTCTCTATAGCAGAGTTGTGGATTACATTTATTTGATCCACTGATACACTTGGTTGGGGGCGTGGCCAGCAATTAAGCAAGGGGGGTATATAGGGAGGCTCAGTACACTGTGTATAATGGGTCTATCTTGGTGTCTTGGGGAGTCTGTCCTGAAGAAGGTTACACTTGGTAACCGAAACGTCGACTTATGATGACTTGTGATATTGCTACTATGCAGTAACAAACAAATACATCTTTATACTTTTGGAAAGTTCCTGGTGAGTACACCTTATTTACTATTCTGGATATGTTTTGATGTTGCCTTGGATAGAGCATTGGGGAAGCACCCCAGGCAGATGGTTATATTTATATGTGTGTGCTAACCTGTTGTTTGGATTATATATATATATATATATATGTAATATATATATATATATACACATATGTATTGTGAAAAGGTGACCTACAGTCCTTGTGAAGCAGTTAGTGGGAAGCATAAAAAATATCCAGAGGTCTCTGGCTGGGTCACGGATTCTCTGGAAATATGTGTTATCTCTCCAGCTTGGGATGGGCACAATTCCATGATGCAAGCAGGGTGAATGCTGCAAATAACTCTCAAGTGCTACTGTAGGAGAAGGAAAGTTCATCTAACCACCGTGAATATCACTGTATCTGCCACTGTGTGAATCCAACTATAGATGAGGAGTGCAGGCAGACTGTGGGAGTTGGGCAGCCCTGACCAGTCATAAAGCTCATACTTGGCTGCCAGGGGAAGCTGTGATGGTCAGAAGAGAGCCTTAGCTACAGGAAATATGCTGCTGGAGCTCACAGCATGGAGGCCATGACCTGGGTGCTGAGCTAACAACACTTCTCTGCTGGGATTAAAAGATTCTGTCAGATGCAGGGGCCCCACCAAAGATCCCCAAGTGTCAGGGGTCCGATAAAAAGCTGCCTAGAGTACACACAAGGTTGGATGGATCATATAGTCTAACAGAGCCCACCTGCAATGTTGGGCTGCCAGGACACATCTCTGCTAGGTTGGTTTTTATAAATAGACACCATAATAATCTGGTGTCCCTTTTTCATTCCATTTGCAATCAATATATATTATTTATACTTAACTTTGTAATCGCTATATAATGCTGTAATCTCTTCATTCCTGTACTTACAACACCACAAATTATATATATGCTGCAATTTACTATTATTATTATTATTATTATTATTATTATTATCTTCTATGTTTCTAAGGAACCTTAAGAATTTCATAGCATCACAAATAGGCAAACAGCATGCAGGATTACATTGGTATACAGTGAACAATTTAGACAATTACAAATAAATAAATAGTCATAGATACACAGGTTCAACATGCAAAATGCATAATTATGTAACTAAACATGAGAGAGCTCCTTGTTATAAGGACCTAACATTCTAAAGGACAATGGGGGGACACATAGAGGGCATAGGGAACAGAGCAGTGTAGTGCAAAATGTGCAGAGTTAGTAGGAAGTGTGATATATGTAAGTGAAAAGCTGGAGTTTTAGGGTACGTTCCAAGGCTATGTGAAAGTTTGATTGGTCAAAGGAAGGCGTTCAAGAGGGTGGGAGTAGTGCAGAGAAGTCTTGAAGGTTAGCATAAGAGGTAGTGATCAGGAAAAAGGAGAAGAAGAGGTCATTGTTTAAGTGGAGTAGGTAAGTGGGAGTGTGTGTGGAAATAAAGTTGAGATGTAGAGAGATTTATAAGTAACTGAGAGGAATTTGAATTTGATTGCTGGATTGAATAGGGACATGGTCAGAGAGGAAAAGGTTACAGCTTGCAAGGCAGGAGATGATAAGGGCATGATAATAGTTTTGGTAGCTTCCAGGGGGAGAAATGGATTAATTATGGAAATGTTAAGGAGATGAATTCAACAGGATTGTGTGAGGGACTGAATGTAGGGGTGTTTTATAGAGCAGAGACCCAGATACTGGACTTGAGATACAAGAGGGAAGTGTTGTCAACATAGAGTGAGATTGGTGGTGGAGAGAGCGCTCTCTAGGGAGTGAGGACAATCAGTTCAGTTTTAGAGATGTTAAGTTTTAGGTACCATTGGACATCCAAAAGGAGATGGCAGATAGTTGAAAATGTGGCAGCATACAGAGGGTGAGACACCAGGGGTGTTATCTATGTTTATGTGGTATTGGAGACTAATGGAGATGATAAGCACTCTCAGGGAAAAGATCTAGAGGGAGAAAAGAAGGGGAAAGAACCTTGTCAACATTGGCAGCATAGGGGAGAGCAGAGGAGGTGAACCAAGAGAGTGAACTTTCCTGAATGCCAATATAGTGGTAAATTGTGTATTACTATTTAGTTTTTTTCAATATTAAAATGCCCATCCACTGCTGGCTAAGTAGAATGGACAAATATATGCAAAGGGAAAGGTTATTACCAGTGTTGGTTTAACATTATATATATAAAATTATAAAATTATAAAATTCCTATTTATTCTATTTAAACAAATGTATTATTTGATTTCTTTAAATTGAAAATTACACAACTGATAAAAAATACTCTTGCACACTTTAGTAGAAGCCTTTGGATTTTAAGCATTCAGGGACTGATATGGTTGACTAGAACTTCAAAAATACTTTTACAAATACAAGGATATGTCCCTGCAATTTGCATAAAAATAATGATTTATTTCTGCAAGTCTACAATATAAAAACCAACTAAATTAGCAACTTTACATTTTTTAATTAAAAACTTTTGCATACTTTTAATTTCCTTTTCTTTTTACCCAACATCTTGATATCTTGATAAATAACCTTCAATGTTAATTATATTTCATAATTTAAAAAAGATCATAGTAACATGCATTTGTGCATCTGATTTGTAAAATGAAAAATATGAGAGATATCAAAATTGCCATGTGAAATATACAGAGCTTTGAATCACAAATGAGCAAGTTATGTCTGCATGCTGATGAGGTTCGTTCCTACAAGTACTGCTTAGATGCATAAAAAAAATCTAGCATTATATTTAATTTTTAATGAGCCTTAATTGGTAGTCATTTCTAATATTTAATAACATTGAATAACCTGATAACCATCTTGAATCTGTCTCTATACAGTAAGCACTACAGTATATTTAGGACAGAGCCATAACTAGACTTTTTGGTGTGCTGGGCCAGAGAGAGCATTGGCATCCCCCCCTTCACATATACACATTTTTCAAATAGGCACAAAGGGTGTGCGCCTGAAAAAGCGGCTTGGCCTCATGGGGAAGAGGCATGATAGGTCTGATGAAGGGGTACTAATCCCTTTGCACCACTATTATCCAGGTGTCAGTGTCAAATATAGTGTGAGTCCAATGGCTGCAGTGATGTTTCACAATTATTGTGCAGTATACAGTAACTCACCAGCTCTAGACGTAGGAGAGCGCTGGTGAAGCTGCACCTACAGCTGGATTTGTCCATCAGAACAGCTGTGGACAAGCCTGGAGCTGGCAGTGTAGATCACTGGTTGAAGGCATAGAAAGAGTGTTGCTTGTAGTGTATATGCAGCAAATATCAGTGGCGGTTCAAGTACCAGGTATGACAGCATTTTAAAATGTGTGTGGTAAATAAAGGATGGTGTGACTGAAGGTGCTTGGGAGGTGGCCACACGGAGGGGGAGTCAGCTGCAGAAGAGAAAGGGGTGGCTAGCAGATGCCAAAGATCAAATAGAGGCAACAACAAGTGAGAATGATTATAAACAGAAAATTGACAGGCTCTGCCGAACAGCGCCCCCTGCCCTCAGGTGCCCTGTGCCATGCACATGTCACACAACCCTAGTTATGACCCTGATTTAGGGCCTCAATTATCGAGTGTTATCACGCACAATGAGTGATATATCTCATTGCATATGATAAATGGTGCTACAGCCAATCAGCTCCCAACTGTCATTTTTCAAACAGATGTCAGTTGGGAGCTGATTGGCTGGAGCACCATTATCATATGCAATGAGGTTTATAACTCATTGTGAATAATAAAACTTGTTGATAAATAAGGCCCTTACAATGGAAACACAGGGACCGTACAACACTTCACTGATCCATCTAGAATGTAAGAGTAGGTGTGCATTCAGCTACACTGGTCAGCTGGCCTTACTGGACACTTGTTTAGGATATCGACACAAACCGAGTTTGGAACAAAAAAATAGGCTAAGGGCCTGATTTAGAGGTGCAGGCAGTCTCGGGTGTACCTGCATATCTGGCCACAGCCCATGATCTTCCCATGAGACGCCCACTGGCTGTGGTGCTAATCCATCTCAGTGTGTCTTTAGATACACCATCAAAACACCATCAAAGCTTGCAACAGCCCTCTGGTAGGTGCAATTTTCCTGTCTGAACATGGACTCCTGCATCTGCACTACTGTCGCAAAAGACAAAGTCACTGGCACTGACACACCCATGTCTGCCTAACCACCTCCCTGTTACCTACCAGGACTGCCCACAGAAATCCAGGGCTATTGCATCCAAATTCGCTCTGCATCTCTCAGTGGTAACCATTGGGACTTATGTACAGTGACATAAAACATCAGTTGCTTGCATGCGACATCGATTCTGTGTGCACCCCTGAATCAGGCCCCAAGTCTGGAAATACTAAGCATTTTCAATATTGTTTTTATCAACTATTCACAATTGGGAAAGACTGCCAACTTGGTGGTGCTACCAGAGCTGGTGCAAGGTTTCTGGGCACCCTAGACAACATTTCACCTACTGCCTCTGCTCCCTCCAATTCATACTATGCCACATATTAGTTACCCCAATTTATAATAAACTATATAGAAATGCTGCAACTAATATGCTGTACAACATAGCCCTAAAATCATAATGTATCTCATAATATTGCCCCCAATGCATAATATGCCACACATCAGTGGAACAAATGCATTATATGCAACACAGCTATGGGCCTGATTCAGAGCCGTTCGCTATTTGCGGTCGTTCGTTCAAAAACAAGGGGTGGCTATTCAAATGATCCGTTCGCAAATTGCAGTCTGTTCACACCTCTAAGTCTGAACGAGCGAGCAAAACATACGCTCATTTATTTGTTAAAAACGCCCCCTGGCCGCTCGCACCATACGTCATGTCCGCTATTTATTAGATTAATCGAGTACATCGACCAGCGTATGAACTGCTCGCTATTCTTGTGGTTGGTTTTTGCTACCACAATCTTGCGAGCAGTTCTGGCTATAAAATAACCCAGTGACGTGGTCAATGACGCTGCTGTATTAATTATGCACACCCATAAAACGCCCGTTTTGACCTTTAAGCACGCCTGCGTTCTGATCTCCACTCCCCGTTTTCAAGCACCTTCCCCTGTTACCACCCACATACGCCTCATTCTGTCACTCAAAATAGCAGGCATTCGCTATATTGCGAGCACATGAATTTCGGCCGCACTGACTGGTTCGCGCATGCGTATAACGATCCGTACGCATGCGCAGATGTGCGAACATCGCTCGGAACAAGCGTACTGCCGCTAGCGAGTGGCTCTGAATGAGGGCCTATATTCCCATTTCATAATTATGCTATACATTAATGCCTCTAATATATAAAACATGCCACACATTAGTGCCCTAATATATAATATGCCACACATTTGTGCCCTCAATACATATGCCATATAGCTGTGGCCCAAATTGATTGTATGCCACATAGCCATGAATTATGCCACACAGTGCCTCCAATACATATGACACACACGTGCCCCAAATTCTTTATATGCCATACAGCTATACCCCCAATACATTATTCCAAATATCCGTGACCCAATACATATTTAAGCCACACATCTCTACCCCAATATATGTCAGTACCCATTAACCCCAGACACACATTCACCCTGCAAGCACTCATTAACCCAACCCACACACACACACACACACACACACACACACACACACACACACACACTAATACTGTAAGCAATAAAACCACCCTACACACACACACTAAACCTGTCTGCACTAATTAACACACACACATGGGCAACCCATCCCCTACACACACATACGAACCCACCCAATAATCCTTTCTGCTCACCAAAAAGGCATAAAATACTTTACCAGGCTCCATTCAGCAGTAGCAGTTCCTCGTGTTATCTAAGGGGGGGGCAGAGCTTCTTATGTGAATGATAGGCTGGCATCCAGACAAAAGGACTGGAGGAGAGGGAAGGTGCAGCCACCACTGCTGCTGACTCTACTGCACTAGCAGGTGAGAGTGCAGTGTCGTGGGCTGGGGGAGTTCCTGCGTCAGCCTTGGTCATCAGTATTCCAAACTGGGACTGGACGAGAAATCCTTTTTTGTGGACTCAGCGGTGCCCCCCAGTGGCTGGCACCCAAAGGCAGCCGCCTAAAGCTACTTAATGATAGCACCGGCCCTGAGTGCTACAAGAACAGATTCATGGTTTTCTTTTTTTTTATAGCGAACCACAAACAGTGAAACTTGAATAGTGGAGGCAGTTCAAATGTTAAAAAATCTCCCAAAGAGATTATCTGTATGCTATCTACTGATGCATATTTCTTTGCTACCTAGAGATGTACTCTTGAGTAAAATTTTATTCTTTGTGGCTAAAAGTCTTTCATACCAAAGACTATTTCAAATGTTATCAGATGATTGAATCTTACCAGTAGAGCGTCGATATAACTTCACCTCAAGCAAACCAGTACGAAAGTTCACTTTTAAGTAACATGATAACTTTTTGGAGGCTATAATATACAGATCAGATGCATTCCACTATGCTCTCTGACTTTATTCCATGCACAGCATGTAAAGGGTTTCAAACACATCAATCTAAAGCAGAAATTCCATGTTGAACTTCAAAAATATGTTCCATAAAGATTATTTTCTAGCATTTATGTATTCTACTTACTTTATTACTGTGAGCAATGGCACTGCAGGTTTTTGCAAATGTTTTGTGACAGCAGAGTCTAATATAGTCAATCAAGGGCATTTTAAGGGAGGTTGGCTTCCCAACACCATGCAGTGCCTCAACTACATCTGTTCACAGTGATGTATTTGGAAAGACAGAGAATGCACAGAAGAGAGCTCTTTCCACCAGGTGCATGTACAGGGAGCAACCGTTCGGGCACAGTAGTGTATCAGTCCAGAGTGCAAGGTGTACAGTGCTGGGCACCCCTGGATCCATGGGCAAAAAAACTGAGAAAAAACAAATCACTCATTTGTAATTTATACATACAAATTAAGTCTCCCCTAAAGTGCCAATATCTGAGGTATTGCTAACAAAACAGCCCCCAAGATTTTCAATCAGGAGGAGAATTTACAATATAGTATATAAACATTAATCACATCATTTAAAACCCTGTGTACTGATATTTCTCTGGCGATTAGTGTTGGTGACATCCACTTTATAGCATACTGTACATAGCTGCTACTTTCTCAAAAGGATGATGACTGGTTTTGAAAAAAAATTACACTTTGACTAATCTTTGTTTATAGCTTAATTCTTCATTCCTTAAATTAATATGGTTAGCTACTTCTGGGCTCTCTCAGATTATTTACATTTCCGTAGATATTATTATGTACTGCAGTATTTTTCAAACCCAGTCCTAGGAATACACTAACAGTGCATGTTTTCCAGGTATCCTCACACAATCACAAGTGAAATAATTAGTACCATTTGTGTATCTTTTAAAATGTTGAAGCCAGGAGAGCGCTACACCACAGTCTCCATATTGGCTTCTTAGGAAGGCTCTATTCCCTAACCAAGATGGCCCCCATCTGTACTTTCACGCATGCACAGTGCCATATTGTCACAGTGGTAGAGCGCCACAGTGTAACACAGATGTGGTCACTTAGCTCAGTGAGACCCTGCAAAATACTGCATCCACAGCATTGTTAACAACTTGCATCCTGCACCACTACCAACATACAGTCACCAGCTGGTGTGTACATTTATTCTGCCATACCATATACAGAACACACATATTCGAAAAAGGTTATGGGCCCAGACACACATGCACCAGTCACACAGACCCCAAACATATAGAATTCTCAGCAACACTCAGATGCCATTAGATATGTGTAAACACAGAGTGAAGACAGTACAGAGTGTTTTCAAACACAAAGTGAACATAGCACAGAGTGTTTCCAGCACAGTTTGTCACAGAGCACTGCAGCTGAATAATCTTGTCAATGTGAAGTATACATACAGGAGCTACACCCATGTTGGGTATCATCAAAAGAAAATTATGCTATATGGAAGTTTGCAATGAAAATGCAACTAAAGCATGAAATATTGTGGAAAAATTACAGTTGATCCTGATGACAGTCAAGCCCAGATGAAGCCCAGATGATGTAGTGAGAGCTGTAGAGTAACACATTTATTCTATCATACATGGGAAAATGTCATCAAAAGACATGTGGACAGCACTGCAGGCAGCATAAAAAGATGAGGGTCTAATAAGAAGAATTGATCTGATGCGTGTATTATATAATACCAAGGTATGTGAATGCACAAGTATGAATTATTACATTGACAGAATTATGTCTAGATAACAGCAGCTTATGTCTATAGGAGTCCAAGTAGATGATGAGGAGATCACCATAGCAATTTAGCAAAATGTAACATCTGAGTTTCACTTTTTCTAGTGGTGGCATTGCATGCAAATACAACCAAGTTACCTATAGACTTTGTTAGAGCAAAACTGCTACAGTTCCAAGAACATGTGCCAGTTGAATTGAATACTGAGAAGATTAGAAAATTCAAATACAAGTGTTATATATGTCACAAAATAGGTCACAAAGCATTTGAGGGTAGGCAGAAAAATGTGGTAGGTATGCAATGGCAAAGGTGAGTCAGTCTTAAGTGCCACAGACAGCAGCAGAAAAGATTGCTAGTATATTGAATCAGGAGCTACCAGACACTTTTGCTGCAATGAAGAGTGGTTCAACACATTAACCACATGTGATCCTATTACAATCAAAGGAATTGTAAATGAAGTGCTTACAGCTACAAAAGTTGGAACAGTCACTACATGCTTGAAAATAGGGACTAAAACTAAAATCACAGAAAATCAAGAAGTGCTTTATGTATCAGTGATGGAAACACATCTCATAGCCATCAGTGTCCTAGAGCAAATAGGTCACAGAGTTAATTTCGCAAGAGGAAAGTGCATTGTACAGAACAGAAGAGGGACTGTAATACCAGCAGGTACCTGGTGTTGTTTATTATGTTTCCTTGACACACAGCAGTGTTATGCGATGATGACAACTAAGTTACAGTATATGGCACAGAAGATTTGGTCACCTTAGCTATGACAGTATCCAGAAATTAGTAAACAAGATGGCTACAGGAATATTTGTGATTGATACAGAGAAACCCATATGTGCTAGCTGTATAATAAGGAATTAAAGCCATCATTAATTTCCAAAGTTATTTCCAAAGCCTGCAAGCAGAGCTGAAGCACCATTACAATTAGTGAATACAGGTGTGTGTAGTTTGATGGAAGTCAAGTAAGTAGATATAGATACTTCATAATGTTCATTGATGACTTCACTTCTTTAAAGAGAATTCTGTAGTAATGAAAAAGATTGCAGACTACAAAAGACTAGTTGAAAATCAAACTGGTTAAAGACTAGGCTTGCGAACTGCACATAAGTAGAGAAAGCAATTTTGGGAGGACACAGGGGGTGCACTTTCCTAGCCATCAGGGGCAGGGTATGCAACTTTCACAATCGCACAGTAAGGCTTAAGGATGCCCTCTATTTCTTAGACAGCAACAGCAGAGCGAAAGCATGCTAGTCTAAAGATGCCTCCTTTTCCTTCACAGCACATGCCATCTTCATGAAGAGTACAGTATGTAATATCAGTAAGATCGAAAGCCATCGGAGCTGCTTGTAGCCCTTCAGGAAGCCCCTACCTCGTCACAAGCACTGTGATCACTGTAGGCTGAAATACAACCAGGTGATGTGTACAATGATGCCTCCATGCTAATTATGCATGCCCATGAAATGCCATTAGAACACACAGGCACGCCTGCATTCACACATTGACACCCCCATTTTCAGAGTCCATCCTCTGACATCACCTTCAAACGGCACTGTCACTGAAATTAGCGCTCAGTCTGTGTACTACGAGCGCACAATTCCCGTTTGCAGTGATTGGCTCGCACATGCTTGCTGCAATGCATACGCATGTACAGACAGGCAACTATCAGCCATAGCATGCGTTCGTGGCTTAGCGTCCGGGTCTGAATCAGGCCCACAGTGACTATAGCACTTTATTTAAAAATTGTTCTCCCACGGTTACCTTAAAAGACTAAACACCAATTGAAGCGTGGTCAAGAGGAAAACAAAATGTACAGCATCTCAAAGTTTTTGGAAGTACTGTCTGTGTACACATATCAAAAGAGAGAAGACAAAAGCTGGATTCAAAGCCCATGAAGTGTATCAAGCTTGGTTATTGCCATGAAAGTAAAGGGTACAGACTCTGGAATCCAAGTACTAGAAAGCTTGTCAAGTCAAGAGATATTATATTTTTAAAAATACCAGCACAAAATAAAGATAAACTGGAACCTGAAACACAGAACAAGTATGTGTCACTGGATATGCCAGCAACTGGAGACACACTGTATCAGAGTCAGAGTCTACTAGAATGTCTGTGAGATCAAATTGGAAAAACCATGGAGAAGATTCAATGAAGACTTCATAAATATTGTGTTTATTGAATCTCTAGATATTAACCAAAGTCAAGAGCTGTCTGGTGTGAATGGAAGTCCAAAATAGGCAATTTAGCATAAATCAAGTAACAGCAGTTGTGAGTGTTTGAGTAAAGAGACTGTTGATATAGTCCACACAGCCAGTGAGAGGAGTCATGCTGATGTCCGTACCAACAAGTTGTTTGTTGGTACTAGAATTGTTTGAAATGTTGAAATTTTCCTGCTTCACTAACTCTCAATTTTTAGAGGTTGCTACAATAGAGCTAAAAGAAAATGCATCTATAACATGGAGAAGCTTCTAGCAAGAGGGGGACGGGGTTGTTGAAGCCAGGAGTGCACTTCTGTCCAGTCTCCATATCAGCTCTTTTAGGTGGATGAGACTTCATTGTCTTACCAAGATGGTCACTGTCTGTACTTCTGTGTATTTGCAGCACCATCTTGTCACTGTGTTAGAGCGCCACAGTGGAATACGGACATGTTCACTTATGTCAATGAAATCCTGCAATACATATACTGCATCCACAGCATTTTTCACAGTTTGCATTATGCACTGCTTCCAACATACATTTGCTAGCTAATGATCTGTATGCTCCAGTCAAGCTCCTTTCCATGCCAAAAGTCAGTTACATGCATAACTTTGAGTTTGGCTGTACATTCAAGTTACTGCTAAATAAAATACTCCACTGGTTCAGTACTGGGCTGTTCAAGTACTTCATGGTATTGGCTGGTGTGTACATTAAATCTGTTATACCATCTGAAACAGTACACACATGTTCTAACATGCTTCAGTCAGTAACTTGTGCTCCAGGAAGGAGATATGCAAAACATACACTGAAATTGTGTCCCAAGGACTAGATTTGGGAAGCCATGGCATCATGGGGGGTGTGGGGGGAGCGAGCTGCACCCCCATGTCACTCTTGGAGGGGGTGACACCAAAATGCCAGCTCCTCTGCAGTGACAGGAGCCGAATGCTGCAGTGTGACATTCTCCTGCAGTACTGGCTCCTGTCAAAGAATAGGAGCCAACAGTGCAGACTGCCAAATCTCTGGGGGCACCCCAGCATCTCCAGTGATGCTGGGCTGCTCTTGGAGTGATGTTATCAGGATCCCCCACATCTCTTTATTTAGACCACGCCAACTTTTTGGCTGGGCATGCCTACAACATGCTGGGGGTATCCAGAGTGTGCACCGGGTATCAGCAGAAGCACTTATATACAGGGCAGAATAGTCATTTTCAATAACAGGGACATTATGAAATTTCAAAGTCATACAGATGTGTCCTGATACATCTTTGCTCCATACGCCATGTAGTGTGCCCAGCTAGTCACGCTATGCTGTGGCGTATGAAGTCGCATCGTAACATACTGAAGCTTTGGAAAGCCAGAGAGTGTAGTACAAGTTTCTGTCTAAAGATGTAATTTTTCCTAAACTTTTACATGTGTAAAGAAAAGACAATGCAATGTCTGCAGTACCACCTGCTGATTGGCTGACTGAACCTGTCAATTGGTATGCTGTAGTTGTCATCAATTGAGAACTGTAATTGAATGTGTAATAAAGGATTAAATCATTCGGTGTGCGAGTCCTGAGTACACTTTTGAAAAACAATTTATACAAGTGTTCTGCCATCATTATTACAGTGCTAGATACATGCACACCTCATTTTAGAAAAGTTAGTGCCAGTCCATGCGACGTGCTACATTGTTTTGCAGGGATGTGCGGCACTCACATCCTGATAACATGCCTTAGAAATGAACAGTTGGGTTTCAATAACCTTGTATAAAACCATCACTGAACTACAAGTCTCAGCCCAGAAAGAGATATCATTAAATTACAAACTGACTGTGCATTTTATGCAGCACACTTGTGGCAATGTTGGCACTACTGTGCCACTAGGAGTTTGTACATGTAGCTACTCGACACATAGCCAGAAGTGTCGGTTGCTGTGGTACTGCAGAAACTGGTGTGCGACACAGCAGAAACTGGTGTGTGGCGCTCACATACTGTAGTGATTTTATGTCTTAGAAATTAGTAGTGGTGTCTGAGTGAAAGTTGTGTCTCTGGATTATAAGCTGACTGTGTATTTTATGCAGCACACTTCCAGCACTGTCTGCAATGTTCATACTGTACATTTCATCGTTAGTGCTTCCTGCTTTGCTTCAGCAAGGATCTTGTACAACATGTTGCTACTCGAAACACATAGCCAGAAGTGCCAGTCGCTGCGGCACTGCAGAAAGTGATGTGTGGAGCTCACATACTGTAATGATTTCATGTCTTAGAAACTAGTAGTGGGGTCTGAGTGAAAGTGGTGTCTCTGAATTACAAACTGACTATGCATTTTATGATGCACACTTGTGGCACTGTTGGGGCTGCCAGCACTGTTCCTGCTGTGGCAGCTCCAAATGGGATCTTTTGATGCTAGCAAGATCTGATGCATGCCCAGTGGAGCTTGTACAACATGTCACTACTCAACACAAAGCTGGAAGTTCCACTGCAGCACTACAGATAGTGGTGTGTGGACAGTGATTTCATGTCTTGCCCAAACGTGCACTGCAATGCATTAATATCTGGCATCAGGCGCCCTGCATGATGCTATTACAGTACAGTATGTTTTAGAAAATGGCTGAGGGGCAGCGTCCCTATTTCAGGAGAGAGTTGCAGATCCTCCTTGAGAAGAGGGATCAGTCACTTCTCAGCAATGATGAAAAATGCCAGCCATTTATAAATGCCCGGTGCAAAATCCTGGCCCAAGTTAGTCATCATAGATCAATCCGGTCACTACAGGACAGATTTAGTGACTAGGTGTGAAGGGATGCCCCAGGGCTTCAGAGACTCAGACAGTGTATTGTGCGTGGTAAGTACATTATTACTATACAGTTACAGTAGTTAAGAAAAGGCAAACAGGGGTGTTGATTAAGATAGACAAGAAGAAAAGTGTAGGGCACAATGGGCCTGAATCAAAGATGTACCTTATTGCAATCAGCTGCAAACAGCTGCAAAAATATGCTAATGTTTACAAAACTAACTCAAGCATAGGGACGTCCACTACTACCCTCTCATACAGAGCATAGGCAAGTCATTTGCCTAACCACCTCGTTACTTGCCCCAAACAATTGCTGCATGTTGCACAGTGTGAAACGCATGATCTGCATAAATGTCAGCATTGCGTACATCCATAAATTAGACCCGAGGTAAAGTGCAGGGCGCACTGGTAAATAGCATTTGATTTAAGCAAGTTCACCTGAGCTGTCTACATTGTCAAAGGAAGATTCTGTTTACATCTTCAAAAGAGCAGAGGCCAATTGTGACAAGTGTTGCCAAATCTGAAATGCAAGTGTGCAGCATAAAACGCTCAGTCAGATTGTAATCCAGAGACACGTCTTTCTGGGTTGAGATTTGTAGTTCAGTGATGGTTTTATGCAACACTGTTCAGGCCACACTACTATTTCCTAAAACATGCCATCGCTATGTAAGCGTCACACACCACTTTGTACAATGCCACAGTGACTGACACTTTGCTAGCAGCACAGCAGTTGTCCTAGCCACCTAGCAGATGGGGGATGGTGTCCTAGCAATGGTCACCATTCCTCGCCTTTTCAGGACACAAGTAATGTAATTGCAAAGGCAGACCTTGTGCTGGCTGCTTAAATGGGTAGCAAAGCATCCTTTATTATGTTAATGAAAGGCTCTTGCTTGCTTTGGGGGAAAGGACCTGATACACTGTGTCTGACTACTGGACTGCTCTACTGGGCATGCATGTCATTCCACAAGCATCATCATGCAGCCCCCGATGCAGGCAGCCACTGTGTAGGATCATAATGCACAGTCAGTTTGTAATCCAGACACACTTTCACTCAGACCCCAGTGTCTTAGTTTCTAAGACATGAAATCACTACAGTATGTGAGAGCCACACACCACTTTCTTTGCCGCACATCACTTTCTGCAGCACTTCCAGCTATGTGCTTCGAGTAGTGACATGTTGTACAAGCTCCTTGCTGAGGTGAAGCAGGAAGCACTAAAGATGAGATATACAGTATGAACAGTGCTGACAGTGCCTCAAGTGTGCAGCATAAAACGCACAGTCAGTTTACAATCAAGAGTCAAAACTTTCACTCAGACCCTACTACTAGTTTCTAAGACATGACATCACTAAAATATGTGAGTGCTGCACACCACTTTCTGCAGTGCTGCAGTGACTGGCACTTCTGGCTATGTGTCGAGTAGTGACGTTGTACAACCTGCTTGCCAAGTCACAGCAGGAAGCACTAACAATGAGACGTACAGTATGAATAGCACCGACAGTGCTGCAAGTGTGCAGCATAATATGCACAGTCAGTTGTAATCCAGAGACACCACTTTCACTCAGACACCACTACTAGTTTCTTAGACATGAAATCACTACAGTATATGAGCGCTGCACATCCACTTTCTGCAGTGCCGCAGGTACCGGCACTTATTGCTGCTGTATGTGTCGAGTAGGGACATGTTGGACAAGCACCTTGTGGCACAGTAGTGCCAACGTTGCCACAAGTGTACAGCTTATACTGCATAATCAGTTTGTAATCCAGAGACACCTCTTTCTGGGTTGAGACTTGTAGTTCAGTGATAGTTTTATTCATCACTACATAGACCCTACTACTAGTTTCTCTGCAATAGTTTATGGTATGTGATTGGTCCGCCTGTCAGGACTTACTGTTCTATTGTATTCTGTAGTGCCATACTGTATCCATCACCTGCTGTATTATTCACCACTGTAGTTTTAATTTGTGGAGTACTGGCCACCCAGTGGTGAAGCTGTGTATTGCATGCTGTGGATGTTGTCAAGTCTCATTGCGCCTTACTACGCCATGAATCTTAAAATGGATATGAATTGAAGAAATATCAACACAGAATAAACAAAAAAAGCAATCCCAAATATGTTATTTCACAAAAATGTATTTTAGCAGTTAAGACACAACAAGGGCTTCAACAGGTCAAAATATATTATATTGGTAAACATACTGCAGCCTTTTGCAGAGCGAGACAAAGCTTTTCTTTTATTTTAGTCTTAGAAGAAGAGAAAATTGTGCCTACAGATATGTCATTTTTATCCATCTGCTACAAAGAAGAAGCCTGGGTCAGTGTAAGCTTGTTGCAGTAATGAAACATACCGTTTAATATGAACCTAAAGGGTCTCCTCTCTAGCCGAATAAACCAAACTGTAAAACATTGTTTCATGTTGGTAAGAAAAGTGATCTATTTCCTTTGTTATTGTTGCTGGGCCAAATACCAATTCCAAAGTAGTCTCTGCAAGGAAAAGGTAATGCGTTTCGCTTTAGATAAGTCATTCCGCTACACAGAAAATTGTGCATGGGCGAGCATGTGTGACCATTATACATAAGGTTGTCCATCTAGTTAATATCATTCCTGAAAGTGAGATGTATTAAATTATATAAAAACATGACATTAATGAGGGTGCAGTGTGTCAGGGTGAAATAGCCCTTTTGGCAGGTAACATACTTTTATATACACAATACTCATCTTGTACAGTCTTCCACTAGGTTTCTCAATCATGCATATCCTGCCTAAAGCATGAAAATGGTAGGAGAAGCGTGTGCAGAATACATCAAATCTGCAATTCTATTTTGCTTTCATTACATGACATTGCTATAGCTTTCAATTAGGGAGTCTATTAAAGCCTCCCAAAGTCATAAGCATATACAGTGCATAGAAAGACAGAGCTATGAGGAGTTTTTCCTTAATTTAACTTCCATGTGTCAGATATATCTATGTCTGTTTAAGTGTGTAATATAAATTTATTTAAACTCACTACTGTTTATTGAAAAGTCTATATACATTTTGGGAAAGTTGTAATGTTTCATGGTGTGCATTAGGGCAGAGATACTCTTTTTGCAAAATGCATAACTGGAATGATTAGGGTGAGAGAAACAGTTGGTAACATTTTGAATTCTATAAGTTTCAATGATTAATGTTTCCATGATTCGTGTTGTTATATTAAGAACATAGGGTCTGACGCTGAGTTTGCATCCAAATGCACAGGCATAAGAAAATGCAATTGTGTGACTATATCCAGTTGTAAAAATCAAAAGATGCATGCAAGACTGCACCTATAGCATATGTGACCGGTTTACATCAGATATAGCTGCATACAACACTGTTTTGCATGATAAGCATTTAAGCTTGAATTTTTATTAATACAAGTTTATTTATCTAAAATACAGTCACAAAATGATATATAACCGTAAGAAATTAAAACACTTAAAAGCTACAGTAGTGAATCCACAATCAGCCAATCAGAAGTAGCTGGCAAGTTTTAATGTTTCTTTATCAGCCCTTGTGTATGTGTTTCTGCAAGGGAATAAATCTGTTTATAATAAAATTAATCAATAACGCCCCTTACTGTACTCAGCATGCATTAGACTTAGGGCCTGATTCATTACACATCGCTATTGCAATCGCAGCTCCGTAATCGCATGCAGGTCTGCTGCGAAAATATGCTAATGAATGCTATCGCAATGCCAGCATAGATATGCCCACTGCCACCCACTACTGCTATCTCACCTCCAAAATACCTTGCAGTCCTGCATATACATCAGAAACATCGAGTATCATTGGACCCTCACGCACAATTAAAGTAGCCCTGACCTTACTTAGAAATTGCTAACCCCGTTGCACACAATGAGTACTCAAGCTGCGTATGCCATCGCAGTGGCTAATTTATGCACACCCATGTAACGGCATTCAAACGGACAGGCACGCCTGCTTTTCTAAAACCACTCCCCCGTTACCACCCCTAAACGCTGACTACCTGTCACTCACTCTGCAATGGCTTACCATGCTCTGCGTAATCACAGTGTGATTGCAGTGTAGCTTTTGCGCACTACAATGGATATGCGTGCGCAGTACGCAACAATCGGACAACTATGTATGCTGTTGCAGTTGTGATCCATAATGAATCAGGCCCTTAGCCCTTCCACTCCCCTGTCCAGTCTCTCCAGTCACAATCAGACGTAACTAGGTATTTGAAGGCCCCATAGAAAGAGTTTGTAAGGGCCCCATGTACCGCAAGTCAGATTAAATCAAATCTGCATAAGTGCTTTTGTTTTCAGGCCATGTGCAGAACAAAATTTACATAATTTATGCTGCACAAAATGGAAGTTACTCATGATTAATTTATTTGCTCATCACAGGTACTTGTAAGGCAGGGGTTAATCTAGACAAGAAAAAATTCACCTGGCAGAGTGCAATGGGTCAGCAAAAGAGACGTACCATACATGATAGTAAAATACTCAATCAAACACATTTTCAAATACAGTATATGATAAGCCACATGCTGCATCAAGGTGCTCAGATGGTCCTACACTACATAATAATAGCCCCACTTTGGGTCATATTTTCAGGTGCATGTAAGGGAGGGGTTAATATAGACAAGAAAAAGCTATACAAATTACTCCAGCATCTACAAGGAGTCCTCTGCATTATATTATAACAGGGGCGTACAAACACCCCAATTTTGCCTCTGTGCAGCAGGCCTTGCTCCAGCAAGTGAAGCAGGTCCCTCCGCCTCCGCAGGGCCATCTTCCTAGTGATATTCAGGACAATTTTTCATGTGCACAAGAGAGCAAAGGCTCTGGCTCAGTGCCAGAGTCTTTGTTTTCACTGCACAGTGATATCTTTCTGAATATATCAATGGGAAGATGGTGCCGTGGAGGAGGAGAAACCTGCTTGATGGAGCAAGGTAAGTATATAATTTGGCTGCAGACTGTGCAGTGATGGGTGCCCTGGACCAAGGGGCTCATGTGCACTAAACACCCTGCAGCCATTATAAATACGCCTATGTATTATAATGTAGGATACATGTCTCTTTTGCTATCCCATTGCATTGTGCTAGGGGAATTTGTTCTGTTTTGTCTTGTCATAATTTATGCTATGCAAACTACCATAAATGCAACTCAGCATCAGCCCTTAAGTCTATAAAGTTTATTGGATTCAGATGTATTCACACAACAAGTGATTTCACTGCTATTTGACCTTCTTGAACCCCAAAGCATACTTTTAGACAATCGCAAGAAAGGTGAGATGTCTATGGATTTCTATCAGTCTTTACCAGTGGCGGATTTTACCTAGGGGCTGCACCTCCCCAGTAAGATCAGCCACCTCAGAGAGCCAGTTGCAGTCTGTGACTGCACTTGGTACACTGTGACTGGAGGTGGCTTCCCATTGGAAGCACTACCTGACAGTCACACCCTGGACAGGCAGCCTCAGGGGCTTCCAGTGGAATCCACTGCTCTGCCTTTCAGGCAGCCCTACACAGCTTCTAGGGGCTGCAGCCGATGCAGTCCCTAGAAGCCGGTGTTATATGCATGCGCGTACCACCACCACTCATGCACCAGTCCCGGCTCTGGCCAGATCCATTGCGCTGGTGCCGGGACCTGGACTGCGATTCAGACAGTGGTATCAGCCAGTCCCTCTGCTAAGTCCCCACATAAAACATGGCTGCTAGCTGAGGTGACCTGAATGGCAGTCACAGTGCTTTTGTCCATGCATGGTATAGTTGTGGTAAGTCACATCTCTATTGGCTGGTGCAAATCATCATTTTAGTGGCAGTTTAAATTTAGAATGTTGATACCTGTCACTGCCTGAAAAGTGTGAGCTGATTGATCAAGAATTTGTTAATTACAATGGATTTAGAATCACAAGAATAGCTAGTTAATAAAATGTATTTGGCTACTTATGATTGTGTCATACTTAAACACTAATGGATTGATACCAGCTGAATCTGCTTAAAAGATCTTGCACCTATGACTGTCTATAGACCTGTAACAGCCATCACTTGGATTGTTGAAGCAATGGTTTTGTTAAAGCAGATTGAAGGTAATCCAAAAGAGACCATTATAGATAAACTTTGAGGTATCTAATTAATAGTGAATTCATAGTTGAAACTTCTTTCAACACATGATTTACAGCTAAGTTTAATGGGTTATTGATGTTGTTGGAAGATTGTTAGTTTCAAGATATGGCAAGAAGACTATCTCTCCAAACTAAATGAAGGTACAATATACAAGTAAAGCACAGTTTTTAACTTCCCCCAGAGATGATCACAAAACTCTCAATGTTTTAGCACTCTTTATCTACACAATGTAGACAAAGTGATTGGACACCCTCATGTAAGCGCCATGCATACCATTGCACACGAGTTCCAAATGACCACTAATCTGAGACTTCTTGTTAGTAAGCTCATTAAAGAGAACCCATTTAGGCTTAAATTACTAAAGGTATATTTACTAAAGTGAGAGTTTTTAGAAGTGGAGATGTTGCCCATAGCAATTATCTTCTAGAAGCTAGTTAAAAGCTTCTATTATCTTCTAGAAGCTAGTTAAATGTTAAGTCGAATCTGATTGGTTGCTATGGGCAACATCTACATTTCTAAAAACTCTCACTTAGTAAATATACCCCCTAGTATGAGTGAACTATAGTTTTCAGTGAAGTAAATAAAAAACTTAGATATGGTATCAAACATATGAACTTTTGCCATGTTATAGGAAAGTTTACATGCACTATATATTATATACTGTATTTGTAACTCTGACAAAGTGCCTTTTTATTTTAGCTCAGCTAGAAGTTTAGGTTTAGTGATACTTTGGTATAAAACAGTGCATGCAGGGTGAATCACCATGTGACGCATTTCAAAACAATATCCAGTACTTGGTTTTAATGGAAACATTATTCTCTTCTATAGGTGGTCTATGCACTCATGTTAATGAATATAATTAAAGCACATCATGCATTAATAGTTTAATTGAAGGTTTTACTTATCCATGGGGAATATTCATTCTCTCCTTATAATGAAAACAGCATGTGAGATAAACTATTTTAAACAATAACAATAGTAAAATTCACACAAATGTAGCAGTACTAGCAAAATAAAGCATAAAAAGATATAATTTTAAAAAATTCTATTTGAACCTTCAACTCCTTCAGCCATACATGGCAATAGATCAACCAGTCATAGAATGGTATATATGTTGCTACATTTTGTATGCAAGTTTTAGGGCATAACTTGAATCATAATACCTGGAAATCAGCTTTGACAGCTTCATATAATATAATCTGTTTAGCCTATATTTAAATGTATACAACAAACTGATGATAACCAAGTAACACAAAACTGACATTTAGTGCGTGAATAGCTAATAGAGGTTATTTTGAGTTACACTCTTTCTAAAGGGCAAACAAAGATGGTTAATAAAACATTCAGAAAAACAAAACAAAATGGAATTTTGCTGATTCTTATTTATCAAGGGCTGTCTGTTTTTCCATTTGTGTGCCTCTATATTTTAATATGTGTACCAGATACATCAACTAAGCTTCAAATATATAAAAATATAAGTCTTGTTTTGATATTGAATATTGGTTATTTTCTGCAAAGAACATTTAGGGCCTGCTTAAAAGTTGTTTGTAAGTCTAACTGCGGGCTTCCAAAATTCTCTTTGTGTCACTGCGCACATGCAGCAAAATATGTCCAGATTTTAAGGTTTGTGTAACTGATACCTGGAGACATGGGTCAGGAACACTCAGGCAGAAGTAAAGTACATTAGTGGTGTGCACCAGTAAGTAGATTTTACAGAATGTCCAGAGGTGAGAGAGAGGGGAGAGATCAGACATACAGTAGGTCTGTAAGCTAAAATACTTTATTCGTATTATACTGTATTAAAGTCTAATATTCACATCTCAATCTCAAAAATTGATTAAAATGTGAGTCATCCTGTGAATAAGTTTCTTAAGTCCCATAATTAGTATCAGACACTTGCTTTGCCAATCCATTACATGGCACAGCCATAAGCGGTGTTCCATTTCCCAGTACCCCAATATGCGCAAATCATGTGATCTGCTGCTGAGTAGCAGTGTGGCCACAGTGCAGTCTTACAGCTGTGCTGGGTTCATGATATTATTAAACCCCACGCCTAACCCGAGTTCTCACTACTACAATCTGTGGCAGGGGACTGGAATTTAATAGTGTAGATCACTCAGGATATCTGAATGTGAGTGTTACTCCTGTAATGCTTTCAATGCTACCCAACAAAAAAATAAATAAATAAATACGTCAACAAATATATGAACATGAATCATTTCATAATAGGGGGAAATGTATCAATTCTTCCAAAGAGTTTAATGTGGGCAACTGGAGAAGAAGCTCATATCAGCTTCTAGCTAGCATTTATCATGTACATTCTATAAAATGATAGGTAGAAGCTGATTGGTTGCTATGGACAACTTCTATATTTGCTCACTTCTCCACCATATAGAATGGTTGATATATCCCCTCCTAAGTACTGAAATAATATTAGGGTAGTGAAAACCATTGCAGGTCTGTATTCAGCTAAGTACTGTAAAAGGTGATTCAAGTGCATTTTACCACACGTTGGTGGCTTCCTTTAGTGATTCTACAGGGTTTGGGTTGAGTTACAGATATATTAGAGCATTGCAGTTACTTGCAATCAACGAGTCATAACCCCTTTAGCACTCACTAAAGGGGTTATGTCCCCCTTTCAGCATTTAACAAACATCAGTAATCTAAGATTACCACTGTTTGTCACTGTCTCGCTTACGCCATCTATAGATGGTGAAAGCAATATAGTCCCCATTACTGGCAACGGGGACCCTGCAGCAGCCGTTCTGGCTTCAGTAAAGCCTTTCATGCAATGTGTGAAAGCGTCCTGTGCGCGACACAGCAACCCATTGCTGGTAGCGATAGGCTGCCATCAACAGAGAGGAGGGTGCCACTGAGGAGGGGATCATTGCTAAACCTCGCTAGAGAGGTAATTAATGTTGGATACCAGTGGCATATCAGTATCACTGCAATACTAAATGAAATGGTAATAGGGTACGTTTTTAAATATGGCCCATTGTGTCTTATATTTCTGGGCATACATAGTGACAATTGAGATGGCTTAGTGCTCACTCGGCATCAGCCCCAATAAATGCAGTTTTCGTATTGTCCAGTCAATTAAGGCCTCCCTTTCAGCTGTACACAAATTAAACTTTGCCATGTTCCAATCCAATTTAAAAAAAAACACAGCTAAGATGCCAGTGCATCCATTAATAACACAAAACTAATAATGCAGATGTTTTACATTTTCTGTTACAACTTCATAAATATGCTACTTACACCGTATACTGTTAAGATGATAATATATGTGGTTAGGATTCAGGATGCATGTTTGACAGTAAAGCTTTCACTGAAGAAAAAAAACAGATACATAGTGTAGATCTTTGAAATACCAGAGAGGAATATGCATGCTACTAAGATGCTATATGGTAATGGTTTGCCATTAAAGTCAGAAATAATGTATGTGCCCTGCAAACAAATGTTTTGTAACCTTTCATTGTAATTGTGACAAAGCTATAATCCAGTGGCTGCATCTCTTATTTGCTTTGCTTTGTAGGAAAAAAAAAGTACATCAACTATAGCCTCACTTGGAAATAGTATCTTTTATGGATTATACTATATGTTGATTTATTAGAGAATGTGATCTGTTGGAAGCTTTTACTATATCATCATAAAACAACACTCTCCAAGTACATTAAGCTGAGTAATTGGGCTGGTTCTCCAGTTGCTGAATGTTGAAGTATATTTGGGTAGTTTCATATCACTGACAATCAGAAAGTGACATTATTCTAAGCAAATAAATAAATAAAGTTGATTACAGTATGTCTATGATTGCACAAGATATCATTTTGTGGAATAAAGAAAACCAGTATGCATGGCACATGTCCTGAATTTTTAAGAGCAGGTGCCAGAAGAGTCCTAATGAAACATGGTTTGTATGAATTCCTAATTCAACAATTGCTGATTTTACATTTTAAAAATGACACATTGTTTAAGAAAATGCCAAATCTGCCATTACATATGTCCATGTAATTCAAGAACAGATAAAACCATTCTGCTTCAAAACTTAAAGTATCATTTGAAAAAGATACAGTAATATATTAGTTATTTACATTCTGCAAAGTTTATCATGTTTTAACTGTGAACTGTACACAATACCACAAAGATACCTTTAATCCCACAATCAGAATAAAATGACATTAATAATCATTGCTATTTCTTTCCTACAGCTGCTTTTTTTATTAGTTTTACATGAGTCAAAAGTAGCATGAAACAATATAGACTAAATTAGAAATAACATCAAACCATCCTCAGTATGACTTACTTGAGTATATATATAACCTGAAGATTTTAGTGCCGCATATGTCAATTAATTCTGAAAGAAAGTTAAAAACTGCGATTGCTAAATGGAAAATTATTCAAGAAGTTTAAATTAAATATTTCAAGACTACAGATAGGATTACATTCCTACAGGCAGGGAGCCATCATCCTCCCTCATTGAAATTGGGTCTGCCCTACTCCCATTTTTTAAGGACACTACGGATGTAGTAATCGCAAAGTTGCCATCACGCAGATTGATAATATGACAGTGAAATCCTTGACTAGAGGGTATCACCCTAAAACACTTAAGGCTGCAAAGGAAAATGGACTTCCACTACGAATGAGGACACTCTAACCCACAGTGAGAAAAAACTGTGACAATAAAATAGTTTGGACACAGAACTTTACCACGGTTAGCAGTTATGTTATTAAATCAGCAAATGATTTGTGCCCTGTAGTGTCCTTTGATGACCAGCTACCAGCTTTAAATGAATGCTCGATTATACCATCTTACAAAAGGGGCAAAAATATTAAAGACATTGTATTACACAACAATATCTCCAAACATAAACCTCAACCAACGGGGCATTTTTTTCACACAAAATGGGTAATCATTGATGCACGGGTTCCATTACCTGTAGTTAACCGAAAGTTGGCAATACCTTCTTTCATCCTCACTCTGGAAAAATGTGCCAACTTAAACATCAGCTTACTGTACCTGCTCAAGCCGATATGTTGTTTATTTTATTAGATGCCCTCGTGGCCTGTTACACATTGGCAAGACAACCTGCCAGTTTAAAGAATGCATAGTCTTACAACGATCAAATATCAAAGGAGCGTTGGATGGTAAAGGGGCAAGGCAAACAAGTTGCCAGACATTTTCAAGACTTCAAACACAGTCTGTCAACAATCCATTATAAAATGATTGATTGGGTTCCCCCTGATATCTGGGGTGGCAATAGAGGTTGCACCGTACTTCAAAAAGAAACAAAGTGGATACACACATTGAAGACAGTGCACCAATATGGTTTGAATGAAATGTTGTCCTATACATGATTCCTATAATAATAACCACTTTATACATGCTGGTATAATAATTTGCCTATACATGCTAAGAAAAATTATTTAGTTATCATTTGTTTGCGATAGTTTAACAGCATTCCAAAGTATTATCTGGCCAAACTAGATCAGTAGCTCCCAGGAGAAAAGTATCCTGAGTTATTGAGTCAGCTTCTGCATAGGGTCCAGATGCAGGACAACAACCAGCTTCAGTTGTTTCAGCTGTTGTTCCCATTGTCATCCCATATCAATACCAGGCAAGAAAAAAATTCTCAGGCTAGGGGAGTTTCTAGCATTAGCACTATGCATTCTTAAACTATTAAGGCTCAGATGCCTTCATGTTATTATGAAGATCCCAATCTATGTAGAGGGTTCCTAAACCAATGTAATATACACTTTGAGTCTACACATAAATTTGAATCAGAGCAAGCTAAAGTCAAAGATTTTATTTCTACAGTAAAATGTATATTTGATGAGCCTGTCAGAATGTCCTTTGTGGTATCCAGTATTTTCTGATTTAAACAATGGAATCGGTCAGTAGGTCAATATGTGGTTTCTTTAAAGACTTTAGCAGCTGAGTTGAGTTGAAATCAGGAGGCTTTAATTGCCACCTTTTAATAGGGCCTAGCAGACTATAAGTATGGTTGCCTATGAGGGACCTCCCTACCAATCTGAATTACCTTATTTCCCTATGTGTTAGGGTGAACTTTAGGTCACAGGAAAGGGAATTAGAGCATTCCCAATTCAGGAAAAAACATTCTAAACTAATTGCTGAATCCCCTGATTCTGTTGGTGAGCACATGTAAACTGGAAATCTAAGCTTACTGCTCAGAAGAAGTGGTGACTTTGGGCTAACATATTGTGCTTATACTGTGGACAGCCAGGTCATTTAATGCATTGTTTACACAGACACTACCCCATTTGTTACTGATTTTCAGGAGAGATCTTAGCCTGCAATGAGTATTGTTGAGACCATTATCTTCATAAGGTAATTCCTGAAACCTAACTAGTGGTAGCATCTGCTGAATCAGTAACCAACATTATTGCAGTGTAACCAGATTTTTTAGATATTTTTCCTAAAACACTAGCTAAGAAATTGCAACCCATGGGGAGTGGGGTTGTCCTATGGAGATCATTCCAGGGAAAATGTCACACCATAGTAGAGTTCTTACTTTGTCTATTCCTGAAAATAGAGCCATGTCCAAATATATCTATATATATCTATATATATATATATATATATATATATATATATATATACAGTCAGGTCCATAAATATTGGGACATTGACCGAATTTTCAGATTTTGGCCTCTATTCACCACCACAATGGCTTTGAAATGAAACAAACAAGATGTGCTTTAACTGCAGACTTTCAGATTTAATTTGAGGGTAATTACATCCAAATCAGGTGAACGGTGTAGGAATTACAACGGTTTCTATATGTGCCTCCCACTTTTTAAGGGGCCAAAAGTAATGGGACAAACTAAACAATCCTAAATCTAACTTTCACTTTTTAATACTTTGTTGCAAATCCTTTGCAGGCAATTACAGCCTTAAGTCTGGAACACATAGACATCACCAGACGCTGAGTTTCATCCCTGGTGATGCTCTGCCAGGCCTCTACTGCAAATGTTTTCAGTTCCTGCTTGTTCTTGGGGCATTTTCCCTTCAGTTTTGTTTTCATCAAGTGAAATGCATGCTCAATCAGATTCAGGTCAGGGGATTGACTTGGCCATTGCATAACATTCCACTTTTTAGCCTTAAAAAACTCTTTGGTTGCTTTTGCAGTATGCTTCGGGTCATTGTCCATCTGCACTGTGAAGCGCCGTTCAATGAGTTCTGAAGCATTTGACTGAATATGAGCATATAATATTGCCCGAAACACTTCAGAATTCATTCTGCTGCTTTTGTCAGCAGTCACATCATCAATAAATACAAGGGAACCAGTTCCATTGGCAGCCATACATGCCCACACCATGACACTACCACCACCATGCTTCACTAATGAGGTGGTATGTTTTGGATCATGAGCAGTTCCTTTCCTTCTCTTCTCTTCCCATCACTCTGGTACAAGTTGATCTTTGTCTCCTCTATCCATAGGATGTTGTTCCAGAACTGTAATGGCTTTTTTAGATGTTGTTTGGCAAACTCTAATCTGGTCTTCCTGTGTTTGTGGCTCACCAATGGTTTGCATCTTGTGGTGAAACCTCTATATTCACTCTTGTGAAGTCTTCTCTTGAATGTTGACTTTGACACATATACATCTATCTCCTGGAGAGTGTTCTTGATTTGGCCAACTGTTGTGAAGGGGTTTTTCTTCACCAGGGAAATAATTCTTTTGTCATCCACCACAGTTGTTTTCCGTGGTCTTCCGGGTCTTTTGGTGTTGCTGAGCTCTCCGGTGCGTTCTTTCTTTTTAAGAATGTTCCAAACAGTTGATTTGGCCACACCTAATGTTTTTGCTATCTCCCTGATGGGTTTGTTTTGATTTTTCAGCCTAATGATGGCTTGCTTCACTGATAGTGACAGCTCTTTGGATCTCATATTGAGAGTCAACAGCAACTGATTCCAAATGCAAATGTCACACCTAGAATCAACTCCAGACCTTTTACCTGCTTAATTGATAATGAAATAATGAGGGAATAGCCCACACCTGTCCATGAAATAGCTTTTGAGCTGATAGTCCCATTACTTTTGGCCCCTTAAAAAGTGGGAGGCACATATTGAAACTGTTGTAATTCCTACACCGTTCACCCGATTTGGATGTAATTACCCTCAAATTAAATCTGAAAGTCTGCAGTTAAAGCACATCTTGTTTGTTTCATTTCAAAACCATTGTGGTGGTGAATAGAGGCCAAAATCTGAAAATTCTGTCAATGTCCCAATATTTATGGACCGGACTGTATATATATATATATATATATATATATATATATATATATATATATATATATATAAGAACCTTAAGAGGGAATTTATCCAAATATCATCTTCACCAACTGGTGCTGGTTTCTTTTCTTGTGAATACAAAAGGCAAGGAGTTGAGACCCTGCATTGATTACATAGGTCGTAATGCAATTACAATAAACAATAAGTACCCCTTTCTCTGATACTGGAGCTTTTTGATAGAATCAAGGGGGCTTCAATATTTTCCATGCTCAATCTGATAGGCACTTATAATTAGACAAGTGGATAACCACATTTAACACCAGAGATGGTCACTATGAGTATTTTGTGATGTTGGTTGGCCTCAGGAATGCATCAGCAGTTTTCACAATTGTGTGAACGAGATTTTCAGAGATGTACTGTACACATGTGTATATCTTGATGGTATTTAAACATTTTCTAAGGACATGACTTCTCCTATCAAGTCATTAGAGAGGTTCTCAAAAAGATTATTACAAAACAAACTTTATTGTACAATCGAGAAATGTCAGTTCCATATTGACAAGGTTACCTTTTTGCACTACATTGTTTTTGGGAAAGGGTTTGCAGTTGGAACTTGTCAAGGTTCAGGCTATTATTGTATGGTCAGTGCCTTCCAGTCTGAAGGGTAATCAGAGATTCTTAGGATTTGCCAATCATAACTGGTATTTTATCAATAACTACTCCTTAATTATTGCCCCAATCATGGCTTACCCATAAATGTGCTCAAACCAAGGTATAGCCTTCTGATGCCTTAGAGGCTTTTTCTTTCTCAAACAGGGATTCACATTTGCCCCAATATGAGACAGCCTCAGGTGGAAAAAGCTTTTTTATGGAAGTGGATGCATCCACATATGGGGTAGGAGCAATCCTGACTCAAAGGGTTCAGTATGGTCATTTACACCTGTGCGGGTTCTTTTCTAGAAATTTCCTTAAAGCGTAGCGAAACTATGGAATAGGGAACTGCTAGCACCTAAACTGTCAAAGGTGGAGTGGTGTCATTATTTGAAGGAGGCAACAATTCCAATAACTGCCCTTATTGAACACAAAAAACTTGCTTTACTTGCAGACCATGCAGTGTATGAACCCGAGACAGACTCTGTGGTCAATATTTTTTGCTAGATTTAAGATTGTCTTTACATTAAAAAAAAAAAAAAAAACAGATGCCTTGTCCAGAGCATTGAATTCCAATTAGGAAGACAAAATGGCAGATAATGTTCCAATCCCATAATTTATCCTGCCTGTATTGTAGCCCCATCCCAAACTCATAAAGTAGACCCTCTACCTGGTATATCTTTTATACATGACAGTTTTTGCGAACATTTTTTAAAATGGGCTTATAGTATGTGTCCTTGTTCTCCAGTCATCTGGGAGTTAATAAAACATTTCACTTAGTGAAGAGACGTTAAGGATTTTGTTAACTCTTAGGGGTAAATTTACTAGGAATCGAGTTTGGGAGAGATTGCATTCTCTGGAGAGTTTAGGTATTTTTTTCCACTCACAAATTTACTTATGTAAAACTTGGGAGAAAAATCTCCTTTACTATGGGAAAATACTGGAGAGTTAGCAAACTCTCTTCACCTCACCATCGGCTAAACTCGAGTAACTTTTCACTAGTGAAGATAGGATTCGGGAATTTACCAAGATGAGAGTTTATAAACTCTCATGAGAATGGACAACACTCCTGTAAAAAATTGTGAAATCAATTCACCTGCCTGTGAGCTGCGAGTTTGGCAGAAACATACACAGATCAGGGTGATCCATGTATGTTTTTACCTGTATATAGTAAAAAAAAAGGGTTAAACTAAAAAAAAAAATTACATTGGGTCCCCCCCCCCAAAAGCATAATCAGCCCCGGACTGCTCAGCCAGTCCTGGTTCCTAAAATTACAGGGAAGAAAACAAGTAGGGCTCCATCGTAATTTAGGAACCAGCACCTGGCTGCAGGGCCAGTACTGATTTTAAATATAGGGGGGAAAAATGCATAGGGGTCCCCTTATATTTAAAACCAGCACTGGACCCAAACCGATCGGGGTGTAATGCCATAGCCTGGAGACCCTATCATTGGGGCTCCATGGCCAAAGCATTCACACCCCAATGTGTGCAAAGTTGCAATCAATTGTGTATAAAAATCTTTCCCTTTTTCAATCGATTGCAGATTGCAGAGTCGCCACAATCGATTGAAAAAGGGAAAGATTTTTATACACAATCGATTGCAAATTGCACAATTGCTGCAATCAATTGCTGATGTATGGGGGCCTTTACAAACTGAAATTATCAGCTGCTCTTAGGAATCCCAGTTGTTTCCATATGTCACTTCTCAAATCACAAGATCAATGATATGCTGGAATCAAGAAGGATCAGAGAAAGTATTATAGTGGACTTTCCTGAAGTTTTAAGGAATCATCTTGATGCCAACTTGATTGTTTGCGGATGCAGAGAGACGCAAGACAAAAAGTGTCATGAAGCAACTACTTCTTTTCTTTCCATTACTACTGAATAATTGCTATTGGAATTCTCTTATCTCACACTGGAGGAGAAAAATTTCCACAAGGTTTAGAGACTGTGGGCGATGTTTTAGCTCTGCACATGCGTATGGATTGCAGAGCACGTGCGTATGCATTGCAGAGCACATGTGTGAACTAGCTATTGCGATGTGTACTGCATTTGCAGAGGCTATGCAGACCCAGAGCATAGTGATTGACAGGAAGTGGTATGGGTGGTGAGCCGAACGCAGGCATGCCTGTGCGTTTGGACGCTGTTGCAGGGGCGTGCATAAATTATCCACTGCAATACCATACACAGCCTGAGGCCTCATAGCATGCGCTGAAGTTAGCAATTACTGGGTGAGGTCTGACCTGCCTTAGCTGTGCGTATGGGTCCAATGTTACTCGATGTTACCATTTATTTCGCTATATTGCCCAAGTATACGGATGTGTGTAAGGGGAAGTGGGTGTCCTTATGTTAAGATGTGATCGCATTGTGATTGCAAACATTTGCATAACATCGCTGATATTAGCAACTGCAGTGCATGCGTATTGGTAGAATAGCGATCCTTGCGGAATCAGGCCCTGAGTTTATACTGGGACCTTGCTGTACATGTTGCAATGTTTTGTCTTAGTAAGACATGGTAGTTAGGAAATGACAATACATAGGAAACACAGAAATGGTTCTCTTAGGTCTCAAATTCAACACCCTATTGAACTGCCTGAAATTACCAGTTGAATTTTTATTTAATACCATCACCGCTCACACTTCTGGTTTCATGAAAACTGGAACAGATGGTAAAACTTTATGGATATTACACAAAACAAGACCTTGTAACTACCACTAATTCCACTATATGCTTTTACTTCTTTACATAGGGTAGATGGTTCTTCACTTTCTGGGAGTCCCAGCCATCATAAGAGTCCTCTAGTGATTGAGAATATTGACATGTTTCATTCAGAACAAGCTTCATTCTTCCTTATTCATTCCCCTAAACTTCTATTGATTTTTGGATATAACTAGTTGGAGAAACACACTCGAGTGATTGATTGGAGGTATAGAATGTGAAGACTGTTCAATGGAGTGAATCTTGCATGATTATGTCGTTATGTTAATGACTCCAGATGCTGTTAATTTACTAGCTCTACATAAAAGATTTCCTGATGTGTTCAGTAAAAATTTGGCTGACACTCTACCTTCTGACAGGTTGTACAATTGTTCCATAGACCTTGTCCCAGGGCTCCTTTGCCAACAACCCAATTAAATTCATTGTCTGGCTTAAAAGTCAAATATTTGGGTTAATATTTCAAGAAGAACTTAGGAAGTAGAGATGGGTGGTTTAGTTTTATTTGATTATGTTCAGATCTCAAAATGGCAACTTATCTGACTCTCACATGTTTTGAATAGGCAATTAGATAAACTTGCAGTAATTTGCCAAAAAAAACCAAGCCAAACCAAACCACTCATCTCAATAAGGAAGTTACTTGTTGGAGTTGGGTTTTTCTTTGTTTCCAAGAAGAATAGAGTGTCTCCCTGTGTTCTTTGCATACATGCAATTACTTTGAGCTGAGTTGTTGTGTAGGTGTGTTCAGGGCCAGTGAGAGGTTTCTAGGCACCCTAGGCAAAACTTCACATTACAGCCCCTGATTCTCCAATACACTCCTTCAAACCATTCATATAAAACCACACTTATGTGTTTACCAAAGTCTATCACCACAGTTATTTCATATTTCATATGCACATCTGTAATACACTTTGTAGCAGAACCAGTGCACCCAATATGCCCATTCACCTTTGTCCCTATCAATCTCATTTACTAATTCACCCCACTAAGCATCCATTAACTTCACCAATCTAGTACCCATTAACCAAAGCCTCTCCAAGAATCCATTAATAAGTTCACCTTCCAGCCACCCATTAACGCATTCATCCACATTGTCAGCAACCATTAATATCCCTCCACCAAAAACCCATTTGTCCATTCACCACCAGCACCCAATAGTCTGTTTACGCAGCACCCATTCCCCTCAAGAGTACATTAATCAATTTACACACTCAGCACTCATTAACCAGTTCCTCTCTAATGGGTATATTTACTAAAGTCTGGGTTTTTAGAAGTGGAGATGTTGCCCATAACAACTAATCAGATTCTAGCTATTATCTTCTAGAAGGTGCTAGATAAATGTTTCATAGAATCTGATTTGTTGCTATGGGCAACATCGCCACTTCTAAACCCACACTTTAGTAAATATACCCCTAAAAATCAATTTATCAATTAACCCTCACAACACCCATTAACAAATTTGTCCACCGTCAGCACCCATTAACCACCCCACCCAACATCCATTAATCAATTCACAGATTCTGCACATTAACATATTCTCAATTCACCCTCATATCACCCATTAACACATAAGTCCACGCTGTCACCAACCCTTAACCTTCCCTACCTGGTAACCATTAATCCATGCACTTCAAACACCCATAAGTTTATTCACCCCCAAAACTTGTTAACACCCCTCTCAGCACCCATTAACCTTCCCCACCCAACACTTATTAATCCATTAACTTCCAGCAATTAATAACCCCCCCGTCAGCACCCATTTACCTCCCCCACCCAACAAATATTATATCATCCACTTTCAGAACCAAATAAACCCCCTCCCCACCCAGCACCTACTAATTGACTCTCAGCACCCATTAACCTCAATCACACACCACAGAGCCATTAAAAAAATTCCCTTACCTGCTTTTCATTCAGTTCTGCCTTCGTTCTTCTTCTACAGCGTGTGGGGCAGAGCTTGCAGAATTGGCTGTGCCAGAGGGAAGGGGAGGAGTGGAAAGGGGATGGGTGTCCATGCTGCTGCCTGCCTGCTGCACTTGGCTGATGACACTGATGGCCAGAGGAGCAGGCTGCAGCAGATATAATAAATAATAGCTGGTTCAGCTACAGACTCGGCCGTCTCCAGCATTAAGCATAATAATAATGTCAGATACATCTTTAATTTTTCTCTCAGGCAGCTCCAGCAGTACGCACCCTCAGGTTCTGGCACCTTTAGGCAGTTGCTTAAAGCTGCCTAATGAATGTGCCAGTCCCGGGTGTGTTTCTCTTGTAGCAGCAGTTCAGTGAGCTACATTATTTCAGAACGCTCTAGTCTGCTACCTTTGCCAGTGTGAGCATTCAGAACTTGCCACCTGGTTGTGTATTCCAGAACTTTCGTGACTGTTATATGAGTTATTTCTGACCCCTGGCTTTCTAATTGGCAACTTACTGGCCCTGATCCCTGGATTTGTATTTGGAAATTCTCTGGCTCTTGATACTTGATATTGTATTTGTCAACTCTATGAGGGGCGATTCAATTGTTTTGTGGATGCCCAGTGTTGCAATTCAATTGTTCTGGCACCCATTAATCATCATGGTAATTGCACCCTATTAGACCTGGTTTAGCCATGTACTGTAAAATGGCTAAAACCATCTAAAGTCCTAGTTAGGATGCCCAAACTTCTGTTTGGGTGCCCTAACCACGGTTTATTGCAGAAATGGCAGCAGCGGCAGCTATCACACCCGAACAGAGCAACAATTGAATTGCTCTGTAGGGCGCCAAAAACAATTAACCACTAAAAAAAATTGAAGCCCCCTCTGGCCCCTTGTTTATAAACATTGCATGACAACAGTTACTGTTAACTGATCTGATCTGTTGTCTCTACTATTCCCCACTCCTTACTTTGTATTTATGCTATAAACTCATGGCACAAATTTCATTATGGGACAGACTCCATCTGCTGTAACTACTGTAGCTATATATAGGTGGATACCAAAGATCTGATGTATAAATTGTCTGTCACAAACCAGTACAAGGAATTCCTCTGTGGAGGATAGGGAGCCAGGGGGGCCAGATGACTAGGAGACAGCTAGAAGAGTGTTAGTACTAGTGTCCTCAATAAAGGTCAAACCCAGGTGTTGGCTAGACCTAACCAGAAGGGCAGAGTCTAACCCACCAGTGACCCCTACTGTTGGGATTTGAGTTTTGCTGCACTGAGTGAGCAGGTTGCAGCCCTCTGGTTAGGTACCTGGGAGGAGACTAGGGAATTACACTAATACAATGAGTGGAATTATGCGCTGGTATGCTCTAAGAAACTTTGCAGGTGATTCAGAGGCAGGATACACCAAGAAATGACACATGAGATTCAGGCATGAACTAGTACAATATTAGTATGGGAAGATCAGATACCAGATGCCTTGGGAAACTCGGAAGACCTGGATGCAGAATAGTGTAATGAAAATTCAGTAATCCAGATACAGAAAGACATTGGGTGTATAGTGAACCCAGATGCAGGGTAGTGAATAGACACTCTATAGAACCAGTCGAAGAATGGAGAACTGTGTAGGGAGCTCAGACGCAGGGTACAAAATTTTATATACTGTAGATCCAGTCACTGAATATAAATGATTGTGCAGGGAACTCAGAAGCAGGATAGTGAAATTGATATACTGTAGATCCAGTCACAGAATATAATAACTGTGCAGGAAACTCAGACGCAGGGTAGTGAACTTGACACACTGTAGATCCAGTCATGGGGGTAACGAAAGGTGCTTCATGAATCCAGATGCAGGGAAATCTGGTGAAACTTGTGCTTGGGAATGGTACAGGAGGAGACACAGGAAATTGGTAAATGAGCCAGAACTGGGTAAACACAAGAGGATAACTAAAGCGAAACTTGAGGTTAAATGAAAGTAAGTCACTAGGAATCCAGATGCGGATATGCTCGGGATGGCACAGGTGATAGAGACGCGAGCTAGCTCCAATAGTACTAAAGAGCCAGATGCAGACTAGCTGTGGGATATGCTATAAAAGTAACTTAGAGCCTGGAATAAATACTGGCATCATATTCACTGGGAAAGCAAAGTTGAACATCCACTTCCTGTTCCTGGACGCAGACTAAATACCCTTAGGTAGTTGGTCATTGGATCAGAAGATCAGCTGAGTGACTGCAGGTCTACCATTGGGAGAGACTAGTCAGATGATATGGACCAACATGGCTGCATCCATGCCCGCCACCATGGGAACCAGGATGCACACACGGAAGCCCTAGCAGACCCTGGGGAGAATACTCAGTTACCACTCACATCCACTCCCGGTTACTGAACAACTAAACCCAAGGACGCTGGCACGGAGGTGAGTAGTGGCCGATCCCAGGCCGCATCCTGACATTGTCGGCTCACTGAGAGGCTATGGATCAGTCAAGCTCGGAATTTCATCTGTTGGAACTGTTCATTAATTAAGGTATATCCTGAGATATCACCATTTGTGTGTACATCACACTAATCTGGAATCCAGTACCATAGTACTTACATTGTGTAATCTATTTCAAAGACTATTGTGTCACTTCAAGTGCACCTTGTTCACTATTAAAGTGCCTCAAGCGTACCTTGTCTACAATAATTACATTACTTAGGTTGAATCTTTACATATCTGACTAGTCACATATGTTTAGAGATATTTTCGGGGGTGAAAAACTGGAATTTTTTGCCGATTATTATCCCTGTTTTTTGACACTTTTTTATTACCATTTCCTACATGTTCAGCCGAACAAACAGGATTATGCAGCCGAAAACACATAGGATCCATGATAAGTTTGCAGACCTATGTGTTTTCGCCATTGCAGCGACGAAAACACTGCATTTTTCGGGACACATCAGGTCCTGAAAACAATCCCTGATAAGAGCCGTCATTGGGCCGGACGTCTGGGCTAAATTGGATAGCCCCTGGGGGATCCATTGGCAGCGGTAATTTATCTCTGCTAATTGGATACCGCCCTATATCTTTTACCATTGGTCATCCTTTCTTTTATGTAAGAAGGTAGAGATTGTGTGAATGTATAGCGCTCCTCACCAGACTCAGATACAAGAAATAACATTGTTTTAAAGAATTAGAAACAGATTTTTCTTTCCTTATCAGTATTTGTTTCAGCATTCATTTTCTTCTCATCTGGGGGAATTGAATCTACAATTTAGCCATTAACACCACCCTGTTATAGTACCAGTGAGGAACGCTATACATTCACACAATCTCTACCTTCTTCCATATTATTTTGGGGGATGGGGATCCCCCTTCATGTGAAAATTAGCTGCACCCCATTCACACAGAAAGCTTCTTGTTTGTTTCCAATTTTCCTTTCTCTACACACTATACTTTATTTTATGTATGCCTGCATTGCTAAAGTTGCTTTGTATACATTGCTATATTTGTTTTATCAAGAATATTCAGAGACTGTATTTTGTCTTGCCATTTAATTTGCTGTGAGACATAAAAAAATCATTGACTTACTTTTAACAAAACCTCGCTACCCTGTCTATAAATCCATAGCAAGGATCATACTCATGATATGAAGGAAGATCTTTAATCCTGAAACTGGGAGATAGGTCTTTCTAGAAAGTATCCATTTGCAATTATCTACAAGACCCATGATTTGTTGGTAATATGATATCTATTTATGCATGAAAGCACTTGGTCTTAATCTCAACAGTCTAAACACTAAAGTTATCAGAATTTCAAGATCTTTTGCAGTTACTCTGAGTCATTGCTCGATTTATATTGTCTGGAAGACCTTCTATGGCCTCTTGAAATCTGGTATCTATGTGAGGATTGTTGAGAGCCATGAAAAACTTTTGTAGCACATTAAGTATCTCTTACCCTGGGATTATAGTACTTCTCTTCTGGAAACTTATAGTATCAACATCCAGTTACCTGACAAAAAGAAATAATTTCAAAGGGCAGAGAAAACAGTCTATTTTGCAGGACAAGTTCTCTGTCCATTTATTTAGGCACATGCTTCTTCTTTCAACCATATATAATTCTTGCCACAATACAAACTTCTGTCAAGAATGTATCACAAAGATAAGTAATTCCCAGTTTTAGATTTGGCACAGACCACAATTCTTTTGTAGGCAGGCCAGGGCAATGGCACTTTCTGACTGGCCCCACCAGGATATATTTTCTGACCTTGTACACTAATACAGTAGCTGGTTTAAAAGAAATTTTGCAAAGATGCAAACTCTTTTTTTGGGTGGGAGTGCACTAAATAGGAAAAGTAAATTTATTTATAATTAAAACTTAACTTTTAATAATTTACCCTTCAGCTACAAGAAAAAGATCAACATTTGTGATGTACAATTCACTATTCTTAAACATAGTGATTATAATAATGCAATTGTGACTTGTTGTAAATGTTGTTTAATTTCCTAAAGCAAAATCTTCTGTAAATATGCAATATAAATAAATTGAGGTCATGTGAGAAGTAAAAGGGCAGAAATATTTTCCTCATCTTAATCTATAATATTAATTTATAGCAATTAACGGGACAGCAATTTCATTACGCACAGGGATAGATTACACTCAAGGTGACTTTTTCACAAGATTATTTGTAGGTGAAAGAAATAGCATAATCAAGTAAGTGCAAAATAACCTGAAAACATAATACAAATACGTTCTTTCTGTATTTGCATAATATTTTTTTAAACACTATCATAAGTAAAACAGTTTTCACTTTGTAGCAACAAGTTATATTCATTTGTGAAACTGTGTATCCATGCAACAAGAGAGATTTAAATATCACAATTAAGTAATAATAAGAATTTATGCAATAGTTGTACCTATTTATATATGGAACAATAGAATAACTCTAATGGAACATGTCATGCCGTGAATAAACATAGAGGGAGATTTATTAAATCTTGGAGAGAGAGACATAAAGCTAATCAGCTTCTGTCATTTTACAGCCTGCACTAGAAAAATTACAGCTAGAAACTGATTGGTTGGTACTTTATCTCTCTCCACTTTAGCTCTCTTTCTAAGATTTGATAAATCTTCCCCATAAGATTATAATCCCAACAATAATTTCCCAGTGTTATCAGATTCAGACCTTAAAATAACAGGTCCAACTATTAATTTTTCAGTAAGTACATACTTTTATTTGTGCTTTACAGTGGCATACATTAATAAAACAATGCAAATGAGCTATGAACCACCTTTTGTAAGGTATAACCATATCTGGACTACATGTGCTGTTGTAGTAAGCTAATAAGTGTCATGGATCGTGTAAATACTAAAGCAAAAACACACAAGTGCTTCAACAGTTATGCAGTGATTGAACAGCCAATGAGAGAGCAGAAGGAGTTGGTGTTTATAGAAACATAGGAGAGTGGGTGCTGTTACTGTCCATATTGGAGTTAGATGACCACTGATGCCAAAGGCAGTGCAAGGGTCAGATTCTCCTTGGACAAACTAGCTCTCCACTGGAAAATGGAAATAGGTATGTTTATCATCACCTTGTAATGTGTTTATGTTGATCAGACTCTATAAATCATTTGGGTTTGTACACAGAAGTAGGTAACGTGCGCTTTGCCATTATCTTGTCACAAATGTCGCTAAAATGAAGTTTTAAATGGTAGGGTATTAGTTTCCTATTCATTGGATCATGAAACCTAGACAATATCCTCTTGGATAACTGAGTAATCTGTAAATGGTTATCTTGGGTAAATGAGCAACCTGTATTTCTATTTTAGGATGCTGATCCCATTGTGCAGTAACATAAGGATATATGTTAGGGTTATATGCTGTAGTCAAAAAGTCAACATTAACAATGTCAACATTCATAACGTTGACAACACAATGTCAATAGTTATGATATAGACATTGTTAAAATCTCGACAGGGAATTGGTTGACTTTCTCAGAATGTCAACAAATGAAATAATGACATTGTCAGAATGTCTACATCAAGGTTAGGCTGTGGGGGAAGGCTAGGGTTAGGTACTAGAGGGAGGGGTATGCAATGCTGGAGGATCATGGCTTTAACCTGGAAGTGATGGTCACATGACCGCCGGTAAGACACCGCTGGAGATACTGCAACTGTCAGGAGAAGGTAACCCTCCGCTGGGAGACGAAGACTAAATGTCGACATTCTAACATGCCAAAATGTCATCACAGTTTACATGATGAATGTCAGCATGGCTAACGGTGACACTCTGACCATGTCAACATTCTCAAGCATTTCGACATTATGACTGTTGACTTATCATACTCAAGTAGTCATTTATTTTTCAGTGTCTGACATTCTTTCTAATCCTGAACTGACCAGGGTTTTACTTCCTCAGGCAGATGCATGGCATCAGTGTTTTCTACAGGGCATACAAAGGAGTATTTTTTGGAACCTTGTCTATGGTCTTCTCTGAATTTTTAAAAAATGCCAACAATGCTAATTATGTAAGAGACCGCTGTACAATGGTAATGTGGGCAATGCTGCTAAAAATACTTTCAGCTCAGGAAGCAGGGGACATTGAGATTAATAAACACTGCCAGTATAGATATATGCAGATAGGCCATGCATTTCTCAGGGGATTGATATGTTTCTGGATGGAAGCTTTAAGGGATTCATGTAGGACACCCTCCTTTTCAGTATGCTATGGTGCTCACTCTTCACATATGAAGAACATAGCAAGCGTAGGCTTACAAATACCTCTCTTTACCTTAAATATTTTTTAATAATACTGTATGTAAATAGTTTGTTATGTTTATTTGGTAATACACCTGACAGCAAGGCTAGTACATGGAAAATAAATGAGTAGCTGCGCTCTGTAGCTGATAAGCAAAGGGAACAACAGCATAAATATCCTAATAACATATCTTAACTTAGCAGATAACTAGAGCCATCATAGGCAAGTGCAGGGGGGTTCCCATTTCCAGGAAACCCCCCTCTCCAGCCCACATGATGATGATGATGACCACAATAGAAATAGTACATAATACTAAAGTTGCATATTTTTAATATCTGCTCAGTGTCACAAATGAATTAATTAGCACCACCTGTTGATCTTTTAAAATGTGTGAGCCTGTAATGAATACACTTTTGCACCAAGTAGGAGACCTGTAAAACATGCACTGTTAGGGGTGCACTGATATAGACCATCTATATGGTCAATTATTAATAATGTATAATAATACACTATCCAGTGCATAAGGAGACCAATCTGTACACCTATGTCCAGTGGCAGTACAAGATTATTTTGCTGCTCCCTCAGACTTCTGAACTTGCTCAAATTATCAGGAATGGAGCCCACATCTGAAATAAAAACATTCAGCTCTGGCAGGATGGCCCTTCTTCTGCAATAATAACTTACTGTGATCGCTGGTCCATACTCTATGTCAAAATTATCACATACACTATACTTCGTATGACATATATTATAGCTGGTTAAGTGCTAATTATGCCCTCTTCATGGACTGGCCACACTTGCTTTAAAATCAAGCATTTGAAAACCCCCCTCTAGAAATCCTGCATTGGCCCCTGGGCAATCAACATGTTCTCTCTCAAGACATATCTGCATTGCTGACTAAGGGTATTCTCAGTCCTGGAGCACACAAATTCAACCACAAAAGTTATTGAGAGCTTGCACCGAGAGACCTACTGTATACAAACAAAATTATTCTTGCCTCTTCCTGGGATGACAGGACAGATACAGGTGGGTTGAGAGAGAGGTTCATACACACAAGGGCTGTCTCTTGAGTATGCTGTTGAGGGATTTGCAGGAATATTCTTAGGAATGTTTGCTTAAAAATTTCTTTTATTTTTTGTTTCTATATAAAGTTTATAGCCCTAACCTGCATAACGATGTACAAAGTATTACCTTATAATGTAGCTACAAGCTGGTAAATGCTGTGATCCTTGAGTCAATTTGAAGCTGCAGTAAATAAAACCATAAAATGCAATAATTATATACTTTTCTTAATCGGTATTAAATGTACAGAGTTACTTTTTTATTATGATTTTACATTTTAAATTACTTTATACTCAAGCAAAATTTAAAGCATGATCTATTTTTTTTATTCATCCCATAAACATGCCAGATGTTAGACTAAGTAAAATTGATTTTAACTTTAGTTTCCTAGCAGTTACTGTATACCAGTTATTCATGAATCATGAATCATGTACTAGTAACCCAGGTGAAACATATAGTAATTTGTACAGCATGTATGTTTGGGTACAATTTAGCCATATATTCATACTGTGTGGCAGATACTTATAAACTTAGTGGTTGAGTTCTAAAGTCATAGAAGGCAGAATGTTGTTATGAAAGGATGACCTATGTGACATCATTTTTGTTGGGTGGTTTTCATAGATTGGAGAATATGTTACAATGAGAGATGGGACACTGATAGGATGGTCACTCCAAAGTAATTGACACATAGAAAATCTCCAGTGTACAGAGGGCCTGATTCAGAGCGGGACGCTATTTGTGGACGCTTGTTCTAAAAAAGGGGCCAGATATTTAAATTGAGCGCTCGCTCTTTGCGGTGTGTTGACGCCTCTATGTCTGAGCGAGCGTCCAAAAAATGCGCTCGCTATTTTGTAAAGATGCCCCTTTGCCCTTTGCATCACACATCATCTACGTTATTTATTAGATTAATCGGGAACATCGAAAGGCATCTGAACTGCTCGCAGTGCTTGTGGTAGGATTTTATTCCTGCTATCACTGCGAGCAGTTCAGGCTAAATGACAACCAAGTGACGTGGTCGATCACGCTCCTTTACTAAGTATGCACTCCCATTAAACGCCCTTTTGACTGTTAGGTACGCCTGCGTTCGGATCTCCACTCACCCGTTTTCAAGCACCTTCCCCTGTTACCACCCACAAACGGTACATTCTGTCAATCAAATTAGCAGCCCCTCGCTGTTTTACGAGGGCACGATTTCCAACCGCAATGACTGTTTTGCGCATGTGCATTATGACCCATACGCATGCGCAGTTGTGCAAACATCGCTCAGAGCGAACGAGCGGCTGCTTGCGAGCAGCTCTGAATCAGGCCCAGAATTTTTAAATCCCTATCTACATAATATAGACGATAGACAATCATTGGAAGGTTAGAATAAGACACTCAATCAATGTTCCTTTTCCTTAATGTGACTATTGATTAAGGAAAAAATTGACGCTGTAAAAGATTGTTTGTTGAAATATCATGTGACTTCCCATTTATTTAATTATAAAGACCAATCTATTAACAAGAAGATAGAGGAATATGAAAAAAAATGTTATTGAAGTAAGAAACTAAACACTTTCCAGAAATTCTGAAGAATTTCAAAAAGGAGCTAGAAAGTCATGTAAAAAGAATAAAATAGAGCCATCTATAGATATCTAACAAGAAGAAAATGTTGACAACTGTACGGAAAACCACTAAATACGGTATAATAAAGATGCAGCAGCAGATATAGATTTGTTTTGGGAGACTGCAGGGGAGATTAAACATATTCCCACCCCTTCTACTTTTTGATAGATGGATAGCTTCTAAGTGTGGAGACCTTCCAGTATGCTGTTTAGTGAGTGGCCAGGATCCTCCATAAATCAGTGTTCTACTTGGCATGCACAGTGAATGGCTATGCCCAGTGGCTGAGAAGGAGGCAGAGAATGCTTCCTGGCCACTTTGATTGTGTTAAAGTCAGAACTGCTTTGCATGATCCTCTGTTTGCCTATTGGTCACCAGGTACAGCTGCACACAGCTTGCCTGATCACACCCTATGGATCTGCCATTGTGGGCATGATGTTAAAAAGTCTCCATTGGTAATCAGTAGGATGACTCGAATAGTAAATATAGTGTGAAATATCATCATTACACAGCAAGACAATTCTAAGAAAATCAATTCTAAGTTTAGAAAAAAAGCATAAACAAACTAGAAACTGTAATTGACGAAAGCAGAAAAGCTAGTCCCTCAAGAAATATTAAGCTGCTGACAAGGAAGTGGTAAATTAATCATTTCAGATAGATTTTATAATTATTGTAATATATAATTTTGTCTTTCAATGAGCACTTTTATCCACAAACATTTGTCATGTTCACTCTGAGTTTTGCAAAATTATTAATAATAATAATATATTTATTCATACAATATATATTATATAAGCTAAGCTACTTTTTATGTGAGTGCTGGAGTTTATCCTTAAATATAAATATATATAAATATATATATATATATATATATATATATATATATTCAGAAAAAAAGTGCATTCACCAGGCTCTTTAAAAATATATATATATAAGATATCTTTATCTGTTGTCTGGTGATATGGCAGGAGCTAATCTTGAGAAAAGTCCATGTATGGACTGAAACGACGACCATCGATGATAGCTATCGCTATCTACATGGATGTTACAATAAAATGATGAGTATATTTAAAAAAATTTTAAAGAGCCTGGTGAGTGCACTTTTTTTCTGAATAAATTGGCTTTTCCCCTTGGACTGGCTTAAGTATTTGCACCCCAGCTGATGCATTTTCTATAAAGTGAGTGCTACTCTATTTTCTCTATAAATATATATATATATATATATTTATACGATGTAAACTTTTATCGCACTTGGAGAACAGACATATGTTGGGAGGGCACTTTCATATTGTTCTAAATCACTCTCTGAATCCAGTCCATTTTTTGGGATCCACTTATCCACTGGATTTGAATTCCCATTTTTGTGTGATTGTGCAATCAGTCAATTTCTTCCTATTGTTATGAATGATTTTTAGTACACCAATCATGACAATGCATTACAATTCTTGATATCTGACCCCTGAAGAAGTTCATTTATGGACAAAACATGTAGGGTTTCTGCTGCCGTGTTCATACAGTAAGCAGGAGGATCCTGCCAATCGAGCTCACACCCATAAGGGTGGTGGCAGGATTATTATCGTTTTGAATGGAATCACGGCCAATGAGACAATGTTGGGAGTGAGAGAGAGGGTTACCTGGGACAAGAGTATAACTGTAGGAACATGTGAGACATTAAAGAACCACATAGTACTAAAATTATCTATCTTCACACTGGCAATACTTTTTAATGAAAATATCCACACTATGTACAAAAGGGAACTCACAAGGACATCAATTGTGGTAACCTTTGTCTCTGCGAGTTATATCCCCTGCCAATTTGGAGAAGTCTTTCACAGAGGGTGCATGTGCACAGTCTCAGCTTCCGGAGCTGCCCGAAAAGTACCATTGGTGGTTAACATGAATGGTGTGTAACCATCAACATGAAACTATCGATGGTTTCACCCATCGATGGCTACCTTAGGTATGTGGTTCTTGCACCTATACAAGAATGGATAGTAGGCAGCAAGTGAACATTTGAACACTCAGTTCTTGAAGTTTTTGTGTTGGAAGCAGGAAAAATGGGCAAGCTTAAGGATCAGAGCACCTGTTACAAGGGCCAAATTGTGATGGCTAAACAACTGGGTTAGCTTATCTTCCAAATGGCAGGTCGTGTGGGGTGTTTTTGGTATGCAATTATTAGTACCTACCTACCAACCTACCAATAGTGATTCAAAAAAGGACATCCAGTGACTTCAGGCATGAGGAGTAAAGGCTGGCCAGTCTGGTCTTATCCCACAGAAGAGCTACTGTAGCACAAATTGCTGAAAAAAGTTAATGCTGGCTATGATTAAAAGGTTAAAAAATGAGGATAGGGGGGAGGAAAGGGTAAGTTAATAAATATGAGGGAGGGTCTACCGCACTGGAAATGAGAGATAAGTAAGGGTATGTAACAAACTTACATTGATTCCTAAACAATTTGACCGGACGCTAAGGTCCTTAAGAGGGTGCACCCATGGAGCAAAAACTGGAGAGTATCAAAATAAGCTAAAGACGCAAAAGAGTACTCCTGTGATTGGGGCACACCTCAAAAATATTTATTATAAAATGAAAATCTTTAATTCATGCATTAACATACTGGAATCAAAAAACAGCTAAAGATAATGTACACAAGCAGAAATCTGGAAAGAATTATTCCAAAGTAAACATATACTGTATAAAGAAAAATACAATACAAGATGAAAACACATTTATATGCATTTAAATAGTGAGAAGTGATGACAATTACCATAAGGGCAACTATCGGCAAAAATATATGCAAAATTCAATAAATAGCGGTGAAAAACACACAAATTTAAAATGCACCAAGACCACAAAATTCAATCATTTATCCATAATAATTATTATACTGATTTGATAACATCTCTGAGGCATCCCTCAGTAGGCTGATTTAATATGATAGGGTACCAGGTCTCCCCAATATAGAGTATATCATGTACAAAGGTAAAATGGTGTATGTGTTCTTATATACAATAGAATCTGCTTTTCCCAATGTTGTATAGCATAGGATTGGGAATGAGAGTTCCAAAGTAGGGACACAATGAAGGAAGTAAAGCAGCTGCTTCTGCTGCCATCACTGGTCTGTGGCTTCACACTGTTGCCAGGCAGAGCAATGTGTCAGCACTGAGCTGCAGCCGGTGAGAGAGCAGGGAGAAGAGAGAAAGTACCTGGTCTATAGTACCGATAGATGCCCTGATTCAGAGCTGGATGCTCTGACAGAGCGCTCGCTCTGAATCAGGGCCATCCTCTTTTTTTAGAGCGGCCTCCTGGCCGCTCGCATAGCTGTGGGTGACCCACAGCTATAGCGAGCGGCCAAAAAGATGGTTGCGATGGTCAAGACCATCGTGACCATCGGGCTTGTGACGAGACCATTGTGGTAGGGTCTCATTGCCGCAAGCCCTGGAGTGCTTTCAGCTCGATCAGAGCCGAGAGCACTCCCACTGACATCACTTGTGATGTCAGTGGGGCCGGCCCCAGATGGTAGGCGTTCCCCGTCTGGGCAGCCACACCCCCAGCACGCCCACCAAAGGGGGCGTGCTGTCACTCACCATCGACAGCACGCCCCCTTTGGTATGAGCCCCATAGCGACGGCTTGGCTTGGCCGTCGCTATCCGTGTCTCGCGCATGCGCACGACGGAGCCGGGTCCGATGTGCGCATGTGCACTGGGCCAACATCGACCCGCTTGCGAGCACACGGGTCTGAATTAGGCCCAGAGTTCCCAGCAGGATATTGGTCAGAGTGACTATAGGTAGAAATTCATGCAAAAATCCATAAATAACGGTGATAAACACACAAATGAAATACACCACAATCACAGAATTCAATCAATTGTCCATAATAGTTATATTGATTTAATTAAATCTCTGAGGTGTCATAAATTCAATAAAATAGGGTACCAGGTCTCCCCAATATAAAGTATACCAATAAACAGGAAAATAGTGCCTGTGTTCTTATATACAATGAAATCTGCTTTTCCCAATCTTACTAAACATAGGATTGGGAATGAGAGTTCCAAAGTAAGGACACAGTAAAGTAAGTAAGCAGCTTTTTCAGAGGAAGCTCGCCATATACCCAGTTAGCCGGATATAAATAGTACCAGCTGTTTACTGATTGGTCGTGACGCGAATGAGAGATGGCCTCTCTACCAATAGTATCTTCAGGAGGGTGGGATTACATAGATGCATGGCCACCCAGTCAGTGCTACATCTAAATCAGCTGTGCTTTGTAGAGCAGCATGTCAGCGGTATCGAACAAAAGACCTCATTCAGAGCCGCTCGCAAAATGCGAGTGCTCACTCTGAATGAGGGCGGCCGCTTCACATTTAAAATCCGGCATCCTGGCCACTCGCTAAGCAGTGGGTGACCACCCACAGCTTTAGCGAGTGACCAGGTTGATGGTCGCGATGGTCAAGACCATCGCGACCATCGGGGCTTGCGATGAGACCCTTGTGGTAGGGTCTCATCTGCCACAAGCCCCAGTGAGCTTTCGGCTCTAATAGAGCTGGAAGCTCACCACTGACATCACTCGTGAAGTCAGTGGGGCCGCCCCCAAATGGCAGGCGTTCCTTCGGGAACGCCTCCGTTTGGCCAGCCACCCCCCCACCCCGCCTACAAAATGGTGCGAGCTGTCGATCACCATCGACAGCCACCCCTTTTGTAGTGAGCCCCGGAGTGAGAGAATTTCTCTCTCGCTCCGGGGCTTGCGCACACGCAATGCGGCCGCTGCGGGTGCGCATGGGAGCAGGTCTGAATGAGACCCAAAGTTCAGTATCTCAAGGTTCAGCCTTAATTATAGAAACAATGATGAGCATAATGCTTCTGTGTATGTGCATTTGAATGCATGAATTAAAGATTTACATTGTATGATTAAAGGGTGTCAGAGCACAGTGCATTGCAACTTGCTGCCTATGGGACTGCATAGACGCATACTGGTCAGAGTGCCAATGCTGACTCCTGTCCACCACCAAAAATGCCTACAATGGGAATGTATGCATTAGAACTGGTCCATAGAGTAATGGAAGAAGGTGACCTGGTCTGACTAATCACTTTTGCTTTTACATCATCGGGACAGTTGGGTGCATTTCCGTTGTTTACCTAGGGTAGAGATGGCACCAGGATGCACAATGGGAAGAAGGGAAGCTGGTGGATGCTCTGGGCAATGTTCTGCTGGGAAACCTAGCATTTATATGGATGTTACATTGACATGTACAACTTACCTAAACATTTTAGTAGACCAAGTACACCCATTTATGGCAATGATATTCCCTGATGACAGTGCCTTCAATAATGTGGCATGCCATACTGCAAAAATTGTTCTAGAATGGTTTGTGAAACTTGACAAAGAGTTCAAGGTGTGAACTAGGCCTTCAAATTCCCCAGATCTCAAACCGATTGAACATCTTTGGGATGTGCTGGAAAAATAAGTCTGAGCCATGGAGGCCCCACCTCACAACTTATAGGACTTAAAGGATCTGCTGCTAATGTCTTGATGGGGAAGCAATCGGGAAGCCGACTGCCTAAATACCGGCAGCTGGTTTCCCGACTGTCATATCCCGGCAATGATGAAATGCCGGGCGTCTAGATGTAGACGCCCGCATTTCCCTGACTTAGGGTTAGGCACCCCCCTGGGAGGGTTAGGGTTAGGCTAGGGGGAGGGAGGGTTAGGGTTAGGCACCCCCGGGAGGGACTTAGGGTTAGGCACCCCCCCCGGGGGACAGGTTTAGGCAGCGGGGAAGGGGGTGGTTAGGGTTAGGCACTTAGAGGGGGGATTAGGGTTAGGCACTTGGGGGGTAAGTTAGGGTTAGGCACCCCTAGGGAGGGTTAGGGTTAGGGGTGTTAGGTTAGGTTAGTAGATACTCACCTATCCATGATCGGGATATCCAGCGTTGTCGGGCTTCCGCTGCTCGGAACTCTGCTGATGTAGGCCTGCCGCTGCCGGGAATCGAACCGCCGGCCATGCGGCCAGCAGTATTTCATACCCATTCCGTCTTGATGCCAGATATTACATGACACCTTCAGTGCTCTTTTAGAGTCCATGCCCTGACAGGTCAGAGCTGTTTTTGCGGCACAAGGTAAAACTTACACAATATTAGGGAGGTGGTTTTAATGTTATGGCTGTTCGGTGTATATGTATATATAAATATATATATATATATATATATATATATATGTTTATGTACATAGTTTTTAATTGACATTTAAAAAGGAAATACTGTTTATCAGTTGCTGCATTTATCTGTATGTTTTGCTTACTTTTAGGGATTAGCACACCCCTTATTTGCCTACCCTCCGAATATGGCTGGGAGCCTCCTGAAAATCAGGTGCCACTCCCAGCCCCCCAAAAATTCAGGCAATCCTCCCGGCAGCTGCTGACCCCTCGTGCCCCTCTCCCCCCTGCAATCATATGAGAATCCCCGTAGTGGGGTGGCCAGTGACGCAATTCATGCCGAATCGTGTCATTTTGGCACAGCCCCTTTCTTTACAATGCCGACATTCTCGGCAATGTGTAGAGGGACGAGGACAAAATTATGCAATTGAGTGCCCACACCCATGCCCACGCTCCACCCACAAACGTCGGTGAGGCCCCTGGATTTTGCCAATCTGGCTGCCCCCTCCAGGAAGGGGCAGCCAGAATGTCAGCGTCTCTGGCACACCTTTAATGCAAGCTGCTGAACACTATTTATCACAACCACATATACATTCGAGACCAGAGCTGCCAATTTTCTTTTTTGTTTTCTTCAATACATTAGACAATGCTAGATCATGCATACAAATATATTAAGCAATGAATTATACTTATTAACAACAGAAAAAAAGTTGTAGGAGTGACTGTAAGCCAGAATTATTTTAGATGTAGTTTCCTTTAAGGCATTTTAATTATACATTCTTAGTATATGAATCCTGTCCTTGCCTTGGGAATGACGTGTAAAAAAATGCAGGCTAACAGAAAGAAGACACTACAGTATTGTCCATGTGCTACTGCAGTCCCTAATACTCATTCATCTGTTAGACAATGTTAGACTAGGTTGACATATGATCCAAACATATCAAGCAAAATGCATCAACAACAGGGATTCAGCAGCTTCTGATCTGCCTGGTGCCAGGGGTCTGCAGTATAAATAGAATAATAGATGGGCAGCTGCGCATTACAATGCTACAACTCCATCATGGAGACCCAGTGACATGCAGTGCTTTGCTCCTGAGGATTATGGAATGTCACCAAAGCTGGGGGAAGGATTATATCTAATGGCAGCTGTCTGTTCTTTCATTTTGCTTAGATTTAGCAACAGGATTTTGCCCTCTTATAATGGTCTTTTCAGTAGTGTCCTCAGTGTATGTAAGATTTTTTTATTTGAGTATTTTATTTGTTTAGCATATTATTGATAAGCACATATTTTCATAAGCCACTTGTTAAGTTGACCATATACTGTGTATGGTGGTTTAAATGCTGCCTATGCCTGTCAACAAGGTCATTATGATATTCACAAAGTTATTAGATCAACTAGCAACTTTAAAATGAAGGAATTAGGATGATTTTTCAACTGCCAATTTGGACTAGTGATTTTTATAAGTTATTTTGAAGCAAGATTTTTGGAAAGACAAATGGAAGCAGTGCAATGGTGTTAGCATATACACTATATAGATGCACTATATAGGAGCAGCAGAAAGTATAATAAAACATTAACACTTTATGTATAAACAGGAACAAGCACATGCTACAAACCAACAAACAAAACTTTCAACATTGAGGAAAGGAAAGAAGTAGCACTTTCTATAAGACCATAAAGCGATTTTTGTAATTTGCAAACAAGGTGTTCTTGGCCATTTATGACATAACCTTCAGCCTGTGTCATGTACATTTCTTCCTCTATGTTACCATTAAGAAAAGCAGTTTTGATGTCATTGGGGTAAAGTAAAAGTTTTTAGAAGTGAGTTTTAGAAGAGATGTTACCCATTTCAACTAATCAGATTCTACTTAACATTTAACTAGCACCTTCTGGAAGATAGTAGCTAGAATCTGATTGGTTGCTATGGGCAACATCTCTTCTAAAACTCACTTCTAAAAACTAAAACTTTAGAAAATGTACCCCATAATGTCTAACTTGCATATTTCCTATGGCAGCTATTGCGATCAAGGTTCTGAAAGTATTCTGTTTAGCCACTGGTGCAAAAGTGGCTTCATAATCTTCACCACATTTTTCAGTATAGCCCTTTGCCACTAATCTTGCTTTAAAAATGTAAACTTTACCTTTAGGGGTATATTTATCAAAGTACAATTTTGAATTCGCTTTTATGTTCGATTTAGCTAATCTGAAATCGAATTAAATCGAATGTAGAAATCCCTGTCATAATCTCACATTTACTAAAATTCGATTTTGGAAGCCTTATCTAAATCAAATTCGATTTGGTTCGATTTTGAATAGTGATTTCTTGTTCGATTTTGCATACCAATGTCCAAATCGAACACAAAATCGAACTTCAAATAGAACTTTAAATCCCCAAAATAATAGACCTGCTTCATGCTGGAATTTTTAGCATGAGCAGGTGTGAATTACACAGATGCATGCACAGATCAGTGAGAACCGAACTGAAGTGTTCAAATAAATTTTTTTTACAACTAGCACCAGGCTTTTCTGAGCCGGTCCTGCTTGGGAAAATATGGGGGGTAAAAGACGTAGGGGTACCCCAATATTTAGTATTTTGCACAACCAGCACTGGACTCAGTGAGCCAGTTCTGGTTTTGGAAATACAGGGGACAAAAGAAGTAGGGCTCCCACGCATTTTCCAAAACCAGCACTGGACTCTTTCAAGTGATGGTGTTATGCCATAGCCGGGGTACCCTCTTACCAGGTCCCCAGGCCAAAGCATTAAACTTGACCACTAGTTATCCCAGGCCAGGGATCCCTGGGGAGGTGGGGACCCTAAAAAAGGGTTCCCCCTCTCCAGGGCACCCCAGGCCAAGGCTGAAAGCCCAGGGCTTTCTCCTGGCTGGTGGGTGCCGAGTTGATTGTGTATAAAAATAGATTAAATTACATTATATTTTAAAGGAGAACTGAAGGTCTCAGCAAGCCTCCCCCATATGCTGGTACTTGGAGAACCACAAGTACCAGCATGCAGAGCATTAAGGGCCCACTGGTACCTCTAATTTACCTGCTAAATAAATATTAAAATAAACACAAGACACACACACCATAAAAGTAGAACTTTATTACACTCCCACTCACACATACTTTATTTTGGAGATTTTAAGTTTCGATTTTGAGTTCTGTTTGGTGTTCCTTTTCAAATCAAATATTAGTAAATGTGGGATTTGTATTTTGGTCTGTCTAAAAGTACCGATGTTTTGCTGAAGAAGCTGGACCCATTTGGTCCAGCGAAACACGTTAAGCGATCTTGACACAACCACGCTGCACACCTTTGGACATGACTCCTGTTTTACTGAGGACCTTTTGGACTTTCTTTTCATTCATGAACACCACTGCATAAGTGGATTGCCTTTTCAGCCCTGACATCTGCGGACTTTCGCTAATGGGACTGTTCTCTTCTACAAATGACCTCTTGGTAAATATTCTGCATAGCAAGTCACTGTCCAGAAAACAAGTCCTAATTGCCAGTTATTTCAATCCTAATTAAGGAGCCCTCCTAGCAGTTGTATTGCAAATATTCAGCGTCCTCATGTTGGTATTATGAATTCATCCTATTGCTTTTAATACTATATTAAATTGTTGATTTATTATCTATTCATCCATTACTCACATTTTTATACTATACAATATATATATATATATATATATATATATAATTATATACATATATAATTATATATATATATATATATATATATATATATATATATATATACAGGGGCGGATTGGGAATTTAAAGTGGCCCTGGAAAATACTTAGAAAGTGGCCCCATGTGTGCACGCCAAAGGTGCGCACCTGAAAAGTGGGTGTGGCCTTGTGGCAGGGGTGTGGCCTAATGCAAAAAGTTCTGCCCGCAAGACACTCCCCCCATTTTCGTCATGCTGGGGGCATGCCCACCGTTCCAAGAGCTGATAGCCATGCCCACAGTCCCTCTCTCCAGTGAATAAGCACATAAAGCATGTGAATGAGTATTTTCTTACCTATTCATATAAGGAACCTTTGAAGAAATCGATCCTTGCTGGACAGACAGTGTCTTCAGTACTATTCATGCAGGAGATCACATGGTTTGGAAGCCGCCTATTTGTGTTGTAATAAAGCCAATGTCATTATCATTCAAGAGAGGTTCAACCAGATAGTAACAGAAGTTTTGGGGCAGGACAAATGTGAGTTTCCCATATCAAGCAATTTTATATCAATAAAATATATTTGCTCATTTGGTTCCATTTGCATCAGTAATATGGTTTCATTAGAATTGTTGTCTTACTGAAGATTATTGTACCCCAGTCTTTTCTTCTAATAGTACCAGTGATGCTACCGTCCTCTATGTGTGTCTCCAGCACCATCGCCTTGAGTGTCCCCAATGCCAACATCCTGCGTCTCCTCAGTGACGTCATCCTGCATCTCCCCAGCACCATCCTCCTGCCCTAGCACATAATAGCCCACCTCCTCCACACACAGATCATATTCCCTTAGCATAGAATAGCCCCCTCCCCACAGACAGATCATCATCTCCCCTTAGCACAGAATTACCCCTCCCCACAGACAGATCATCTCCCCTCTGCAAAATATAGCTCTCTCTGCCACAGATAGATCATCTCCCCTTATTACAGAATAACCCCCCTCTCAGATCATCATTACCCCCCCTCTCACACACACACACACACATCCCCCCCGAGACAAATCTCTTCATGATTCCATCTCCCTATTAGCCACTTTAAAAGAAAAAAATGTCACCCGACTCCTGCATGCTGCAGGTGCCAATGGAAGTCTCCCAAGCAGCCAGCCAGCCAGCCAGCCAGCCCATCCCTGTCTGTCTCCATTGCACTGCTGCTCCCCCATGATTTTAAACCAAACCCAGGTCTGCCTGATTTTCCCAGGCAGCCAGCCCCGATTGTCTCCTCTCCACTCTGTAAAGTTAAACCTTAACATCGCACTTCACAGCCTGGGGAGGGCACAGAGTGGGGAGGAGACAATTGGGCAGGTTGCTTGGGCAGCCCTGTAACTTACCCCACTTGCTGCTGCCAACTGTGGACCCGCAAGTCTGAGCACTCTTCCTCCAAGGTGCGGCGTCTGACTGATGTAGCTGTTCTCAGAAAGCCTCTTCTCGCGATAGAGGTGGGCCACGCAGGGCCAGCAACAGAAATCTTGGGGCCCATTACACAGATGCCTTTTGGGCCCCCCACTCAGCTCCTGCTCCACACAACCTACTTAGAGATCGAGATCGAGGTAAATATATATATATATACACAGACACATATATACAGTACATACACACACAAAAAAATTTAAAATATATAAAATATATATATATATATATACATACACACAAATATACAGGATATATACATATATATATATATATATAAACAGTCTCAGCAGGCGGCACTCAGAAAAAATGCAAGCAGCACAGGTACGTAGTAAAAAACCACCGACGTTTCGGGGCCTCTTTATTGCCCCTTCATCAAGGTAAGAACAATATAAACACATAAAACACACACATTTATACTTACACATCGTTGCATCAAGTCCGCGCCACGCCGCCGCCCAGGCCAGGGTGCATCTCGATGGCGTCATCACACCACGCCCTCATCTCGGCGCACAAACAGCGTCGGATCCGGCATGGTGGAACAGCCCGTCAGCATCACCGTTGCCTTGGCAACACTCAGACGCCGGACTCTAAATGCAAAATATTAAAACAAATAAACATACATGATGGTCCCCAATACCACATATATTACATGAATATACAGATCGGACAACCCTATAAAATTTACATTTAATATTGATGCCAGTGTTGTCAATTATTTGGATGTTAGTTTGCAGTTGTATGAAGGAGAAAAATAAGGCATTATCAATACCTAGGGAAGATTTGCTGAAGTCGAATAAAGTAAGGAAGGATACTAAATAAAAACTACCTTGGGTTAATCATTTTCACAGTCTTAGCAATCCAGTTAGGAATTCAGCCAAGAGACTGTGGCCGATTGTTGGCACAGACCCTGATCTGAATCTACAAGATACCATGATCATGCCTTGCTACACCAGGGGACGCAACCTAAGAAATTGGATTGTGAAACCTGATGTGAGCAACATGAATGCTATTGGTAGTAAAAGTTTTTTACGCCCAAAATTGGGGTGTTTTAAATGGCTTGGATGCATGACATGTCGGTCCCTGATTGTGGGAGATAGCTTTTGCCATCCGTACAGTGGATGTAGATTTAAAATAAAACATTGTGTGACATGTACTACCAAATTTATTATTTATGTCATTACCTGTCCATGCAGACTCATGTATGTCGGCAAGACCGACAGGACATTGTGGGAACGCATGGCACTGCATCGGTCGGCCATTTGGGCAGATATTTTATCTGGCCATAGTGAGCAACCGGTTGCACGCCATTTCTCTGCAAGGGGGCACAATCTGGCATCATTACGGTACATGATCATTGATCATGTACCTGATTCTCTACGTGGTGGGGACCGCTCACGCAATTTATTAAGATGTGAATCCTCCTGGATATTTAGATTACAATCCTTGGCTCCACGGGGCCTTAATGAAAATTTGGGCCTCCATTGATTTTTGTGGTTTAGTACTGTTAACGGCATTTGAGTGTGGTGGATCGTATATAGAGTTTTGATGTTCTCTCTTTCTATCATTACATTTATATTGGTATACATTCATGGTTAACATGATGGTGGATCCCATTTTGATGGGATCGTGCAATCATGTGATTCATGAATGTGGATTCTATCTTTGTCTCCTTAATGTGTTAATGGGGCCTGGTTATTGGGACTCTTTTTATGTGCTTTAGATATAATTATTTAGTTGGATATGTTCAATTGTCATGTATTTACTTGTCCATTTATTATATGTGAGTGATGTGTATTTAGTATATTCATGTAATATATGTGGTATTGGGGACCATCATGTATGTTTATTTGTTTTAATATTTTGCATTTAGAGTCCGGCGTCTGAGTGTTGCCAAGGCAACGGTGATGCTGACGGGCTGTTCCACCATACCGGATCCGGCAGGGCGTGGTGTGATGACGCCATCGAGATGCACCCTGGCCTGGGCGGCGGCGTGGCGCGGACTTGATGCAACGATGTGTAAGTATAAATGTGTGTGTTTTATGAGTTTGTATTGTTCTTACCTTGATGAAGGGGCAATAAAGAGGCCCCGAAACGTCTGTGTTTTTTCTGAGTGCCGCCTGCTGGGACTGTTTGCATGAAGCCTCGTTTGGCTTTTTCGGAGGGCACCTGCACTTTTGTTTATATTATTGGAGTGCCACCCTAAGGGACCTGTTTTATGTCGCAGTGGCAGGGCAGGCCAGGGATGCGGTAAGGAGGGCTAGCGCAGCTGCGCAGCATCATCATGACGCGATACACGCTAGGACCGTGGCCACTCTCAGTAAGCAGGGATGATGTGGCCACGGCCCGGGGGTTTACCTTGGGGGTTGGAGGGCGCGGGTGTACCCCTTGTGCGCCCCTGTCGCCGGGCCTGTGGCCGCGGCAGCAGACAGCTCAGGGCTGCCTGTGATGCTCAAAAAAAAAAAGAAAGCATGTTAGCCGGGTGATGTGATTCGGGGGGCGGGGCCAAGGTTAAGAAGCGGCCCCACAGACCAATCAGCCCACCGGGATTTTCCCCTCTATAGGTAATGGCCAATCCGCCCCTGTATATATATTATTTCATAAGTGCTGGTTCCTACACCTATGTTTGGCTGATGTTTTATTTTGAGTGGGATTTGAGTGGGATTCAGTTTTATGTTCATTTGGACATTCGATTTTGCCTTTTGTAAATCTCCAAAGGCAAAATTGAATGAAAACCGAATGCAATTCGAATGTGAAAGCACACAAAACTCAAAATCGAACATTAGTAAATATACCCCTAAAGCCACAATTGGTCCTACAAACTTATTTTCATTTGCATGTTTACTGGCGGTAACTCATATCTGTAGCTGTTTGATTGCTTCCATCTCTTTATCAGCAGCTTTAATATATTTCTCCTTTTCAGGGTAGGCAGTTTCTGCATCTCTCTTAAGGATTCTGACTCAGGTTGTGGTGCTGTCCGTGAAAGATATGATAACTGCTGTGGTGGTATACTCTTATTCCACCTAGTAGATCTCCTGACTGAAGGCAAAGGTGATCTTCCCTCTTTAACAGTGTCACAGTGCACCAGACACCAGGTGTTACTTACCGGGTCTGGCAGCACTTGGATCCCGGCCAGTGACGGGCAGCGAGTCCCCGGTGCCCACTGCTGGTGTCTCTGCTCCTGCCTCCTTTCCATCTCCTGATGCATCTGCAAAGTGCAGGTGGCCGCAGCTCCCCTAGGGCACATTCCGACCTACAGAAAAATTTGCAGTGATAGGTGCTTCAAAAGTGATGTCACATTTGGCACGAGAATTGAACTCCTAACTATAAGGGGGAGTGCCTGGCACTTGACAGGTGCCAGAGTATAGGCTCATACCTACTACAGCGTACTTGTGTTATTGTGCATTCTGTTTTCCGTTCCTGACCTTGGCTTCCCTTGTGACCTGTATCCGTCTCCTTCCTGGTACTGCAATTGTTGATTCCATTTTGACTTTGTGTTACGAGACGTGGTCATGACTTGCCTCCCGCTAGCAGTTTACCTTTGCATGACACTGTTGTTCCAGTTCCCTCAGTTGCTAGGCAATCTGCACACCTCAGGAGGTCACGTGTTATCCACAGCATGGTGTGATTTGTTCCTCCTCCTATTTGTGCATGCTGACCTTTTGCTGCCTCGTGGACTATAACGTTCCTGTAGGTTCTCTCAGCTCAGCTGCATGGTCAGTATTCTTTATCTCCTCGTGGAAGTGTATCCTGGTTCTCCAGCTGTATCACCTTGGCACCGGCTGCCAACCTCTCCATCGGCTCCCTGGCCACACCAGCAGCTCCCTTGCTGCCACTGGCTCACCAGCCTCTTCGTCGGCTCCCTAGCCGCAAAAGCAGCTTCTGTGCTGCCAACGGCTCTCCAGCCACTACATCGGCTTCCCAGCCACACCAGCAGTTTCCATGCTGTCACCGTCTCCCAAGCCACTACATTGGTTTCATAGCTGCACCAGCACTCTCAAAGCCGCATCACAAGTACACAAACTTGTGTTGGCTCACAGGCCACACCAACAGCTCTCAAAGCTGCATCGCAAATACACACACTTGTGTACTGGCTCTAAAGCCACACCATTGGCTCTCAAAACCGCATTGCAGATACTTGTGTACCGGCTCTCAAGCCACACCATAGCTCTCAAAGCTGCATCACAAGTACACCAAACTCCTGCTACTGGCTCAAAGCTACACCATCGGCACCTTAGCTGCACTATCAGCTCTCAAACCCACACCATCAACTCACTTATTTCTGCTATCGGCTTCTGCCGCACCACCTCTTCCAAAGTCGCATCATCAGCTGTATCCAACTTCAGCTCCCTGCTCTCAGCTGCACCACCAACTTTCAAGTCGCCTCATCAGCTCATAAGCCGTATCATCGGCTCCCAAGCCGAATCACTGACTATACCTATTCCTGCTGTTCCTCTCACCTTTGGATCCCATAGTTTATTCATGTGAACTGATACTACTCCGAGTATTAAGTCCAGGCGGCCACTTAAGTACCGGTGATCATTTATAGATCTAAGGGAACAAGGGGTGGCTGTTAGTGGCAAAAGACCTCGCTAGCCTGGGTTCTATGAGGTTCACACGGAACAAGCTTTGGGATTCATAACACTTTGGCTATCTTTCTTGACCTGAATTTGCCTCATCCTTGTTTACTGCACTGCCCAGCTAGTTCTTACCCAGATTGTCAACTTCTGTAGTACATCATTTTTCCGACATGCTATTATCACACTCCAGTGTATACCAACACCTGTACGAGAGAACCCAGACAGATGGCTTCTCCCCAGTAAATTGCTGACATATCTGTATCAAAGAGAATGCTCCACTCACTTTTGCAGGGTGCCTGATTAATTCTCTCTACAATACCATTTTACTTTGAATCATATGGTACAGTTGTCTGGAACATAATTCCATAGAATGGCTTATATATTTTGTCCCATTGTCTGCACATAGTGTTTTTGGAAAATGTCCAAACTTGTTCCTTGCCTGAGCAAATATTCTTCAAGTTTTTCTGTAACTTATGGCACCATTTATCACTGTGATATTCTTGTTAACATTCTGTCAGGTTGCGGCCTAGGATCAGCCATCACTCACCACAGCACCGGCTTCCCCTGGTCCCTTGGATGATCAGACGTCAGGTACGATGGTGAGTACACACTAAGTATTATATCTAGAGCCTCCTTGGACCTCCTTGAGTTGTGCTGTGCAGGTTACTGCAGTGGCTGTCATGGACGTAGCCATGTTAGTCTGCATCACCTGACTACCCTTTACCCAGTGGTAGCATGGTGGGGGTCAGCTGATGATGTCCAACAATGAACTGCTACCTCAGGGTATAAAGCCTGTCTCCAGACAGCAGGAAGTTGCCTGTGCAACATTGTCACTACCAGTGTATTCTTGCTGCTACCTCATTCCAGGTCCTCTCGTGTTTACTGGTGATAAAGTTCCAGCCTGTGTGCAAGACAAGTTCCAGTCTCTTTCTGCAACAGTGAATTAACATCCAGCCTGTGTGCAAGACTAGTTCCAGAGCCTCTTTCTGCAACAGTGTGTTAACATTCAGCCTGTGTGCAAAACTAGTTCGAGAGCCTCTTTCTGCAACAGTGTATTAACATCCAGCCTGTGTGCAAGACAAGTTCCAGCCTCTTTTTGCTACAGTGTATTAACATCCAGCCTGTGTGCAAGTCAGGTTCCACCCTCTGTGTTACTTCTTCTTGAAGTATATTTACAGGGCCATTGTTTATTTGACTCTATTCCCACGGTATCAGACACCAGTGCAAAGTACCCTGACCTGCCAGCTGGGTGTAGCTAAGCCCATATCCCGCTTGGAGGGGTCACTGGCGAACACCTCCCTGCTGGTTAGACTCCGCACCTTTGTACTGATCTCATCAACGTCTGACATCTGTGGATGAGGAGATCTTGTATTAAAGCCCCACGCCTCTGGTTCCTCCCTCAACCCGGAACCTCAGCTTCCATCCCCTCCGTAAAGGATTCTGCTAAGCCAAGCATGACACATTCATTACTAATGTTAAATCGTGCTCCAACCAATCAGCTCCTGAATGTCATTTTTCAAACATATGACAGTTAGAAGCTGATTGGTTAGAGCACCATTTAAGATTAGTAATTAATGATAACAAGAATATCACTTGTTGATAAGTGAGGCCCTTAATCCTTACTGTGCAGCAGGTAAAGTGTTGTGAACTTTGATCAATCATCAATGGAAGTGAGAAAATATTTCCTTCCACATTTTGCATTGGTCCACATACATCTGTGTGAATTAGGTCTAGACACAGGTTTGGTATGGGATCCTGGTGGTTGGAATGCCATTGGTCAGAATATCGACAGCAGAATCTTGACAGTTAGAATCCCAAAAAGATTAGGAACAGTAAGTAAAAGTAATAAATAGACCTGTGCACTGAGCTGATGGTACTGATGATTGTGGAAAGCTGATGAACTGGATAGCTGACTCTGGGCCTGATTCAGACCCGCTCGCAAGCACACAGTGCTCGCAAGCAGGTCAATGGTCCCCCACTGCGCATGCGCCACCTTCGGCGTGTGCATGTGCGAGACCTGTCCAGCGATGGCTGCTCTGTCGCTATGGGTCTCGCTACAAGATGGGGTGGCTGTCAATGTTGATTGACAGCTCACCCCATTTTGTAGGTGGGGAGGGGGGGTGGCTGCACAAATGCAGGTATTCTCTTAGGAATGCCTGGCATTTGTGGGCGGCCCTACTGACATCACTAGCGATGTCAGTAGTGGACTTCTTGCTCTATTAGAGCAGGGAGTCCACTCGGGCTTGCGAGAGCTGAGACCCTACCACAGGGTCTCCTCGCAAGCCCAATGGGCGCGATAATCACGACGGGCTCCAGGCCACTTGCAAAAGCTGTGGGTGGTCACCCACAGCTTAGTGAGCGGCCTGAAGAAAAAAAAAATGCCCTAATTCAGAGCGAGTGCTCGCCAGCAGCGAGTGGCTCTGAATCAGGCCCTCTAACGATAACTGTACTGTACAAAGGAAGATATAGTGCTGCACTCATCCTAGAATGATGTTCAGAGTCAATTGTGTACTTCTCAAATTATTTACACAATATTGCAATAAAACCAAACAAAAGCAAATCAAAAACAATGCAGAACAAATAGTATTGCAGATGGTCTCATGTGGAGCACATTTCCAAGTATATGGTAAACAAGGCCCAGTGTATTCCTGGTTCTTAAAATAATGTCATTAGAGATGATAGATCTAAATCTATGTAGTAAGTCCAAAAAATAGGTAAAATATATATATGTATAGGTCAACTGTGGCGTCCCGCTAGACTTGCTATCCAAAGGATTGTGGGTGGTAAGTGGTAATTGTAATTGTATTGCTGCCATTGCCCTGGGTAGTCTTCTCGAGGCAAAAGAATACGGCCACTGGAGTAACACTGAGGAGTGCTCTGGATGGGCTTCCATCTTCCAGGAACAGATACCAGCAGTGCGTCTGTTATCAGGTGAGCTGTCGTCTATGGAGGAGATGTACTGGTTATGGCTCCACGGAACCAGCTGTCCTTATAAAAAGGCACATATAAAAAGGTATACCATAACTGTGTGGAATGATAGAAGACATAATTTAAATTTTACAGATGATAGATTTGACTTCATTGTCGAGGTTGAGGCCTCGTGGTGTGAACATTTGAAGTTCATAAATCAATTATTCTGTTGTGGTTATCTTGTTGTTGAGATCAACACCCCTCCAATTGGGTGTGACTTCTTGTATGCCTAAAAATCTGAGTGATCGTGGATCGTTGTTATGACAGGTTTTAAAGTGTCTGGAGAGGCTGTGTTCCTCTAATCCTCATTTAATGTTCCTGAAGTGTTCCCTCACACATGTTTTGAGGGGTCCATTAGGTAGATTACCTCCTTGCTGTTGCATGTTAATCTGTCTTTAAATGTGTATATCTTGTTTGTACTGTTAAATTTAAAACTACTGGTGGATTTAGTGCTCTCTGATAATTTGCATTGATGCACCCTAAACATGTACCACAATAATAGAATCCTTTGTTGTGTTTAATGGTTCCAATGGTGGTTTGTCGTAAATTCTACGCCAGGCAATGGCAGCAATACAATTACAATTGGGTTATCACCATTTACCACCGACGATCCTTCGGATAGTGAGACTATACATATATTTTGTTTTCCATATTTTTTGGACTTACTACATAGATTTAGATCTACCATATCTAATGATATTATTCTAAGAAACAGGAATACACTGGGCCTTGTATACAACATACTTGCAAGTGTGCTCCACATGAGACCATTGGACACAGTGCAATACTCATAATATCAGAACTATCCACACCTACTGTATATTTATCCATACCTGCAGTCATTAAGCAGTTGTGTGTTGGTGATTGATCTATCTGCAATGCTATTTGTTCTGCATTGTATTTGCTATTTTTTGTTTTGGTTTGGTTTCATTGGAATATGAGTAATTCATTTGAGAACTACACATTTGACTCTACACACCATCCTTTGTAGGATTAGGTAAGTATCCTAATCCTAGCCCCTAATCCTCCCTTTAACCTACCTTTCTCAAAGCCTAGCCCTCCCCTCCTATAGCCTAACCCTAAAGCCCCCACAGCCTAACCATAACCCCCACAACCTATCCCTAACCCTCCCCTAGTGCCTAATCCTAACCCCTAATCCTAAACCTGACCCTTCCCCTAACCATAATACTTACTGACGAGATGTCAGCAGTCGGGATTCTGCAGCCAGAATTCCGACTGCTGTGAGGATTCCGGTGCCAGTATTCTGACCACCGGAATCCCGACTACCGGGATGCCGACTACATCTACTTATTACAGTAGCTCTGCTTTTACTGATTTTTGAAAATTGATTTGTCTTGTTAAAATGTCAAAACATGTATTTGCTCTGTAAGCTTTATCACATACAACAGATTGGTGTCAAGTTTGGGCACATATGAGACATTCTTCAAAAAGTATCTTTCTGGTAAATGTTGGAGACTGGAAAGTAAATATATTATCCTATTCCTTCTGAGACCATATAATGATCAGCCAACCTCCCGTATGTGTGCAGCGGCAGCTGTGGGGAGGGGGTCGCGGTGAAACCCCTGCCCAGCGGGACCCACTGACAGATGGAAGATGATGGTTGTTCAGTGTAAATGAATAACCATCATCTGCAGATCACTTGATCTGCAGATATATCTGCTAGGTGTGTACCCATCATAAATATTAATTAATGCTAATCCCAGTGTTTATATGCTATTATATACTTCTACTGTGCTTGGGCCCCACTTGTCTATTTAGGTCTGTTCCAGTCTATTTTTTCACCTCTTCCTTAGTGTCAGTGGGCATGAGATAGGCAATGACAATTCTAACTGAAGTCTTAGGTAAAACAGAGTACTGGTAAGCACAACTAGCTCTATATTTAAAGGGTCTGTTATAGCCTGGTTTTAGGGTTCTTGAGTTTCCTGCATTACAGCTATTTTTGGAATCTTTGCAACATTTTCTATACACTGAGGACAGAAATAAGAAAAAAAATAAGACACTTGCTATGTACATGTTACAGCAAATGCAGAATGGAATGCAAGTTGGCCTTTGCCTGCATGGAACTAAGGGCCTGATTCATAATGGATCGCAGATGCGATTACGCACGCAGACCCGCTACGAAAATATGCTAAAGAATGCTGTCGCAATGCCTTCTCGCAGCCAGCATAGAGACTTCCACTGTCGACCACTACCGCTATCTCACATCCGTAATACCTTGCAATCCTGCGTATACATGGGAACATAGAGTAACATCGGCCCCTCACAACTGGTCTGACCTTATTCTGAAATTGCTAACCTCGTTGCACGCAATGAGTACTCAAGGCATTTATGCCATCACAGTGGCTAATTTATGCATGCCCGTGCAATAGCATTCAAACAGACAAACACGTCTGCGTTTCTCCAACCACTCCCCCATCACCACCCCCAATGCTCACAGCCTGTCACTCACTCTGTGATGGATTCCTATCTGTGTAGGTGATCGCAGTGATTGCAATGCTAACTCATGCACATGCACATTGCGGTGCATACACATGCGCAGTCCACACCATCAGACGATCAGTGTACACTGTTACAGTTCCAATCCATAATGAATCAGGCTCTAAATTCATATATTCGTCCATGTGCAGAGTTTATGCTTCTCTGCGGCCAGGCCACCCCATCCATATGCATGGTTTGATACCTGTCATTATTATCAGTGTGCACTTTCACCAAGACTATCCTTGCTGCAAAAATTACATCTGAAAATAGGTATAATTATGAAAATGCACAACTCTGCAAAGCCGGCAAGTCTATCAACACACACATTCTGAACTTATGTACAAATGCCCCATTACCATCCTGTTATGCCTCTTAGTTGTGTACACTTTGCTGTAGAATGTAAGCTCTTACGAGCAGGGCCCTCTCCCCTCTTATGCTCCTCCTTACTTTACTTTCATCTACTTCTTACTCACCACCAGGGCACCTAACACTTGGTTACTTACGCTCTGTTGCATATCTGGGAGTTATGGTCACTTATGTAGCAATGTATATTATCCATGTCCATGTCCTATATTGTATTGTACTATAAGTCGCTTGTCAAATTATTTGTTTATGTACTTTGTAAGGTGCTGAGGAACACTTGTGGTGCCATATAAATAAAGGATAATATAATAATAATAATAATAATAATAATAATAATAGCATGTTCAGTGTAAAAACATACAAGTTATATCTACAAAACAGACTTGCATTCAACTTTCATTGTGTTCCAGGCATATGATATTGGGGCATACGTATCAAAGCTTGATGTGAAATATATATCACCAACCAATCAGCTCCAAACTATCATTTCTTAAACACAGCCTGCAAAATGTAAGTTAGAAGCTGATTGGCTGATGATTATATATCTCACAATTTTATCTCACATGAAGCTTTGATACATATGCCCGAGGTGTCTTTGCTTCATTCTTTTATTTTTATGTAAACTGCACTGGTTTCATTTCTATATCATACTGTATGGATCATTGCTGCCAAAGCAGTGCCCACAGTTGTGAGCCCCCAACAGCAGATCTCTACTATGTTCACCTGCACTGTCACGTAAACTAATTTCAATTCTCCGTACAGTTAGCAGCATCTGGAATTAAAGTAATGCCTTATATTGGATAGCTGAATAGATTTTTGCTGCAAACTCTCAAAGATAATCAGGTGTCTCTAACAGACACGCTTGATGCTTTGAGACATAGTGGCCTATTCATCATCCCTAAATGCCTTTTTTCCACCAACTTATCATGTCCAATTGTCATTAGTTAGAAACGGACCCATTCATGAACAATGTAATGCAGGAGATATCACTGTTATCTCCTGGTTACAATTATCCCCCAATAGTTTCCACTGTCCCCATACTAAAGGAAATTATGTTATTCATAAAAAAAAAAAAACATTTTATTCGTAACTTGGTATTGTTACTGTACACCATCCAGAGAAGGCATACAGCCCCCCAAGTTTATTCACAAGCTTCCATTTACATGCCAGTTTGTGCAGCAGAGGAATCTATTCAGATCCCTTCCCACTGTGTCCTCCCTGCAGCGGCTTTCAGCATCATCCCTGTTCCGTCTCCCGGTTCCACTGCACTCACTGCGACAGTCGCATGAGAGCAGTCTTCATTTCGGGGGTCTCACATCTCTCTGGTAGTCTTATGACATCGCTGTCTGTGAGTCCTCATTGCTCTGGCCGGTACCTTTGGTATTTCTGCCCCCTGTCTTCTCTCTGATTGGACACTTTTTTCTTGCTGCTCCAGTCTCCCGAGACTTTTTTCCTGATGAATAGGCCCCATTGTGTGGATGACCCCCACCACCCTCCTTATTTTCTTTTCATTAAAAGGCAAAGTACTGCAAAATAGATATGTAAATATGTAATGACCATTTTGAGAGTGTCTAGTTTTAACTTTAAAAAAAATAAAAATATAAATGTTTATTTGTTTTAGGCACTGTGAAAATAATAAATTGCCTCAGAAATGAAAAATTACTTATGGAGGCAGCACGCCATATATGCATAAACCACTGCACTAGACTAATGAGTAGTGTGCTTTCATTTTCCACTCATGAACATGTGAAAACCAGGCAGTTTATCAATAAGTGTATAAATATGTAGAGGGCACCCAATCAATGGAGCTTGATCAAGTGAAATGATACTTGCATAGATAATTTATTCAGAATGTTTAACATTCACAGGTGTTTGTAATCAAATCACACATCATTTCTCCATCAGGAGCACTGACACAGTTATCAGCTATGTCTATGCATTTAAAAAAAAAAAAAAAACTAGCTTAAGAAAATAATATATAGTTATTAAGTTTTGTGCTGTTGATGCAGACCTTACACAGTTCTCAAATGCCCAAGCTGGGATGTAGTTATGCGGCCACCGGTAAAGATGCCTGTCATAATCCCGACGCCAGAATGCAGAGCAATGCGGGGCCGGGAGAGGTAGGTACGGGCGCCCATCTTCTTAGCGGGGGCAAAGGGAGGTTTAGGGCAGCCCCAGGGGAGGGTTAGGGTTAGGCTAGGGGAAAGGGGGTTTAGGGTTGGGCACCCCCGGGGGAAGGTTAGGATTAGGCACCCTCCCAAGAGCGTTAGGTTTAGAGTGTGGGGAGGGGGAGTTAGGTTTAAGCACTAGGGGAGAGGATAAGGTTAGGCACTCCTAAAGGAGGGTTAGGGTTAGGAGAGGAGAGGGGAGGGTTAGCTGTACTTACCTCTGCTTTCAAGATTTCCTCCCTTCGGCAATACAATCCCATTCCCATTAATCAGTGCATAGTGATATTTGTGTGTGTGTGGGGGGGTTTATTTTGGTTATTTTTCATCTTTTTTGGGACAACTGATTCCATTAATTTTATATTAATTCTAGAGCTTTATGCCACAGAGTTCAGAGACAGTTTGTGTATAGAGATATATATAACTCCAGAAATTCTATTTGTGCTGTTTTGATCCAAGTTGATGCAATTTATCTTGCTCAGTTTTTAAACATAGTGGCAATAGGGGCTTATTCCGAGATGTGTGATTGTGACTCCTCTGCGCAGGCGTATGATCCATACTGCGCTTGTTCAGTACGGGTCTGCAATCCTGCATGCAGTCCGGCAGCAGACTTTCAGTGATTGACAGTCTGCTGCTGTTTCTGGGTGGGGAGGGGGTGGCAACAGCCTCTGTATCACAAAACGCATGCAGCAGATGGCGTGATGCCTCCTACTGCTTTGCCATAATAGTGCTATCGCAGCTGCTACAATGTTAGCATCTACAATAGCAATAGCCTGAGCCTGAATCACCCCATAGTTCTGCGACCCTAATGTCAAGCAGGTAATATAACCTTTATTTCATTAGGATATTCTAGCTCCACAAATAGAAATTCAAAACTGGACTTAGGGCATGATTCAGCAGTGGATGTTAATGCAAATGTGATTCCACACAGAACGCAGCTGCAAAAATATGCTAATACTTCCAAAGTTTACCCAAGCATAGGGACACCCACTGCTGCCTTCTCATATCCATCCAATCAGGGGTTGAAGTGGGCTGGAATGGGTCGGAACTGCGTTCCGTCACTTCTATTTGGAGACAGAACCAGTACCATCTCCTCAGACCCACTTTAGCCCTGAGCCGCTGGAGGGCTCCATTTGCCAGGCACCCACTGAGATTTTGTTACCAGCGGGCACCCGGCTCCTTCCCCGCAGCGCCAGTGGCAGCCAGAGGCTGGTGCTCACTCACTCCCCCCCCAAAGGCACTATGGGAGAGACGTCATGACATCATGCCATCTCTCCCATAGTTCAGAGGACTCTGAACAGCCAGGTGGACTGGAGGCATGCAGGAGCGGGGCTGAAGGTAAGTATTTTTTTTTGTGTAAGCGGCATAAGGGCATAACTATTGGGGCATTACACAGGGGGCATTACTACTGGGGGCATTACACAGGGGGCATTACTACTGGGGGAATTACACAGGGGCACTACTACAGGAGGCATTACACAGGGGGAACTACTACTGAGGGCATTACTACTAGGGGCATTACCATGGGGGCATTACTACTGGGGGCATTGCACAGGGGACACTACAGCCATGGCCATAAGTTTTGAGAATTACACAAGTATTGGTTTTCACAAAGTTTGCTGCTTCAGAGTTTTTAGACCTGTTTGTCAGATGTTACTATGGTATACTGAAGTAAAATTACAAGCATTTCATAAGTGTCAAAGGCTTTAATTGACAATTACATCAAGTTTATGCAAAGAATCAATATTTGTATTGTTGACCCTTATTTTTCAAGACCTCTGCAATTTGCCCTGGCACGTTGTCAATAAACTTCTGGGCCACATACTGACTGATGGCTGCCCATTCTTGTCTAATCAATGCTTGGAGTTTGTCAGAATTTTGGGGTTTTTGTTTGTCCACCCGTCTCTTGATGATTGACCACAAATTTTCAATGGGATTAAGGTCTGGGGTGTTTCCTAGCCCTGGACTCAAAATTTCGATGTTTTGTTCCTTAGTTATCACTTTGCCATATGGCAAGGTGCTCCATCATGCTAGAAAAAGTATTGTTCCTCACCAAACTGTTCTTGGTTGATTGGGAGAAATTGCTGATGTTTTGGTACCATTCTTTATTCATGACTGTGTTCTTAGGCAAAATTGTGATTGATCCCACTCCCTTGGCTGAGAAGCAACCCCATACATGAATGGTCTCAGGATGCTTTACTGTTGGCATGACACAGGACAAAAGACTTTTGGAAAATGGCCTGGTGTCAAGAAGGGCAGCAAAGAAGCCACTTCTCTCCAGGAAAAACATCAGGGACAGACTGATATTCTGCAAAAGGTACATGGATTGGACAGCTGAGGACTGGGGTAAAGTTATTTTCTCTGATGAATCCCCTTTCAGATTTTTTGGGACATCCGCAAAAACGCTTGTCTGGAGAAGGAAAGGTGAGTGCTACTATCAGTCCTGTGTCATGCCAACAGTAAAGCATCCTAAGACCAGTGTCTTTCCAGCTCCATCCAGCTCTCTTCTGTCTCTCCAGGTCCTCAAGTGTCTCTCCTACCAGCCACATTCTGTATCCAACCCTGCAGTGTCTCTCCAGCCTGCCCCTTTCTGTCTACAGCCCCAAGTATCTCTTCAACCAGCCCCTTTTTGTCTTGTGCCCCAAAGTGTCTCTACAGTTAGCCTCCTTCAGTCACCATCCCCTTTCTGTTTCTCCAGCCAGCCCCTTCTGTCTCTCTACCCCACCCAGTTTCTCCTCAGTCAGACCTCTTCTGTCTCAAGCTCACCAGTGTCTCTCCAGCCAGCCCCCTTTTGCAGGGCCGGATTAACAATGGGGCGGGTGGAGCTACAGCTCCAGGCCCACCCATAAAAACAGGCCCACACCGCCAAGGAGGATCCGCTGAAGACAGGAACTATTTTTTTTCCTGTCAGAACAAGCGGCCGTCCGAGGTTCTCCCCTTTCAAACTGCACCCCCAACCACTACCTCCAGTTCACACCCCTCTCCCAATCCCACCCACCCGGGAGAATCTTCTCAGAGTCCTGGCCGCCTGAGCGGCGCAGTGGAAGGCTTCACTTCACAAGCCCTCCCTGCGCCACGTAGCGTACCTCAGCCCCTCCTCTACACTATGTGATGTCAAGCCGCATAACATCACATAGATGCGACCGCGCAGCCCGCGCCGGGCTCTCATGGTGGACTAAGGAGGAGACACACCTGACGCCGACAGCTCCGACCTTCCTGTCAGTACCAGTGCCAGTGGGGAGAAGACAATGGAAAAGTAAAGGAAGGTAAGTGAACTACGTAAAGGGGGGAGCGTGTGCAGAGAGGGGGAAGGGGAGGAACACCATAATGTACACTGAGAGGGGGGCATAGTAATGGACACAGAGGGGAGAGGACATAATGATGCACACATATGGAGAGACATAACAATAGACACAGAGGGGAAGCATAATAATGGACATACAGGGGGGGTAGTAATGGACACAGAGACAGGGCATAATAAAGAACACAGGGGGGACATAAAAATGTACATAGAGGGGTGGGTAATGTATGCAGAGAGGGGGCATAATAAAGAACACAGGGGGGGCATAATAATGGACAGAGGGGGGTATTAATGGACACAGAGGGGGGCCTAATAAAGGACACGGGGTAATATAATAATGGACACAGGGGGGACATAATGGACACAGGGGGGGTACAGAATAATGGACACAGAGGGGAGTACATAATAATGGACAAAGGGTGGGAAGACATAATAATGGACATAAGGGGGGACATAATAATAGATAGAGAGGGGAGGACATAATAATGGATACAGGGGGGGCATACTAATGGATATAGTGGATGGGGAGAGAACATAATAACGGACACAGAGGAGGCTTTGGGAAAATAATGATGGACACAGGAGGAGGAGGAAGGGGGATACAACACAGAACATACAGATGAGGGGGGTAGTGCAATACAGAACAAACAGATGAGAGGCAATGGCGTATCTATAATGGGTGCAGTGTGTGCGGGGCACACAGGCCCCCGGTTCCAGGGGGCCCCGCACCGCACACACTACACCCATATTTTTTTTAAACTTACCTGTCCCAAGGTCCCATGTCGGGTGTCATTGCTGTTCAGAACACAGGAAAAATGGCCGCCGTGACCATTTTCTAGTGTTCTGCGCATGCGCAGTAGACTAGAGTGTGCCCGGAGTCTAGTGCGCATGCATAGAACGCCGGAAAATGGTCGCAGCGGCCATTTTTCCGGCATTCTGCGCATGCGCAGTAGACTCCGGGGACACTCTAGTGCCCGGAGTCTACTAATGCTCCGGTGGCTGACCAGCCGATTTAGTCGGCTGCCAGCCACTAGAGAGAGAGGAGGGGGCCTCGCATGAGGAGTGCACACGAGCCCCCTCCTCTCTTAAAACGCCCCTGATGAGGGGGTAGCACAAGACAGAACATACAGGTGAGATGGGAAGCTTAGTGCAACACATATAGTTATGGGGGAGGGGATAAACAATACAGGACATACAGACCAAGAGGGGTACAATCAGACATATCAAATGACGGAGGATAACACAAAGAAATAATGTAAGATGGAAAGAATAATATAAATAAAATGGATATTATGACTGCAATAGTAATATTAGAATAAAGGCTGTCTATCTGAATATATAAACCTTAGAAGGTAAATGGGCTTCGTCAGAATAGATAATTGTCAGTTACTTATTATTACTATACCCCATTTACCTTCTCTATGAGAATTTTTGAGGTTAATATATTTAGATAGCATTTACACTAACATTATTATTACAAGCATAATATATATTCCATTTACCTGTGTATTTATTTATATACTGTATTTGTGCCATTTTTTCTTTTGGATTTTGTGAACCCCCTTTTAAAAATGGGCTACCCCTGTGTCGCAGGCCGGTGACAGAAAGACAGCAACAGAGAAGCTTCTGCATAATGCAGCTAGCGGGAGGAGGAGTGAATAACAACGGGCCCAACTGAGAGGTAGGAACATTTAATTTAAGAAATTAAAATGTTATAAATATAATTTGGTGTTTTTCTTTTTATGTCAGATTTTAAAAATGGTATGTGGTCAGGGAATGATGTGAGTGAGGGGTATTTGTGTCTGTTATGTGGTCAGGGCAAGATGTGAGTGAGGGGTATTTTTGTGTCTGATATGAGGTCAGGGTATGATGTGAGTGAGGGGTATTTTTGTGTCTGATATGAGGTCAGGGTATGATATGAGTGAGGGGTATTTGTGTGTCTGTTATATGGTCAGGGTATGGTGTGAGTGAGGGGTATTTGTGTCTGATATGAGGTCAGGGAATGATGTGAGTGAGGGGTATTTGTGTCTGTTATGTGGTCAGGGCATGATGTGAGTGAGGGGTATTTGTGTGTTTGTTATGTGGTCAGGGTATGATGTGAGTGAGGGGTATTTGTGTCTGTTATGTGATATGGGTATGATGTGAGTGAGGGGTATTTGTGTCTAATATGTGGTCAGTGAATGATGTGAGTGAGGGGTATTTGTGTCTGTTATGTGGTCAGGGTATAATGTGAGTGAGGGGTATTTGTGTGTCTGATATGAGGTCAGGGCATGATGTGAGTGAGGGGTATTTGTGTGTCTCTTATATGGTCAGGGAATGGTGTGAGTGAGGGGTATTCGTGTCTTCTGTGGTCAGGGCATGATGTGAGTGAGGGTTATTTGTGTCTGTTATGTGGTCAGGGCATGATGGTGAGTGAGGGGTATTTGTGTCTGTTATGTGGTCAGGGCATGATGTGAGTGAGGGGTATTTGTGTCTCTGTTATGTGGTCAGGGCATGATGTGAGTGAGGGGTATTTGTGTCTGTTATGTGGTCAGGGTATTATGTGAGTGAGGGGTATTTGTGTCTGTTATGTGGTCAGGGTATTATGTGAGTGAGGGGTATTTGTGTGCCTGTTATGTGGTCTGGGCATGATGTGAGTGAGGGGTATTTGTGTCTGTTATGTGGTCAGGGCATGATGGTGAGTGAGGGGTATTTTTGTCTGTTATGTGGTCAGGGCATGATGTGAGTGAGGGGTATTTGTGTGCCTGTTATGTGGTCAGGGAATGATGTGAGTGAGGGGTATTTGTGTCTCTGTTATGTGGTCAGGGCATGATGTGAGTGTGGGGTATTTGTGTCTGTTATGTGGTCAGGGTATTATGTGAGTGAGGGGTATTTGTGTGCCTGTTATGTGGTCAGGGCATGATGTGAGTGAGGGGTATTTGTAACTGTTATGTGGTCAGGGCATGATGTGACTGAGGGGTATTTGTGTCTGTTATGTGGTCAGGGCATTATGTGAGTGAGGGGTATTTGTGTCTGTTATGTGGTCAGGGCATGATGGTGAGTGAGGGGTATTTGTGTCTGTTATGTGGTCAGGGCATGATGTGAGTGAGGGGTATTTGTGTCTCTGTTATGTGGTCAGGGCATGATGTGAGTGAGGGGTATTTGTGTCTGTTATGTGGTCAAGGCATTATGTGTGTGAGGGGTATTTGTGCCTGTTATGTGGTCAGGGCATGATGTGAGTGAGGGGTATTTGTGTGTTTGTTATTTGGTCAGGGCATGATGTGAGTGAGGGGTATTTGTGTCTGTTATGTGGTCAGGGTATTATGTGAGTGAGGGGTATTTTTGTGTCTGATATGAAGTCAGGGTATGATATGAGTGAGGGGTATTTGTGTGTCTGTTATATGGTCAGGGTATGGTGTGAGTGAGGGGTATTTGTGTCTGATATGAGGTCAGAGAATGATGTGAGTGAGGGGTATTTGTGTCTGTTATGTGGTCAGGGCATGATGTGAGTGAGGGGTACTTGTGTGTTTGTTATGTGGTCAGGGTATGATGTGAGTGAGGGGTATTTAGGTCTGTTATGTGGTCAGGGTATGATGTGAGTGAGGGGTATTTGTGTCTCTGTTATGTGGTCAGGGCATGATGTGAGTGGGGTATTTGTGTCAGTTATGTGGTCAGGGTATGATGTGAGTGAGGGGTATTTGTGTGTCTGATATGAGGTCAGGGCATGATGTGAGTGAGGGGTATTTGTGTGTCTGTTATGTGGTCAGGGCATGATGAGAGTGAGGGGTATTTGTGTCTGTTATGTGGTCAGGGTATGATGTGAGTGAGGGGTATTTGTGTCTCTGTTATGTGGTCAGGGCATGATGTGAGTGAGGGGTATTTGTGTCTGTTATGTGGTCAGGGTATGATGTGAGTGAGGGGTATTTGTGTGTCTGATATGAGGTCAGGGCATGATGTGAGTGAGGGGTATTTGTGTCTCTGTTATGTGGTCAGGGCATGATGTGAGTGAGGGGTATTTGTGTCTGTTATGTGGTCAGGGTATGATGTGAGTGAGGGGTATTTGTGTGTCTGATATGAGGTTAGGGCATGATGTGAGTGAGGGGTATTTGTGTGTCTGTTATGTGGTCAGGGCATGATGAGAGTAAGGGGTATTTGTGTCTGTTATGTGGTCAGGGCATGATGTGAGTGAGGGGTATTTGTGTGTCTGATATGAGGTCAGGGAATGATGTGAGTGAGGTGTATTTGTGTGTCTCTTATATGGTCAGGGTATGGTGTGAGTGAGGGGTATTTGTGTCTTCTGTGGTCAGGGCATGATGTGAGTGAGGGTTATTTGTGTCTGTTATGTGGTCAGGGCATGATGGTGAGTGAGGGGTATTTGTGTCTGTTATGTGGCCAGGGCAAGATGTGAGTGAGGGGTATTTGTGTCTCTGTTATGTGGTCAGGGCATGATGTGAGTGAGGGGTATTTGTGTCTGTTATGTGGTCAGGGTATTATGTGAGTGAGGGGTATTTGTGTGCCTGTTATGTGGTCAGGGCATGATGTGAGTGAGGGGTATTTGTGTCTGTTATGTGGTCAGGGCATGATGGTGAGTGAGGGGTATTTGTGTCTGTTATGTGGTCAGGGCATGATGTGAGTGAGGGGTATTTGTGTACCTGTTATGTGGTCAGGGCATGATGTGAGTGAGGGGTAATTGTGTGCCTGTTATGTGGTCAGGGCATGATGTGAGTGAGGGGTATTTGTGTCTGTTATGTGGTCAGGGCATGATGTGAGTGAGGGGTATTTGTGTCTGTTATGTGGTCAGGGCATGATGTGAGTGAGGGGTATTTGTGTCTGTTATGTGGTCAGGGCATGATGTGAGTGAAGGGTATTTGTGTCTGTTATGTGGTCAGGGCATTATGTGAGTGAGGGGTATTTGTGCCTGTTATGTGGTCAGGGCATGATGTGAGTGAGGGGTATTTGTGCCTGTTATGTGGTCAGGGCATGATGTGAGTGAGGGGTATTTGTGTCTGTTATGTGGTCAGGGTATTATGTGAGTGAGGGGTATATGTGTCTGTTATGTGGTCAGGGTATTATGTGAGTGAGTGGTATATGTGTCTGTTATGTGGCCAGGGTATTATGAGAGTGAGGGGTATTTGTGTGTCTGTTATGTGGTCAGGGCATGATGTGAGTGAGGGGTATTTGTGTCTGTTATGTGGTCAGGGTATTATGTGAGTGAGGGGTATTTGTGTCTGTTATGTGGTCAGGGCATGATGTGAGTGAGGGGTATTTATGTGTCTGTTATGTGGTCAGGGCATGATGGTGAGTGAGGGGTATATGTGTCTGTTATGTGGTCAGGGCATGATGTGAGTGAGGGGTTTTTGTGTCTGTTATGTGGTCAGGGTATTATGTGAGTGAGGGGTATATGTGCCTGTTATGTGGTCAGGGTATTATGTGAGTGAGGGGTATTTGTGTGTCTGTTATGTGGTCAGGGTATTATGTGAGTGAGGGGTATTTGTGTGTCTGTTATGTGGTCAGGGTATTATGTGTGTGAGGGGTATATGTGTCTGTTATGTGGTCAGGGTATTATGTGAGTGAGGGGTATATGTGTGTTATGTGTTCAATGTATTATGTGAGTGAGGGGTATATGTGTCTGTTATGTGGTCAGGGTATTATGTGAGTGAGGGGTATTCGTGTGTCTGTTATGTGGTCAGGGTATGATGTGAGTGAGGAGTATTTGTGTGTCTGTTATGTGGTCAGGGTATTATGTGAGTGAGGGGTATTTGTGTCTGTTATGTGGTCAGGGAATGATGTGAGTGAGGGGTATTTGTGTCTGTTATGTGGTCAGGGTATAATGTGAGTGAGGGGTATATGTGTGTTATGTGGTCAATGTATTATGTGAGTGAGGGGTATGTGTGTATGTTATGTGGTCTGGGTATTATGTGAGTGAGGGGTATTTGTGTGTCTGTTATGTGGTCAGGGTATTATGTGCGTGAGGGGTATTTGTGTGTCTGTTATGTGGTCAGGGTATTATGTGTGTGAGGGGTATATGTGTCTGTTATGTGGTCAGGGTATTATGTGAGTGAGGGGTATATGTGTGTTATGTGGTCAATGTATTATGTGAGTGAGGGGTATATGTGTCTGTTATGTGGTCAGGGTATTATGTGAGTGAGGGGTATTTGTGTGTCTGTTATGTGGTCAGGGTATGATGTGAGTGAGGAGTATTTGTGTGTCTGTTATGTGGTCAGGGAATGATGTGAGTGAGGGGTATTTGTGTCTGTTATGTGGTCAGGGAATGATGTGAGTGAGGGGTATTTGTGTCTGTTATGTGGTCAGGGTATAATGTGAGTGAGGGGTATATGTGTGTTATGTGGTCAATGTATTATGTGAGTGAGGGGTATATGTGTCTGTTATGTGGTCAGGGTATTATGTGAGTGAGGGGTATTTGTGTGTCTGTTATGTGGTCAGGGTATGATGTGAGTGAGGGGTATTTGTGTCTGTTATGTTGTCAGGGAATGATGTGAGTGAGGGGTATTTGTGTCTGTTATGTGGTCAGGGTATTATGTGAGTGAGGGGTGTTTGTGTCTGTTATGTGGTCAGGGAATGATGTGAGTGAGGGGTATTTGTGTCTGTTATGTGGTCAGGGAATGATGTGAGTGAGGGGTATTTGTGTCTGTTATGTGGTCAGGGTATTATGTGAGTGAGGGGTATTTGTGTCTGTTATGTGGTCATGGTATGTTGGAGAGTGAGGGGTATATCAGTCAGCATTAGGGCCAGGGAGTGGTGGTGAGACGGATTACAGATGGTGAAATATGGGGTCGATGAGCGATTGTGAATGATGTGTACTCTATGAGTGGTAGTGGTTAAAAGGTAGTATAGTACAGACAGCAATACTTACACCTGTGCCTGCACAAAGGTGATGCGATAGGTGACTACTATTGGCCTACTAAAATACATGTGTGTGTGTGGGGGGGAGGGGGGCACAAATATATATGCGAAGAGGGGAGGGTCATTGGGGTGGTGGTAGGTTGGTGCTAGCTATGCCCATCATGGTGCTAACCACCCCCCCCCTGTACAGACCACTCCCCAACACACACGTCTCGCCCCCCTCATCATTAGTCACACCCCTGCGGCAGTATACAATAGGCCCTTCATAAATTTCAGCTCCAGGCCCATTTGGACCTTAATCTGGCACTGCCCTTTTGTCTACAGACCCCCAAATGTCTCTACTGTCAGACACATCCTGTCTGCTGCCCCCAAGTTCCCAGCCCCCTTTCTGTTTCAGTCACCCAAGTGTCTGTCTGTACAGTCAGCCCTATTTTGTCTCTCCAGCTCCCCAAGTGTTTTTCCATCAAAACCCACCTGTGTCTCTAGCCCCCAGTGTATCTACAACCAGTCCTCTTATGTCTCCAGCCCCCCCAGTGTCTCTCTAGCCAGCCCTGCAGTGTCTATCCAGCCAGCCCCCTTCCATCTCTCCAGCCAGCAATGTATCTCTAGTTAGGCTCCTTCTGTCTACAGCATCGTATCTGTCATCTTGCTGACACTGCTCCTGTTCATGCCATGGCTCCTCTGTCAGCATTGCAGAATGGCATGACATCATGACACCAGGCACCCCATGTTTTAATAAAATAAAACTTTATTGTACCAGACAAATGCAGGCAAGTGACATCAGCTCCCTGGACTCCACAGATAGATCCATCTATTACCACTGCCTGCGCAGCTGCAGTTCCATACAAAGTAAAATTACACACAGTAACAAGACAGCCTTAGTAAATAGAATAATCAAGTATATTTAGTAGGGGGTAGGAGGATCTGGGGCAAGTCAGTGTATGAAAATAATGATCACCATACATACTGTATAACATTTGGGAATATAGCAATTTCAACAAATTGGTAAGCAATACAGTAGTGGATAAGCAATGGGCAATAACTGTTTCCAATAGTTAACCGGGCTTCTTCATCTTTGCTGCTACAGCACTTTTTTGGCCATAACTAGGAAAAGGAGAATTTCTTGCTCGTCTCAATATATTATATATTAAACACACATTGACCTTTGCAAAACAAAGATATACAGTAATAGCAACATGGATCATTACTCAGCAGATTTAGCAAAAACATTAAAACTGTTTAGTGTTTTAGTCTAATGTCCACACAAAGTTCTGTTGTTGGAGTACTTTGTTAGAACAACAAACACAGTTCAAATTGCAATATATTCCAATTGCCTTCAACATTGCACAGTAGCAATAACTCTGTTCCAAAGTGCTCTTAAACTTAGCTCAGTATTCACACAAAATGGCTGCAGCTCTTTGCTCAAGCTGAAGCTCTGTTCCTCTAGTAATTCAAACAAAATTAATGTCACACTGTTTACTCTATTTCAGTCTCTTGAACAAGCCAGGATTGGATTATACAGTACTTAAAATATAGCAGATCTCAGTATCTTAGATCTGTCTCAATAGCTCTGTAACAGTTCTTAGTATCTCTCACACAATAGGGACATCTCCATTTTACAACTTTTTTACTCACTCACAACCACAATGGATTTTAGATGTAGCTCCCAGTGCTAACCACTGTCTCCGGCTACAGCTGTCACTCAGTGCACCATCACTGGGTATTCAGTGGCTTCTGTTATCTCTATCAGTTGAAGTACGACAAGGTTCAGTATTAGGTCCACTGCTTTTCTCAATATATACCACCTCTCTTGGCAAACTAATCAGCTCTTTTGGTTTTCAGTATCATCTGTACACGGACGATACTCAAATTTACCTATCCTCCCCAGATTTGTCACCATCTGTGCTGGTCCATGTCACTGAATGTCTCTGTGCCATTTCATCTTGGATATCATCTTGCCACCTCAAACTTAATATATCCAAAACAGAATTAATTATATTTCCACCGGCCAATAGCAGTTACCAACCTGATATCTCTATTACTGTTGACAACTCGACAATCAACCCCACCCCACAAGCTCACTGCCTAGGTGTGATCCTTGACTCTGAACTGTCTTTTGTTCCCCACATTCAATCTGTCTCTAAATCCTGTTACATACATCTAAGAAACATAGCCAAAATTCGACCATATCTTACGCAAGACACTGCAAAAACTCTAATACACGCACTCATAATTTCCCTCATTGACTATTGCAATAGTCTCCTTATTGGTCTTCCCAAAAACAGGCTCTCCCCACTACAATCCATTTTGAATGCAGCTGCGAGGTTGATCTTTCTCACCAAACATTCAGTGTCTGCTAATCCACTCTGTCAGTCCCTCCATTGGCTGCCGGTCTTCTACCGTATTCAATTTAAAATACTTACACTAACACATAAAACTATTAACCAAACCACACCAACATACATCTCTTCACTTATCTCAAAATATCTTCCAACCCGACATCTCCGTTCTGCACAAGATCTCTGTCTCTCATCCCCGCGCATTACTTGTTCCCATGCACGGTTACAGGACTTTTTTCGGGCTGCACCCACCCTGTCGAATGCCCTCCCATGCATAATAAGACTTTCCACTAGTTTCCAAACATTCAAGCGTTCTCTGAAAACTCACCTCTTTAGACAAGCTTATCAGATTCCAGGACCGCCCACCTAACCTTTTATAGCTTCCCTATCTAACTCTCTTCTTATAGTAAACACCTATAACATCTTCTCTTTCTTCAATTTAACATCCTCCTAACCCTAGGCCAACTTTCCAGTGTAATTGGATTATACAGCCCACCAAGAATATCTGCAATTTGGCTGGACCAATTTGCAATATGTAGCACCTTTCCTTGTGTATCAACACCTATTTTCCTATAGATTGTAAGCTTATGAGCAGGGCCCTCTTATCCTTATGTATGTCATGTATGTATGTCTTTTACAACCCAGTATAATGTTAATCTTGATTCAAATTGTAAATCGCAACGGAATATGCTGCACTATATAAGAAACTGTTAATAAATAAATAATAAATCTCACCACTTTAGCGATAATGCTTTGTTCAGTCACTTGTTCCTCACAGCAGATCTTTAGCAGCTCACTCTGCTCTTCACTCAGCTACTCAGCATCTCCAGGTCTCCACTGTGCATGTGCAACCAAAGAAGCACTGTCCTGCTTCTGACTTGTCTCAGTTTTGGTGCATAATGGCCTGGTGGCAACCTCCTATGCTGCAATGTATATATCGACTCAGAGCCAGGGGTATCACATGCATTTCTATGTACAGTATCTTGCATGAGAGGGAAGGGGTAAATATAGGGGTTACTCTGTGTTGCTCAATTTCCACATTTTTGGAGGATAACTTACGGTGCTTTCAGTTACAATTTCACATTCAGCACTGAAAAAAAGAGGCAATTGGCAGTATAGTATTTCAGTTGTAATATTCCAGCCATTCTTAACCAGGTGACAGTTTATAGGGAAACTGAGGTACACTTCCACCATTTTCTAAATTGTAGAATTCAATAGTTCTATTATTCTTTTGAACACACTGATCCCAGGGCCATAATTAATGGTGTGAGTGGTGACAGATTTTTTTCTGCCCCATGGAACCTGCATTTGGTTTGCAGCCAGTAGAGTTGCTACAGAGCTGCACAGAGTATCCTTAGAAGAAGTTGTCTTCTTCCTGGTGCCAGTGGCCCTTCCCCCTTGGTGTGACATCACATGCTTTAGGGTAGGGATGGCTGTTACAGTGCTGACTTACCCATTTTTCCTCTGACATTTTATTTCCTGCTGTATAAGTGACTGAATCATTTATTTAATAATTTCCTTGCAATGTGCAAACATTATGTGCCTTTCAAAAACATAAAAATGTGCTAATTGTTTTCTTGCAGCTTTTTAACAAATACATAGGTTAAAATGACAACTTATTAGCATTTATTGTATGGGCAAGTAAAACTATTTTGAGTCAGTAATTTTGTTGATTTTGTTCTTTGTGTGCAATTTATCTTTATTTGTATATGTAAAGACAGTATGAACATAGGGAAAAGTAAACAGTGCATAACAATGAATGTGAAACTTGAAGCAAAGCCTAAAATGAAGATTATAATAAAATGCTGGACCAATAGCCATCCATTCAATGGATGGTGACCATATCAGAGTGCATTACAGTAGAGGTGTCACTAATTTTGGGCAATTCTTTAAGACCTGACCATATGTCAAAATTTTGTGTAGACTCATCTTCATCACCAGTGGGTCTCTTGGTGAAAGCTATTTTTTTCAAGGCAGCAGCATTTGCCAGAGAACTGAAGGAGGAGATGTCGTCATGTCATGTGCCACTTGAGCTGATAACTTGTTCACCAGGAGCTCTTTGCATTTCTTTAGATGTGAATCAGTTGGAAAATAACAACACAACATATGATTTAAACCTAGGATTAAGCACTTCTGCCAAAATGTAGTCATCCAATTTCAAGAAGTTTACAACCCTTGGATCCTGGTAAAGTGAATAATGGACTTGATCTACAAGTCCATCATACTTAGTGGGATCACTTAGTTTGATTTCCTCCTTCAGTTTCTTGAGCTGCTTTTCCAAAAGTCTGATTAGGGGAATCACCTGACTTAAGCTGGCAGTGTCTGAACTCACTTCACAGGTGACTATTCAAAAGGTTTCAGCACCTGTCACAACAGAGGAAGTATTCTTCAATGCACTGGACTAAGGTACATTCCTCTTCCTCTCCCTGTGGCATGGCCTGTTGTGTAGGTTTAGATGGTTTGTTGCTGTTCCTCCATTCACTGAAGCATATAAAGGGTGAAATTCCACCTTTGCTAGTAATTCTTGCTTCAGTAGGTGGCATGGCAAATTGAACTTTTCTTGCAACCACTCCAATTTTTTCCATGCAATTGTGAAAATATCCAGAAATCTTTTGGGCTACAGAGAGCATCTTCTGTATGCCCCCTCCCTGTCATTTAAAAAAAAAATCTGCACCACCAAGTTGATTGTGTAAGCAAAAATGGTTCAAATTCACCCAGCTGTAATGCTCTCACAATATTTGTGGCATTATCAGAAAAACATCCTGAGGAGAGTTCAAGTGGGGTAAGTCATTTTGCTATGAAACTCCTTATTTTTTCTAACAGGTTGACATTGGTATGCCTTTTAGTGAAGCTGTTGATACAGAGAGTAGCCTGCCTGGGAATGAGCTGGCATTTTGTGTTACCTACTAAGGCTGCTGAAGGTGAAACACCCACACAGTGGGCTGTAACAGTCATGTAATCTTTAATTTGCCCAGTACCGCTTGTACACATATCTGTGGTTAAGTGGACAGTAGGTACAATGGCATTTTGTAGGCCAAAAATGTGTTTTCTTTAACATCCTGGTACAGACGAGGAAGTGCTTTTCTTGTAAAATGGAACAGATATGGAATTTGGTATTGGGGACACAGGACCTCAATAAACTGTCTAAAACCAATGCATTAATGCCAGATATTGGAGATAGAAGTAATACTAGCATAGCTATCATGACTTCAGTAGTCCACTGTGCATGCTTGCTTCCTGTTGTAAAGGACTGTTTAACAGTCAATTATATTTGAAACTACTACTAGTAGTCTTCTTGGTCCCCTTCTGGGATGAAGATCCACCCCCAGCAGCAACAGCAGGCCTATCTCTCAAGGATTCTTCTGAGGAATTGTGATTAGGGGATGACTCAGCTTTTATAAAATTGGATGCAGGACTTCCTCCGATCATTAATGAGTTGATTGATGATGAAGGTGTTGGCAGTGGAGATTGCCGGTGCTGGCATCTATCTGAGAGAAGGGAGCTATCTGATGCTGGACTGCTTGTTGTTATTACTGTACTTTAGCAAAATGTTCAGATTTTTTACAAAATTTTTTTCATGAACTCACTGCAAATGATGTTAAATGGGAGGTGGTTCCTAAATGCTTACAATTCCTACCTCTACTTACTTTTTCTTTACAAATGCTACAGATGGCTTGACAACTGTTATGATTTTTTCTTCTTATGCCTAGGCATGACAATGGCCTTCTTCTTATCACAGGCAAGAGCTCCTTGCACTAGTGACTGAATTACACAAACATCCTCATTAACGGCATCAGCTACACAAATATCCCTCTTATCTTGCTGCACTTCCACAGTAGCATCCACAATTTTTTATGTAAGCATATTTACTTGTGCTGCTCATCCCCACATTTGCAGATGGTGCAGAAATAGTGGAGGGAGACCTCTCTACAAGTACAGTATGTCAGGCTCACACATAGCACTCCTGAAACACCCTTAGATTCTCTTAAGAGATTTGTGACATTAATGAACACACATTTTATTTTTCTGCCCTAGTGCTTTTGTTCAGAATTGATTTCCCTGTTTTAATTTTTTTTACACATCTTCTAGACTCTGAGTGTGGTCTTGCATCATCATGTGAAGCAGAAGTAGATGCCTGACTGATAGAAGTTGCATAATCACCACTCACAAATAAAGTCCAAGGCCTGAGTCTTTCCTTGCCACTGCATGTGGTTATGGGATGTTCGCAATTTTATGTTTATCTGCAGGAAACTTTCCCTTTATTATAGGTGATTTTTTTCAGCAATGTAAAATATTGTTTTGATTTCAGATGCCCTGACTTAAACCCTTTATGCCCTTGAGCACTGGTTTTAGTAAATGTTAAAGAAGTAGTATCATTATGACTTATGTCTGTAGCTGCAGTGCTAGTACATGGTTGCTACTTCTGCTTTTCTATTGATTGATTGTCGTAATCAATATCTCAGAGCATTGATATTATTAACAAGGTGCCCCTGAACCTACTGACAATTACTGTTCTTACCGTGAACACAGTATCACAGCCTGCTTGAAGTTTTTTGAACACACACACATTTTTTTTATTTCTAAAACAACTGCCCATCAACTGTGATGCACTGTGCAGATATTAAGGAGGTGGCCTTTGACCTACTGACCATTCATTTTTTTAACTTAAACACAGCCTGCCTGAAGATTTTCATTACACAAACAATGAAGTATTGTATTTATAACCTCTAGTATATTTCAATCTCAACTTCTCAAGTCAGACTCTCAACTAAAAAATTAGGTAATCTCAGTCAGCACACAGCTCTCTCTGGAAGTCCTGTGTGAAATATGTGTGAAATATCTTTGGTCAGCTGAGCTCAGCACTGTCAGCAACACACAGTTCTCTTCAGTGGTACTGTGTGAAATGGCGAAGCATCACCACGGGACAGACTTATAGAGAATCCAAAACACGTGAGATCCAACGCAGAAAGATGGCATTTTGACTCATTTTGGAATCTAAAAAAGGCAGCAAGATCTGAGTCCCAGCTCAGATCCACTCGGAATAGGTAAGTTCGAATGTGTTCGGTTTTTAGAAACACAAATCCCGCACATCTCTAGTACAGATATGTCCTAAATCATCCTGTCTTAAGTCACTCTAAACAGGGGGTTTTGTAGCAGCATACAAAATGTGCTGAAAAGCCACTGGTGTGTGCATGAAAACACAAAGATGCAAGAAGATCCATGGCATGCAATTTTCAGCTTACCTGCTAGGTTGCTATTTCTCTGTGAATTACACTACAGCACAGTATACAATAACATTCCCTGATTGTCGGGCCAATCATGTCCAGTATGCACATTGGGCCTGATTCAGCAGTGATCGCTAATGCAACTACGTACACAGATCGAGCAACTGTTAGCCATTGCACATGCATTTAAGCTAGGGGTGTGCACCGGTCACTTTTTATGTTTTGTGTTTTGGTTTTGGATCTGGATCTTTCTTCGTGTTTTGGATCTGGATTGGTTTTGCCAAAACCACCCTTCCGTGTTTTGGGTTCTTGGTTTTGTGTTTTGGATCTGTATTTTTTTGAAAAAAAGCATAAAAACAGCTAAAATCACAGAATTTGTAGGTTTTTCTGCTCCTATGCTATTATTAACCTTAATAACCTTAATTTCCACTCATTTCCAGTCTATTCTGAACACCTAACACCTCACAATAGTGTTTTTATGTCCAAAAGGTTGCATCGAGGTAACTGGATGACTATGCTAAGCGACACGAGTGGGCGGCACGAACACGTGACCCATCTAGGCGTGATACTGCAGTGGCAGACAGGATGGCAGTTTGAAAAACTAGGCCCCAAACTGTACATAATGCAAAGAAAAAAAAGAGGCGCAAGATTGAATTGTCCTTGGGCCCTCTCACCCACCCTTATGTTGTATAAACAGGACATGCACACTTTAACAAACCAATCATTTCAGCGCCAGGGTCTGCCACACAAACGTGGCTGAAATGATTGGTTCGTTTGGGCCCCCACAAAACAAGCTGGCAATTAATCTGTCCCTGCACAAACTGGCTCTACGGAGGCAAGATGTCATCCTCATCCTCCTCATCTACCGATTCCTCACCCTCTTCAGTGTGTACATCCTCATCCTCACAGAGTATTAACTCGTCCCCACTGGAATCCACCACCACATGTCCCTCTGTACGTTCTGGAGGCAGGTCTCCCTGGAAGAGCTGATAATTCATTTTGATGAACATCATCTTCTCCACATTCTGTGGAAGCAACCTCCTACGCCTTTCGCTGACAAGGTTCCCGGCTGCACTAAACACTCTTTCGGAGTACACACTGGATGGGGGGCAACTCAGGTAAAATAGAGCCAATTTGTACAGGGGCCTCCAAATTGCCTCTTTTTCCTGCCAGTACAGGTATGGACTGTCTGACATGCCTACTTGGATGCTGTCACCGATGTAATCCTCCACCATTCTGTCAATGGTGACAGTATCATATGCAGTGACAGTAGACATGTCAGAAATTGTTGCCAGGTCCTTCAGTCCGGACCAGATGTCCAAACTTGGTCCTGCCTGCCCTGCATCACCGCCAGCGGGTTGCTTAGGTTTGCTAAGTTTTTTCCTGGCAGCCCCAGTTGCGGGAGAAAATGAAGAAGGAGCTGTTGACGTGTCACGTTCCGCTTCAGCTGACAGTGTGTTCACCAGCAGGTCTTTGCACCTCTACAGGCTTGTGTCGGCCGGAAAGAGAGACACCACATAGGCTTTAAACCTAGGATCGAGCACGGTGGCCAAAATGTAGTGGTCTGATTTCAACAGATTGACCACCCTGGAATCCTGGCAAAGCGAATGAAGGGCTTCATCCACAAGTCCCACATGCCAAGCGGAATCGCTCCGTCTTAGCTCCTCCTTCACTTTCTCCAGCTGCTTCTGCAAAAGCCTGATGAGGGGAATGACCTGACTCAAGCTGGCAGTGTCTGAACTGACTTCACGTGTGGCAAGTTCGAAGGGCTGGAGAACCTTCCACAACACGGAAATCATTCTCCACTGCGCTTGAGTCAGGTGCATACCCCCTCCTTTGCCTATGTCATAGGTGGATGTATAGGCTTGTATGGCCTTTTGCTGCTCCTCCATCCTCTGAAGCACATAGAGGGTTAAGTTCCACCGCGTCACAACCTCTTGCTTCAGGTGATGGCGGGGCAGGTTCAAGAGTGTTTGCTGGCGCTCCAGTCTTCGGCACGCAGTCGCTGAATGGCGAAAGTGGGCAGAAATTTTTCAGGCCACCCAAAGCGTCTCCTGCACGCCCCTGTCGCTTTTCAGAAAATTCTGCACCACCAAGTTTATTGTGTGAGCAAAACATGGGACGTGCTGGAATTTGCCCAGATGTAATGCCCGCACAATATTGGTGGCGTTGTCAGATATCACAAATCCCCTTGAGAGTCTAAGTGGGGTAAGCCACTGGGCGATGATTTCCCTCAGTTTCTCTAAGAGGTTGTCGGCGGTGTGCCTCTTACTGAAACCGGTGATACACAGCGTAGCCTGCCTTGGAATGAGCTGGTGTTTCTGAGATGCTGCTACTGGTGACGCTGCTGCTGTTGCTGCGTAAGGTGATACATCTACCCAGTGGGCTGTCACAGTCATATAGTCCTTAGTCTGCCCTGTTCCACTTGTCCACATGTCCGTGGTTAAGTGGACATTGGGTACAATGGCATTTTTCAGGATACTGAGGACACTTTTTCTGATGTTTCTGTACAGTCTCGGTATCGCCTGCCTAGTGAAGTGGAATCTAGACGGGATTTGGAACCGGGGACACACTACCTCCATCAATTGTCTAAATCCCACTGCACTAATGGCTGATACCGGATGCATGTCTAACACCAACATAGCAGTCAAGGCCTCAGTTATACGTTTTGCTTCAGGATGACTGCTGTCTTACTTCATCCTCCTCGCTAAGGACTGTTGGAGGGTCAATTGTTTAGTAAAAGTAGTGGTGTTCCTACTTCCTCTCTGGAATGATGAACGACTCCCAGCAGCAGCAACAGCAGCAGCGGCAGCAGGAGGCGTAGCAATGCAGGATCCTCCGGAGGAATCCCGGATAGGAGAGTCAGTCATGCCAGTGACATGGCCTGCAGGACTACTTCCGATCCTGACTAAGGAGGAAATTGACGAGGAGGGAGTTGACGGTGTGGTTTGCAGGCGCTTGTATACAACAGGACAACGGGATTTAGGTGTCCCTGGACTGCTTACGGTCTTAGCCAAAGTTTCTGAACTTGACAGTAACTTATTATGAACACGCTGCAGGTGCCATAAAAGGGAGGATGTTCCTAGGTGGTTAACGTCCCTACCCCTACTTATTCCACCTTTACATATGGTACATATGGCAAGACAGTTGTTGTCCGGATTTGGATAGAAATATTGGAAGACCAAAGAGGTGGAATGTTTGGTCTTCTGCCCAGGCATGACCGTGATGGGCTTTTTCATCCCACGGACAACAACTGTCTCCCCCGGAGCCTGATTTTAACAAACCACATCACCATCAGAATCCTCCTCGCCAACTTCCTCCTCAGCGCCAGCTACACCAGTATCCTCATCCTGTTGTACTTCAACAGTGACATCTTCAATTTGCATATCAGCAAGTGGACTGTGGGTGCTCCTTTCAGCACTTGCAGGGGGTGTGCAAATGGTGGAAAGAGCCACCTCTTCCCGTCCAGTGCTGGGAAGGTCAGGCATCGCAACCACCACCACACTTGGACTCTCCTTGGGGATTTGTGATATCTTCTTAGAAAGCACAGTTCTTCGCTGTGCTTTTGCCAGCTTAACTCTTTTGATTTTTTTAGTGGGAGGAGGGCTTCCATCGTCATGTGAAGCTGAACCACTAGTCATGAACATACTAGGGATCGACCTTAGCCGTTCCTTGCCACTCCGTGTCGTAAATGGCATATTGGCAAGTTTACGTTTCTCTTCAGATGATTTAAATGTTTTTTTCAAGGTCATTTTCCTGAACTTTGTCATTTGGGATTGTATGTGCCCTCTACTATGACATTGGGCATCGGCCTTGGCAGACGACGTTGATGGCATGTTATCGTCTATGTCATGACTAGTGGCAGCAGCTTCAGCACTAGGAGGAAGTGGTTCTTGATCTTTCTCTATTTTATTTTTACCGGAGAAAGTTTGGTCCTCCATTTATGTTATATCGATTTGATATATACGTGCGGCTAAACACAGAAAATATTTTTTTATTTTTGCTGGAGAGTAGTGCACTTTGTGGGTTACACCACCCTTTAAGAAATGAGCGAGCCGGCTCTTTACTTATGGGACACAGGCGCACGCTTGGCGCTGCTCCTTTGTTGATGCACGTGCGGCTACTGCGCACACAATTCACAAACACAGAAAAAATATTTTGTTATTTGGTTTGGAGTGTACTTTGGGAGTTACAGCACCCTTTAACGGTCAAGCCAGCCGGCCCTTTACTTATGACACAGGCGCACACTTGGCACTACTTTGTTGATGCACGTGTGGCTACTGCGCACACAATTCACAATCACAGAAAAAATATTTTGTTATTTGGTTTGGAGTGTACTTTGGGGGTTACAGCACCCTTTAATGGTCAAGCCAGCCGGCCCTTTACTTATGACACAGGCGCACGCTTGGCACTACTTTGTTGATGCACGTGCGGCTACTGCGCACACAATTCACAAACACAGAAAATATATTTTGTTATTTGGTTTGGAGTGTACTTTTGGGGTTACAGCACCCTTTAATGGTCAAGCCAGCCGGCCCTTTACTTATGACACAGGCGCACGCTTGGCACTACTTTGTTGATGCACGTGCGGCTACTGCGCACACAATTCACAAACACAGAAAAAAATATTTTGTTATTTGGTTTGGAGTGTACTTTTGGGGTTACAGCACCCTTTAACGGTCAAGCCAGCTGGCCCTTTACTTATGACACAGGCGCACGCTTGGCACTACTTTGTTGATGCACGTGCGGCTACTGCGCACACAATTCACAAACACAGAAAATATTTTTTTTTTGGTTTGGACTGGAGTGTACTTTGGGGGTTACAGCACCCTTTAACGGTCAAGCCAGCCGGCCCTTTACTTATGACACAGGCGCACGCTTGGCACTACTTTGTTGATGCACGTGCGGCTACTGCGCACACAATTCACAAACACAGAAAAAATATTATTTTTTTAGCACTTGTGGGAACACCCCTGATGGACAACACTACAGCACCCCTTTAGGACTGGGACACTGCACAGGACTTTGGAGTGGACACAGCCCCTATGGAGAACTGACTGCACAACACAGTCCAGCCAGCCCCTATGGACTTTGAAGTAGTGGACACAGCCCCTATTAACAACAGCAGCACAGCACAACACAGCCAGCCCCTATGGACTTTGAAGTAGTGGACAACAGCAGCACAGCGCAGCACAGCACAGCACAGCACAGCACAACACTACTCTGCACTACACTACACTACACAGCCCAGCCAGCCCTAACTCCCACCCTCCCTCTTCACTGTCCACAGCCGAGTGAGAAAATGGCGCCGACGCAGGTACCTTATATAGGATCCAAAACCCGCGAGACCCGGAAGGCGGGATGATGATGTTTTGCCTCGATTTCAGATCCGAGTCAGGCGGGAAAAGTCGAGCCTGACTCGGATCAGAATCAGATCGGGGGGGCTCGGGGGGGGTTCGGATTTCAGAAATCCAAACCCGCTCACCCCTAATTTAAGCCATACTGAATGTTCACTGTGATTGCACTGCGATTACGTATGTACAGAGGAATCCATCATAGAGTGAGTGACAGGCTGTGAGCATTTGGGGGTGGTGATGGGGGAATGGTCGGATAAACACAGGCATGCCTGTCCGTTAGAATGCCATTTCTTGGGCATGCATAAGTTAGCCACAGTGATTACATACACAGCTTGAGAGCCCACTGCATGCGAGGAGACATGCAGTTTCTGTGACTGGTCAGACTTGGTGTAAATGCTGTATTTCTGTACGATGTGCAACGATGGTACCAATGTTTACACAGAAGAGCGACATTGGACATATTTGAGAAAGCAGTAGTGGGCATCTTTGTAAAGTATTAGCATATTTTTGCTGTTGCGTTCCATGCATATTTGCATCTGTGAACGCAATAGCGTTCCTTACTGAAAAGGTCTCAGAGACTTTATTTCTTTAAATTGTTCTCACAACGGTGTGTTCTGTGATATTTTTATTGATGTACTGACCTGTTTATTAGCAGAGGGGAGAAGCTGCACACACTGGCCCTGATTCAGAGGCGCTCGCAAAAAGCAAGCGCTCGCTCTGAATCAGTGTGGGCGCTTGTCTTTTTAGTTGCGGCCCTTTGGCCGCTCGCATAGCTGTGGGTTACCACCCACAGCTTATGTGAGCGGCCAGGTGATGGGTAGGGTCTCGTTGCTGCAAGTGACAGTGGACTTCCTGCTCTAATAGAACAACACAGGCACTGTGCTGCAATCACATCTGACTATATAGAATGATCTTTCATATAATAGAACACACACTATGTAAAAAATAGATTTTACTTCTGGAAAATAGATACAAACAATACATACAATACATGAAACATGAAAAGGCTTGGCATATAAATAGAAAAATAAATAAATAAACATTGTAGCGAAAAAATGATAGTTTGTGGCAAAAAATAAATCCTCTTATTGAACTAATAGAGCAGGAAGTCCACCTACTAACATCAGGAGTGATATTAATAGGGCAGCCCACAAACGCCAACAAATTCCTGCAGGAATGCCTCCGTTTGCCCAGCCACCATCAACATTGACAGCCGCCCCTTTTGGATGTGAGCACCGGAGCGAGCGCTTTTTGCGCTCGCTTCGGGGCTCGCGCATGCGCAGTGTGCAGGCCGCGTGTGTGCACTACCTAACAATCGACCCGCTTGCGAGCGCATGGCGCTTGCGAGCAGGTCTGAATCAGGCCCACAGTGTACTGACTATGAGAAAATAAAATATTCTAATAACCGGTAGAATTGTATTTTTAAATTGTGTAATTTTCATAATTTTTTTTAAATAGTACACATATCTAGACAGATACAACTTCTCTATCATTGAAGTATCATGTATTATCACTTAGAGCACAATCGCAAATGGAATAAATGCATCACATCCTATATCGTTAACATATAACATATCAGGGATTTTAATATACTCACATTTGCTCAACATCAGAGATATATCATTATTACTGATACAACATTGCCCCCAACAAAAAATAATAAAATAATATAGTTAACAAAACTAACAATAAAATCAAAATAATAATAATTTGATGCGATGTACAACCCAAGCCACATATCAGCACCATTACCACAAAGACATTCAGTATATTTCAAGAGAGAGAGCATCTATTATCTGCATGAATCATACACCACATTAAAACCCATTTCTAACTATGACCTTCGAGACACTTCATAATATCTAGAGTTAATACACTTATGCCAGACCTTATCAAATTTAGGCTCAGACTTACATATCATATACATATATTTTTCATGTGACAGTAGAATTAACCAGCGTCTTCCAGGAAACAAAATCAGGCCCCATAGATGCCAACTGAGATCTGGCGATAAGGACCTTGGCCAGAGTATAAAGATTGACAAATAGTTGTACAGTAAATTTATCTAGAATATCAGGAGGTATTGTACCAAGAACACAAAAGTCAATAGGACAGTAGGTATACCCATATTAGCTATAGCTTGAAATACTCTACCCCCAAAATTCCCCCACCACAGAGCAATCCCACAGCAGATTTCAGAAGGTACCTCTAGATATTAGACACTTAGGACAGGTATCAGTAGCTCTCCCAGAAACCTGCATAAGCGTAACGGGCATGAGATATTTCCTATGTAAAATAAAAAGTTGTATCTGCTGAAACCTGACTTAGGCAGTAGAGCACTTAGGAGATTCCATAGCAATATTCCATGATTCATCACTTAAAGGACCAACATCAGCCACCCATCATTCCCGAAGGTCAGGAAGATCAGAACAATGATGAGCGGACAACATAAAGGAGTACAGACCAGACATGGTTCTCCACAACCCTAAGGACAGCAACAACCTTTTAATAGGTGATTCAATTATAATCAGGGAAGAGTTAGAGAATTGGGCAGACAAAGCGTGCCGTAATTGGATATAATGATAAAAATGAGAATTTGGCAACTAAAAGCTTTAAGAACCCCATTATCATATAATTGACCAATAGATATCAGCTCTTGACAACCCCAAACCCCATCCACTTGTATATAAGGCAACTCAGACAGCACCTTGGAATTCAATAATGAGGTATCTGGGTCTATCCCCTCATATTTAATCAATTGAGTAATTAATTTCCAAATCTTATTAGCCTGATAGAACAAAGGGGGTGCCTAATAGAACACTCCTCTGCAAGAAGGGCTTGCATAGGAGTGTGACCCGGAGAAGACTGGGACACCAACATACAAACTAAATCATTCACCTGGTCACCTTGTAGCCATATTCACAAATGTGCCAGCTGAGATGCAAAGTAGTACATCTGAAAGTGAGGGAGGGCAAGACCTCCTGCTCACCTGGATCTAGTAAGAGTATTCAACTGTATGTTAGGGTGTTTATTCATCCAGACCAGAGAGGACTCCATACTATTCAGTTTCCTAAATATAGATAGTGGTATATAAACCAGAGAGTGTTGGAATACATACAGAAATTTAGGTTGAACAATCATTTTGACCAAATTGATTCATCCAGTCAGTGTCAGGGGCAATTTATTCCATACTTGAGATATCTCCTGAAGATATTGAAACAATGGTTGAACATTAAGGGGAACATAATCTAATGGACAGTTAGTGACCCAAATTTCCAAACACTTGAACTTATCAACCCACTTTAGGGGAAGGGATAAAATAGGAGAGATGGACAAGATCCTCGAAGCGGCATAATATGGGATTTCCCCCAATTTATCTTTAAACCAGAGTAGCTACCAAAAGTAGTAATCACCTGAAGAACCACCGGCATGGAGACAACATAATCAGCCAAAAATAGTAAAAGGTCATCAGCATACAAAGCAACAGTGTCACCTCTACTGCCCACTTTAAGACAAACTATATCTGGATGAGATCGCAACATATACGCCAGCGGTTCTATGGCTACAGCAAACAAGGCCGGGGACAGAGGACATCCCTGCCTTGTTCCCCCGGGCAACGGAAAAAGAGAAATGTAACCATTGACTGAAATCCATGCTCTAGGAGCCGCATATAGTAACTGAACCCATTTAATAAATCATGGACCTATCCTGAGGGCCCTCATAACTTCCCATAGATTTTGCCATTCCACAGAATCGAGTGCTTTGGCCGCATCAAGTGACTCTATAACTGAAGAGGATTCATCCCCATGAGAATATGTATATGAGTCTGGTCTGGATGAACTATAGAAGTAATAACGTGATTAAGACACAAAGATAATAGTTTAGCTAGAATTTCTGCATCAGTAGGAATAAGCGAAATCGGTCTGTATGATTCTGGGAGCCTGAGATCCTTATCAGGTTTCATAAGAACTACTATCACCGCCTCAGACATGGAAACAGGAAAAACTCCACCCTCAAACAACGAGTTAAAGAGATCCAGCAAATTAGGAATAAAAAATAATACTTTTTTTTTTAAACTTCTAGGGGTATTCCATCAATTCCCTGAGCCTTCCCATCTGGAAATTAATTAATAGCTTTTTCAATTTCCTCGCCATCCAAGGGAGCATCCAATAGGTCTCTATCCTCAATGGTGAGAGCAGGAAGCTTAATATTGTTCACATATTCCCGCAGGTCTGCCTGACTACAAGTCAACCCAGAAGTGTATAAGCCTTCAAAAAAATTTAAAAACACCTCCACTATTTGTGGAGTTGTATCCACAACAGGACCCCCAACTAATCTAATCTTAGGGATAGTATTAGTGGGCCATTCCAAATTAACCAAATGGGCTAGATAACTGCCCATCCTATCAGATTGAAAATATCTGGAATGAGAGGTAATCAATAATCTGCAATTTTTTATGATCTTGCAAATGCATAGCCCATTCCCTCTTAGTACTCAATCAGGCAATCCAAGAAGAATCTAACCTATCGGCCAAATAGGCCATCTCAAGAGCCTGACACTGGGTCTCAAGGTCCAAATTTTTTTTCCTATGAAACAGTTTTATTTCTGCCACCCTCTTTAGTAATGATCCTTGGAGAAAAGCCTTAAAGGTATCCCATACAACATCAATAGGAGCAGTTCCCAAATAATCTTTAAACCATCACAACCATGCCGCCTCCAGCTCAGATCCCGCCCCCATCTGCAACAACCAGGAGGGATGAAGCTTCCAAAATTTCTGACCTTTATATACCTTAGTATCTATCTGAAAAAATAATGGAGAGTGCTCTGATATACCCTATGTTTTGTATTCAATAAACGAAATATGAGGCAGCAAGGCAACCAGGGCCAGATCAATCCTGGAAAATGAGTGATGGGAATAAGAGAAACAAGAATACTGAAGTACACCTGGATGATTTTCCCGCCACGGATCTATCCAACCCAAATTTGCTACAAATAAATCCAACCCTTTACCCAATATGGGTATAGATGAGGAGGATTTGCGCCACCTATCTAATACTAGATTTAAAACATTATTAAAGTCACCAAGACAAATTATCTGGGTATCAGGAGATAGGGATACAAATTCAGCAGCATGCTTCATAACCTCATATGAGTAAGGGGGAGGGATATACACTGCCAACAAAAAAACATACAAAATTAATGATCGGTACATTCTAGAAAGACATAGCAACCCCCTGGATCTATTTTAACAGCATTGCAGATAAAAGAAACTGATTTATTTATAAGAACAGATACTCCCCTAGAAGAGGAGGTGAATGGGACATGAAACACCCATCCCACCCATGGTCTCTTAAGTGATAATAACTTCCCACCCACCAAATGTGTTTCTGTGAGACAGGTAATCTCTGAGCCATATTCTCTCAACTGTTTAAGAACCAGGGAGCGCTTTATTCTATCATTTATACTTCTCACATTCCAGGTCAATATCTTAGTCATACTGAAACATTTATAATATCAATACAAATTTTTGCAAAAAATACAAAAGAGCAGCACATCACATCACACAAAAAACATAATAATAATGAAAAAAATAAAAAATTACAGAGAACAACACACCCCTCCCAATGTCCCCCCACCCTGTATACCAACCCAACCAAGGCATACTTGGATCCCTAAACATTAGAACCCCAACTGGAAAAGGGAAACTATCACACCCCACCCAGTAAAACAATTACCCCAATAGCCCAACTAAGCTCAGGGTAAAGAGAGTAATGAATACTTACAAACACCAAGAGCAAGATGGGCTCCCCAGCATAGAAGAAACATAATATAACCCAGAGACCCCAGACCGTATCATATTGAGAAGAATAATTAACAATTTATGGATAAGGATATTAGCTATTAACTACCATCTGAGGTAAATGACATGTAAAAAATCATCAAAGCAGGCCTCAAGCTATTATACATCCAAGGACTAATAAAATATATATGCAACTATTATTGTGATAAACTATAGATCCAAACACAATAAACTTGTTAAGGGATCCATAGATCCCAACTAGTAGACTATAATACTAAATACCACAGAATTATAACTACAGATAGTCATTCTGGTTTCATCTACCTTTTGGCAGGTAAACGATGATCTAGCCAAGCAGCAGCTTCTTTTGTAGTGGCAAAAAACTTAGTTTTCCCATCCTCCACCACCAGCAACTTAGAAGTGAATTGCATTGCGTATGACAAATTAAGGTCACAAAGGCGTCGCTTGATGGGGAGAAACTTTGCTCTATCCTTTTGGACATCCACCACGAAGTCAGGGAAAAGAGAGGTTTTAACTCCATTCCTCTCCAATGGGCCTTTTGTATGAGCTAGCCTGAGTACAGTGTCCCGAACCTGGTAGTGTAAGAGTCTGGCAATAACCATACGTGGTGAGGCACCCGCTAGTATGGGCCTCGGAGGTACACGATGTGCCCGCTCCACTGCAAACTGTGCAGAGACAGAATCTCGACCATAGGAATCAATAAGCCAATTTTAAAGAAAAGTTTTGGGAGAAGAGCCCTCCACCTTTTCGGGAAGTCCTATGATTCTCACATTATTTCGACGGAGTCTTCCTTCAATATCAGAAATTTTATTCTGTATAGTTGCCATCTGTAAAGATAGAGAAGCCACTTGAGACTGCAGGGGGGTATGCGAATCTTCCAAGTTAGAGATACGGGTCTCCGCCTCTCCAACACGCTCCCGCACCCGCTGCACATCATGATGCAATAGGGATAGATCTGACTGCACATGCTGAATTTTATAAGCTAATTTGGTTTCACAGTAGGTAACTGCCTCGTCACCTGCTGTAAGGTTACTTCTGTTTATGAAACAGAGCTTGATCCAGATGCCTCCAGCAAGATACACCCATCAGCCAAACTCCTATTCAGTCTCAGTCCAGTCCCGGGAGGGTAGTCACCCCAAAACAGGTGAGTGAATTTAGGAATCTGCATACAGGAGCTATTAATAGGATGGTTAGCTGGGGAGCCTGCAGATCCAGCTGCCTACATGCCCCCATAACTGGTACAATTATGATTAAAACTTTAATTTCATTGTTCTCACTACGATGTTCTTACTATGATATGTGGGTCCTTTAATATTTTTACTGACGAGCAATGCGTCAAAATTCAAATAGCAGGTACAATGCTGATAACACTAATAGTTTTCTGATGTAAAAGCAGCGTATTGATACATTCTGTCATTTCACTACAATGGTTATTTCATGCATGTGCACTGCAGTTTAGGAAAGGCAAATTCCAGTGGATGAAAAATAGTGTTACACTCACCTGTGTCATATTAAGTTATGCTGCGAGTACACCATGATATGGCCAGGTGCGGCATATTAGACTCGGCAAGCCTACTCGGTGTACGGCAAGCCTGCTTGGTGTACGGCGCAATTATAATTTAGGACACATCTGTACAGTATTTATTGATTAACATTTATTTATATTATACATACATTTTCTGCAGCACTTTACAGAGAAAATTTGGCCATTCACATCAGTATCTGTCCCAGTTGAGCTACAATCTAGGGCCCTCATTCAGAGCCGTATGCTCTGAGCAGAGCGCACGCTCTGAATGAGGGCCGGGCTCCATTTTCATGGAGCGTCCTCCTGGACGCTCGTATAGCTGTGGGTCACCACCCACAGGCTATACGAGCGTGCATTGTGATGGTCGCGATGGTCGAGACCATCGCGACCATCGAATTTGCGAGCCGGAGCCTGCGGTTGAGGTTTTCAACCGCAAGCTCCGGAGTGATTTTGGCTCTATCAGAGCCAAAATCACTCCCACTGACATCACTAGTGATGTCAGTGGGCCGGCTTCTGACGGGAGGCGTTCCCGTGGGAACGCCCCCGTCAGGGTGGCACGCCCACCAAAGGGGGCGTGCTGTCAATCAACATTGACAGCACGCCCCCTTTGATCGGACACAACGAGCGAAGGACTTTCCTTCGCTCGTCGCGTCTGGCACATGCGCACGACGGAGCTCCCTCCGTCGTGCGCATGCTCAGTCCATAACATCGACCCACTTGCGAGCGGACAGCCACTCGCGAGTGGGTCTGAATCAGGCCCTATATTCCTTGCAGCATGCACACACACATATATGCTAGAGTTAAACTTTTGTCCAGGAATGATGATGTTCGTCCATGTAAGATGACGTTTAGCCTCTTTCTGAGTTCCGTTTTTTTGGAGGGAAAAATCCGAACTCAACGTGCAAACTCGAACCTATCCGAGCCTGCACATCCCTACTTTAAACATAGTAGGAGGGTTGGGGAATTTCTATAATTGAGCTAAAGCAGCTTTAGCTGCAATCAAAATTTGACCAGTCAAGTAGTGTTCAGTTTTGGGAATAGAAGGGGGACACCAATTCAATAAAGCAATCACCAGATCCGAGTCTACAACAATTTTAATTACTTTAGACAGTAAGTAAAAAAACTCAACCCAAAATTGGCGAAGTGGTGGACATTCCCAAAAGATATGAAAGAGAGTCCCTTCCTCCGAACATTGAGAACAATAGTATTTTGAGCAAGATGACTAAATTTTATGTAATTTAAGTGCAGTAAGATAAAGTCTAAGGAGCAGTTTGAAGTGCATCTCAATCTAGTTAGTACATCTAGACATCTAGAACTATTGCAGGACATCACTAAAATGGCATTAAAAGGAGAGGTTATAATCATGGGAGATTTTAATCTACCTGATATAAACTGGGTGGTGTCTGTGGCAAGTTCCACTATAAGTAGGGACATCCTGAATTCATTGCAGGGAGCCTCCCTCCAGCAATTGGTGAGGGAGCCCACTCAGAAAGACGCAATATTAGGCTTTATACTTACAAATGGAGACAGAATATTGAATGTAAAAGTGGGTGAAAACCTGGGATCCAGTAATCATCAAGCAGTATGGTTCAGAATAAAGACAGATACTGACTCACTCCATACAAAAACAAAGGTGTTAGATTTTAGGAAGGCTGCGTTTGCAGGGATGGGAAGATGTGTAAGCAAATCTTTGGCAAAGTGGAAGAACTTGAAAAGAGTGCAGGAGAGGTGGGAAAATGTAAAAAGTGTATATTAAAGGCAACAGACCTTTGTATCAAAAGGGTTAGAAAAACCACAAGGAAAAGGAAGCCAGTGTCGGTTGGTAAAGAGGTAGCAAGTATTGTGAAAGCAAAAAAGATGGCCTTTAGGAAATACAAGCAGACGAAAGATAATGAAGACAAAGAGGTGTATCTTGGAAAACAGAAGGAGGCTAAGAAAGTAATCAGATGTGCAAAGGCAAAAGCCGAGGAGAAAATGGCACAGTCAGTCGGTAAAGGGGGCAAAACTTTTTTAAGTATATAATCGAAAGGAGAAAAACAAAAGGTGGAATAAACAGACTAAAGACAGAAAGAGGGAGTCTTGTTGAGGGAGACAATGTAATAGCTAATCATCTTAATAATTATTTTTGTTCAGTATTCAATACTGAAAGAGAGTACAAGGGGCCACAGTTAAGTTGCAGGTGTAATCAGAAAAATGAGGTAGGAACAAGCGCATTTACAGAGGAGAAGATCCTAACAGAACTCTCAAAACTGAAAGTGGATAAATCAATTGGGCCAGATGGGATACATCCAAGGACACTAAAAGAGCTTAAAGGGGTGCTGGTAACACCATTAACAGAATTATTCAACCAGTCACTAGCTACTGGAGTAATTCCAGAGGACTGGAAAAGAGCAAACATTGTCCTACTGCACAAAAGTGAAAGCAAGGAAGAGGCAAGCAACTACCTACCAGTGAGCCTTACATAAGTAGTAGGGAAATTGATGGAAACACTCTTAATAGAAAGAGTCGTAGATTATCTCAAATCCAGCAATTTACAGGATCCCAAAAAGCATTGATTTACTGGGGGGAGATCATGTCACACAAATCTTATTGTCTTTTTTGACAGGGTGACCAAGGAAATAGATAAAGGGGGGGCCATAGATATAGCTTATTAAGAATTTAGTAAGACTTTGACACTGTTCCACATTGCAGACTGTTAAATAAACTGGAAAGCATGGGATTGGATACAAAGATAGTTGAATGGATAAGATCATGGCTGCAGGATAGAAAACAGAGAGTTGTAGTAAATGGAGTGCAGTCTCAAGAGGGAAATATTACCAATGGAGTACCTCAGGGATCTGTACTTGGACCAGTGCTTTTTAATATCTTTAATTGTGACATTGCAAATGGTATTGAAGGGAAACTATGCCTTTCTGCAGATGACACAAAGGTATGCAACAGGATAGACACACCAGGAAGGGTAAAACAAATGATTGATGATCCAGGTAGACTAGAGGAATGATCAAGAATGTGGCAACTACAGTTTAATGCCAAAAAATGCAAGATCATGCACTCGGGTCTCAAAAATCCAAAGGCTAAATATAGTATTAGTGGCACTATACTGAAAACTACTGAAGAGGAAAGGGATCTAAGAGTCAGGTGACTTAAAGGCAAGCAAACATTGTAACAAAGCAATGAGGAAGGCAAGTCAGATGCTTGGTTGCATAGGGAGAGGAATCAGTAGCAGATAGAAAGAAGTGATAATACCACTGTATAGGTCATTGGTACATCCTCATCTCGAACACTGTGTTCAGTTCTGGAGGCCATATCTCCAGAAGGATATTATTACATTAGAGACTGTACAAAGAAGGGCAACTAAAATGGTGCAAGGTCTACACCACAAAACGTACCAGGACAGACTAAAAGATTGGAGCAGAGAAGGTAAAGGGGGGACATGATAAAAACATTAAAATATATAAAGAGTTTTAACAAGGTAAAGGAAGGAGACATTCTTCAAAGAAAGAGAAGTATTATAACAAGAGGACATGTTCTGAAACTGGAGGGTGGTAGGTTCAGGGGATATTTTAGGAAAATTTACTTCACAGAAAGGGTAGTGGACAAGTGGAATAGCCTCCCATCAGAGGTGGGAGAGGCAAAGACAGTAGAGCAATTTAATCATGCATGGGATAGACATAAGGATATCCTTCAGAAGAAGTAAGGATCAATAAGGGTTGAGGTAACAATATGTTCAAAAATAGGGAAGACTAGATGGGCCAAATGGTTCTTATCTGCCATCACATTCTATGTTTCTATGTTTAGAAATATGAAACAAATTATTATAAACTATCATTTGTACAAAGCTTTGCTCATGTGGATGTCTACTATTGCTCAGCAGAACTAATTTTACAAAGACAGTAGTGACATCTAATATTGTAATGTATATTTTATATTTATTGTAGACATTGATCACAAAATGTCTTTGTAAACAATATTTGTAGTTTTTTTTCTTCAGGGGCTAACACAAAAAGATTCTTGGGGCTACTCAGTCATGTGTAAGCCAATTAACTTACAGTAACACTGAAAGGTTTCAAGTATCCTGAGCAGCGACTCTATGATATGTATTTGTCTTGGTGCCCCATCTACTGGAAGTTAAGCTGCCTTATTAGTGATTAATATATAATTAGACATTGATTTACCTTTGGGGGATATACATATTTTCTCCGATGAGGAAGCTAATCGCATCCTGTTTGCTGACAATTTGGATTCTACAGCCGGGGAGGATTCTGCACAACAACATTTTTTTTCTCTTCTAAAATTAAAGAAATGAGAAATTGACTTTTATTTGCATGGAGTCACACTGACTATTTTAGGGATAAAAAAATCCCACGTGGCTTCAGAATTCGGAATACTCCTACGATTGGAAGGAATAATTCCGAGTTTTGTCGCAAATGGGCAGCGATATTGAACAAGGCATCTTTTGATTTAATACTGCTGGTAATCGAGGAATCTGCACGTGAGCTAAAAATTGTGAAAGAGAAAATTCAAGGCTTTGAAGACCTTCACTTATCAACCTTAGTGGAAGATAGTGCAGGAAACTGGCTAGAAAAGTTACAGGCACAAATTAATAAATATAAAAAAGATCTTATTCAATTTAAGAAAAATAAATTAGCAACCGTGAATCGCGATTACGAAGAAAAACGGGTATACAGTTGGGCAACTACAAACTTGAATAGAACACGTCATTATGGCAAATTTAAGAAACAGAGATGTTTTCCGTTGGATTCTGAAAATTCTGGTGAATCACCATCCTCTAACAGTGAAGCAGAATGTGCTGGAGCAAGTGGGATCACAGTGACATCTCGCCCCCCTTTAGGGGTTACTACCAGGGCAACAAGAGACCCCATAAGAGATCTGCTACTCGCAGGGGTGGACAATGTGCGCGCCAGAGGAAGACCGAGTTTCAGGAGGAGAAGATAATATACAATTTATCTCCACGAAAGTTATCTTTGGATGAGCAGAAAGTCTTAAAACGTGGGCTTAGTTTTGTACCTACTAATCAGCATAATGCATTTCAGAGCAAAATTGACCTGTGTAAATTTAATAGACAGCTTCGTCTAAAGGAATATTTTGGTAACAATGATAACGTTGATTTGTCCGCCTTTAAGATAGATAAAGGTCCACTTAAAACTAAGTCCTTGTTTGATCCTCCCTCTAATAACTTAAACATGAAGGCGTATACTAAAGCGTTAACTAAAACAATCGACAACTTTGATACATCATCAGTTGCTAGTATCTAGAATTTATCCCATAAAGAACGGATTGCGTTGAAAAATCTGTCATGCTATAATGATATTGTGATATGCCCCGCCGATAAGGGTGGGGGTATAGTGGTGTGGGGGATTGATGATTATAAAAAGGAGGCATATCTGCAGCTGGATGACGTAAAGATCTATAAACACTTAGACTCTGATCCTACCACTGTATTCACTAAGGAGTTAAAAACTCTGCTAGAAGATGCCGTAAGCAATAGCATTATTACTAAGAATGTGGCTATATCTTTGTTGAATGAATCCCCAAAGGTGCCAGTTTTTTATTTGTTGCCTAAATTACATAAGAACAGCATCAAGACCCCCGGGAGACCAATTATCTCCGCAAGGGATTCCTTGTACTATGATGTGTCCAAATTCCTTGATGTTTTCCTCCTGCCGGTAATCCAAAAGGAAGCAACCTATTTAAAGGACACTACCATGTACTTAAACACTCTAATAGAGATACATGATTTACCTCCCAATTTTTGTATGGCAACAGTAGATATTGTTAGTCTATATACGAACATTCCTCATGAAAGGGGTATTGACGCAATGAGAAGATTACTTGTTAACAATCGGAGTTATGCAGGTCCTGATGTGGACTTTTTCCTGGATCTATTGAGATTAATTCTAACCAGAAATTTCTTTATCTTCAATGGGGAGTTTTTCATACAACTCCAAGGATGTGCAATGGGGTCATGTGTGGCCCCTGCTTACTCTAATGCCTTTATGTTCGCCCTGGAAAAAGATCTATTCTTTAATGACCCTCTGATTGCCAAGAAGATTTTGCTGTACAAGCGATACATAGATGACGTGTTCATCTTGTGGGATGGGATGGAAGATGAATTTAATGAACTGATGTCACACATTAATAACTCTGATACTAATATTAAATTTACATTTAATGTAAGTGATAGTAGTGTACACTTCCTGGATGTACTTGTAAAAAAATGAGAGGGCAAATAATCTACAACGGTATTTAACAAACCCACTGACTGTAACTCATTGTTAGCTGCAGCTAGTCATCATCCTGCAGCGTTGAAATGTGGTCTGCCTTTCTCTCAGTTCATAAGAGTTCGCTGCATCTGTGATAACGAGGACGATGTGAGCAAGCAAATGGATATTATGTATAACCGCTTTTTACAGAGAGGATACTCTAATACTCTCTTAAAAGATGCCAGGAGCAGGGCGATGGCAACATCTAGGCAATCATTATTAAAAAAATCTATGACAAAAGAGAAAAGGAACCCGATGATTTGGGTAAATCAATACTCGACTGCTAGTTCCAGCATCACCAAAGCGGCTAAGAACTTTTGGCCGTTAATTAACAATGAGAATGACCTACCACTACTCAAGAATGCTACTCTAATTCCTTGCTTTAAACGTGGAAGGAATATTAAAGACTGGGTGATGAGAACAGATATATCTAACTGGGATAAAAAGGAACAACAGCACTTTTTAACAATAAAACCTGGCAACTACCGCTGCTTGGGATGTACAACATGCAGTTTCTTGGAACAGGGTGACTTTTTTTCGCATCCTCAAACAGGGAAGAAAATTAAAATTAGACATGTGTTTACCTGCTCTTCCAAGTTTGTGGTATATTTCATCCCCTGTCCATGCGGTTTGCTATATATCAGCAAAACGATGCGTCAATTTAAGGAGTGTATGGTGCTGCATAGGAGTGCCATACGCCTTGCTTTGGAAGAGAAATTTACTGATCAGCCGGTAGCAAAACATTTTAGGGATGCACACCATAGTCTATCATCTCTTAGGTACAAAATGATAGATTGTGTACCAGAAAGTAAACGTGGAGAGGACAGATCAAAGGCTCTCTTACAAAAGGAGGCACGGTGGATTTACAATTTGGAAACTATAAGCCCTAAGGGCTTGAATGAACAGTGTATTTTGACTTGCTTTATTTGAGCTAATTCTATAGTATAAATATGTTTAATCGGCCCCCTTTGATATATAATTATGCTGCTTTGTTATTCTGTAGATTTTGAGCAGATTTTCTAATAATTCTCTATGCGGGGATTTCACAATGTTTGTGGATGATTCTCTACTACTATGTGATGTTTTACGTGCTCTGTGTACATTTTTCTGTTATAGTATTTTCACTTTGTTTACAGTTGCCTGGCAACTAGCCACACATGCTGAGGTCAGAGAGCCGTTGTTGTATTCCTGGACGGCGCTGGCGTCAGTCAGCCGGAGGCTTGTTTGCACAGTGGGTGATGAGCGTCTCTCAGCTATGACGTCAGTTTGCCGTGACGGAGTACGGAGACGGCGCTGGCAGGTGTCAGCGGGAGGCTCATTTGCACTTAGGGTGAGTGGTGTCGGATATATAAGCATGTATTATGTTGATTGTGTGTTATGTCCTGATGAAAATTCTGAAATAGAATTGAAACGTTGACGAGCTGAGGCTCCGTGTTTACTTCTTTTGATGCTGTGTCAGAGTGCCGCCTCATTCTTCTATATACTATAATTTATCTTGTGGAAGGCACCGGACTATTGCTGTCAAAGTGTGAGGTTTTAGTGCCGAGTACAACGATTTCTATATATATATATATATATATATATATATATATTTATATATACATATATAACTGTTTGCATTGGCGGTGTGCAATATATGTATATATCATATATTTATATACACATACCTGTGCTAGTTCCAATAATAAAATATTTTGTCTCCATAGTACCTAAACAGTCCCTAAAATTAGATTTGCCCCCCAAAAAATTATATTTATATACACCTAGTAATTTTTAAATTGAGGACCCTGCACACTGCATGTGCCTAGTGTCAAGCGTCTCGTTTTTCATTTATTGCTTCTCTCCCTGATGTCACATTGAGATAATACATACCTCAGTTTCTTCCTAGGTGACTAAGCTATACAATATTGAAAATGCAATTTTGTCTCCATAGTTCATACACAGTCCCGAGGAGTACATTTTTCAAAAAAAAATTCTATGTACAGACAGAACCATTACAATGTTGTTATAAGTATAGATGTTTTCTCATTGTAGAGGGATGAAAGTACAGTGGAGATCACATTCCCAGAGTGTTTGAACCACAAATGTGTCAGAGCGAACAAGTTGTATTTATTGATACCAAAAGAGATATCAGCTCTAGCAGAATTTAAACAGGTCTGCAATGAGAAATCCAGCCAAAGCAGTAATTTTAAGGTCTACCCATTGCTTAAGACCAGAGGGCACAAATTAATTTTTAAGTTGCGCAAGAATACATGTTGATTAATAAAGGGAAAGGTCAGGCAGTTTAAGCCCACCAAACCACCTAGGTATAGTCAACTTAGATGAGGAGGCTTGATGTGCCAAATATAGGAGACTATAATTTTTTTTAAACAACATTAAATAATGAGAAAATAGGTATGAGATAGTCCTAAACAAATACATTCATTTTGGGAGTAATGTAATTTTGAAGGCAGCTATGCAGCCCAGCCATGAGATCTCATGAACCCCAGGTGGTAATAAATGCAGATAAGTGTGAGAGCATGGAAGAAAAGATTAACCTCAAAAACATCTTTAATTATAGTTGATATCTGATTACCTGGGTAGGTGAGAGAATTCGTCTTCCAAGTGTATTTAAAAGTCCATTTGAGAGAAGATAACATGGATGTAGAAATATTGATTGGGAGGGCCTCAGATTTAATAGTATTAAGTTTATAGTAGGGGCTATACTAAAGCTATCTAAAATATTATGTAAAGCCGGCAGGGAGGTGACAGGTATAGTGACAAAAAGCAGAATCATCAGCAAAAAGGCAAAGTTTATGAAGACCTCTATGGGTTGGATAACCGGGGAAACCTTTTTTTATGCCATGGGTTCCATAGCCAACACAAAAATGAAGGGGCAGAGCAGGCATTTCTGTTTGTTGCCATTGGAGAGATAGAATGTATTGGAAAGAAAGCAATTACTAAAAACCCATGCTATAGGATCTCGATAGAGAGTCATTATTGAATCAAAATGGCTCCTTGAAAACTTAAAAGAGACAGTGCCTTGCACACATAAATCCAGCTCAGCCTATAAAAGGCTTTTTCTGCATCAAGAAAAAGAAACACAAATTGTTTCTGGGAGTGCGAGAGCAGTTGATTCAAGTCAAACACTCTATGGGTGTTATCAGAGGCTTGTCAGTCAAATACAAATCTAACCTGATCAGTAAGGACAGTACAAGTTGGGGGAGAAAGCCGATTCACCAGAAGCTTACCACAAATGTTTACATCCATATTTAGAAGTGCTATAGGCCTAAAATACTTACAGTCCAAAAGATCTTAACCTGGTTTTGGGATAGTGACTATTTGGGCTTCTAATAATTCAGTCAGGAGACATCTAATTTTGTGGCTTATTGAACTGGTTGATTAAAATAGGTGCTAAGTCATTGCAAAAAAATGTAAAAGAATAATAAAGTAATCGGGGCCAGGGCCTTCACCACTGAGGAGATTCTTAATAATGTTTTCAACTTCCTTAAGAGTCCATGGGGCATTAGGTTAGGTCATTTGAATTTGAAGATGGCAAATTCAAGCCTAGGAGAATGGAGCCAATTATTTCACTGGTAGGCTGGAGTTTCATGGTATCAGAAGATTATATAAATTAGCATAGTATGTAGTGAAGAAGTTAGAGATATGACAGGGGTTAATAACTTTTCTGTTTTGGTCATCAATCAAACAGTTGATTCTTTTACATGCCCATTGACTACGTAGCAAGCATTCTACCAGAGTTATTACCAGCTGTATAAAACATATGGCGACTGTTAGTGAGGGAAGCCTGCATGCAACTTACAAAGACTTTCTGCAGTTGTGATCAACTTTTTTTTTTAAAGCCCTAGAGAAGCATTGCTGGTTCTTCAAGAGTACATAATTGAAATTCTTTGAGCTAGATTTTTAGTAATGAGAATCCCTAGGAACTTCATAAACTGGAAAGCTTGATTTAGGTGCTCCACCACCAGGGGGAGGGGCAAAGATTGTGAGGTTAAGGGCCACCAAGTTGATGTAGGTTATTAACATTTGCTAAACTACTGAATGAATGAAACTCATCCATTAAGTTAGGTAAGGAGAGTACCAGGTTGGTGACAATAGTTAATATAAGGTCCACAAAGAAGGTAAATTTATAAACCCTATCTTTGACACAAATTCTAAATATACCAGGGATTAGCTGGATGGATCTTGCCAGGGCCAACAAACAGAGGACAAAGATGCATGGAGAGAGAGGGCATATCAAAAGGGGCACAGAAGGAACCATTGATTATAACTGTAGCAAAAGAGGAGTTATACAAAGACAGAGTGTTCATTATATTTGTTAAACATTCACAATGTGTACATAAGAATGTTGACATGGTCATAATTTTGATATTGAACATGTCAACATGTTTGTATTGTCAACATTGATCATGTTGACATTCAGCACATTGACACTGATGTTATGTCAGCATTATAAAAATATCAACATACCGATTTTCTTGTCATTCTGTCCCTTGCCCTAACTGTAACCCTAACCTTAACTGCAACCCTAAAGGTAGCCTTATCCCTAACCCTTACTCTAAAGGCAACCCTAATGGTTACCATAGGATTAACCTAACCCTAATGCTAACACTAAGCCTAGTAGAAATGTCGACATTATGGCAATGTTGACATTTCTGATGTCGACATTCTGTCAAGTTCAATATTTTGTGGTTGTTGACATTAACAATGTATACATTTTAACCATGTTGACATCATCTATGTCGACCTTCTGCAGTCAGCATTGTGATTGTTAACATTGTGAATTGTGACTGCATACCATGACAGAATGCGATGGTAGCAGGTTGGACCCAGTCCTATATGTCCCAGCACACCAGCCATAAAGTCCCAAACAACTTGATCAAAAACTTTTTCTGCATCATTAAATAACAGACAAATTGGAGTTAGAAATATTATGTATGAAATATAGGGCATTTGTGGTTGAGTCATGAGTCTCGTAACCTGGCACAAACCCCACATCAAACTGTTAGATTGGAGTTTAGCAAAGAGCTTTACAGTAGTTCCACATTTAGTAGTAGTTCCGCCAGTTACTATAGCGGAGAAATGCGTAAGGGCTTTCCTTCCAACATTCCAACTTTGTTGTTCTATGCTCCAGCTGCCAGCAGCGACGCGATTGCTGCACTACAAGTGACAGGCACTAATCCCGTCCAGGACGCACAACCTGAGGAACTACTATCTACACCTTGGCACTGAACAAGCGTGGACTACCCATTGTTGACAGAGCGAATACTCTATATATCAGCCGGCCGGCAGTAAGCAATAGTGCTCTGCATGAATGGGAGAGAACTGACTGTGATGATGATACAGATAAATGAAGTCTGCCACTTGTATTGAAAATTGACTGCTTGCCACTACAATAGGTTTACAACTATAGTCTATACTACTGCATGAATTAATTTCATACCATATATGATGACTAAATGCCATATGAGGACAAAACTACATATGTAAAGATCCGAGCCAAATATATATCAATACTTCCATCTGTATGGGATTAAGGACGGATTTTTTGCTCTCATCATTTGATCAGTGCTGTGTGGAGCTGGAGCAAGTTTGGCTATTCAAATAAACAACTAACCAATTTTTTGTAAGAAACACCCACTGCAGGGGCGAATTTCTTTTGGTTTTCGTATAGATTTAAGCCAACTCATATATATACATTTTTTACCATATTTGTTTTATATAATTTTTGGTGTGTATATTTTATGTCTTTTTAAATTTTTCAATAATGTTATATGTATACACATGTGTATTTTTATACATATGATGTTAATAAATGGCTAATTTTTGGATATATTAGCACTCTTTGTCTGACGAGTCTGTATAAATTGATATTAACACTTGATACTAGTGTTATCAAATATAATTAATGACGGTATCTTCAGATTTCTTTTTTAATTTGTACTAGGTGGGAATTACATATATATTCCATATTAGGAGCAGATATTCAATCCAGATATAATATTTTGTATTGATATCTAATTGTCGGCTATTATTACCCATCGTGAGCACCTGAATACTATATTTTGTAGATTTACAAAATATATTTTTACTTACTAATAAGGAAATCAGCTGGTAACTGCGACACAGGGAGGGGTACTTACCATCATTAGGGATGACAAGAAATTGTGCTTCTAATGATTGATGGGACAATTAGAAAATATTGTTATATACTACCAGCAAGAGTGGAGCCAGTTTATCCTGAAAGACTTTATTGTAGTTGATAGTGACGACATCAGAGTTAGGTCTTTTGCCAGAAAGAGCAGACTTAATAACCTCTTCCAGCTCTTCTAATGTAAAAGGCTGCTTCAGCTCATCTCAGTTCTCTCCTTAAAGTCTAAGGAACTCATTCTATTTAGGTAAGAGTCCATGGGCTCCCATTTGGTCATGGAGTCATGGCTCTGGCCAGATTGTGAAAGATTGTAAAGGGAGGAATAATAACAGCAAAAAATGATGCAATACCAGCAGTGTCATAATATTTCCTGTCTGTATCATCTTTAATTGAGTGCCGAAGATAGCGGCTCTCAGAGCTCATAATGCTAACTTTTACCAGGTTTCTTACCCCAGCATGAGTAACGAAACAGCACTTCCAAAATAAGTGCTTATTTTTCTCAATTAGCAATTTATTAAGAGCAGAGTGTGCAGCCAAGGTGTACCAGGGAAGGAACGCCTTATGAGAGGTCTCTAGCTGCTCTTTTTGCTGAAGCAAAGTATATATGTGTCCTGAGCATTGTTTCTTAAGGAGAACACCAAGTTGGATGTAGTTCTCAGGTAAAAATGTGCTTTCCAAATAGTAATATTAGAGTGCCCAGGGGTTGAGGTGATTTCCAAATATTCATCAATGGCCTCCACTTTGATTTTGGTATTTGAATCCTACAAAAGAGATTCATTAAACTTCCAGCACCATTGTTCAGGGGAATGATGGTTTAGGGAGAGCTCCAGGAAGATAGAGACATTTTCCAACCAGAGCCAATAAAAGTGGTTAGGACAAAGAAGTAAATAATCTATTTTTTGGGGGGTGTAATCTTTATCAGTCAGGTATAGTATGTTCCTGACATTGGATAGCTGGTGTGTATGTAAAGTTTGTCTTACCCTATGGATGACTCAGCCCGGGATTGATATGGAGGCCGAAGACATGTCCAGCAATGGATCCAATGTCCAATCAAGATTGCCATCAATGAAGAACACACTTTCTTGCAGGGATTCTGCTTTGTCTAACACTGTACCAAGAAAGCCTGGTTGACCTTGGTTGAGAGCATATATAATAACAATAGTAAACAATTATTTAAAGATAGTACATTTAACAAGTGAGCAGCACCACTCTTCTAACTGATGTACATACAGTAGATAGTGGAAATGTTTAAGGATTTAGCAAACACAGTAAAAATAGAAAGTAAAAGTGGCAATTGTATAGCAGGATTGTATCCTGCATTTTATGATAATAAGATAAGAAGCATAATCCAATTAAAGCAATAAACATCAGCAGAAGAACTAAGACTGGGATCAGCCACCAGCAGTTAGGGAGAAAAGTCCATCTGTCAGAGATAATCCCATAACCTGTAAAAAAGAAAAAGAGAGAAGAAACCTGTAAAACAGCAAAGACAAAGAAAAAATAACAAGTGTTGCAGCTTTTGATCTTCAAGTGGCATCATGTGCTGGCACCATCCCACAGGAAGATGGCAACTTCTTGGAGTGTTGGATCATCTACCATCTCTCCCTTTAAAGAAGGCCTGAATGGAGGGTCATGCGGAGTATATGGTTTTGCCAGTGTAGATCTGTGATCTTGTCAAGACACAGAGCAAAGCAAAAGCCGATAAGATCTGAGGGAGCTTTCAGCATATGTAATTTGCCATCATGTACCATTTGAAGAGTAACCAGGAACCCTGATATTTAATATCATTGTCATGAAGCTTCTCTGTCATGGGTTCTAGAAATCTGTGTTGCTGAAGTGTGTACCAGGATAAATTCTGGAAGATTTGGATTCTGTTGCCATTGAAATCTATCACTTCAAGAACATGCACTCTCTATAGGATTTCCTTCTTTTGTGCGAAGTATCGAAGTCTACAGATCATGTAATAAGGACAATTACCCTCCTTCCCTTTCAGTCACAGTGCCCATTGAGCCCTGTCAAACACAATGGTGTCACTTGCATCCAAGTCCAGGTTTCCCCAAACATTTTAGTGAGGGTATTACTCAAGTCATGCATGGGAATGTCATCAGGAAGTCCTCTAATCCTGATGTTAATTATCATCATTTTTGTGCTGCTTAGCCTTCATATTAACTCTTTCTCATTATATTAACACATTGATTGATAAGAGTTAGAAAAAGCTAAAGTCTAAACTATAGCCATACTTATGGCGCTAAAACATTTTAAGATTAGAAAGAAGGAAGATAATTAAAACAAAGATAGTATAAGGAAGAAAAGTATAAAGAATGAGAGAATTCTCGCTCTGAGTAATTGGCTAAAAAATATATGTATTTATTCTATAGCAAAGTATTCATAAAATTGTTTCACAAACAACAATAAATACCAGGTACCTGGAGATGTATAAACAATAATATATAATAAAAAGCACAATTGCAATCAGTTATAAAATAGTATATAATGTGTCTGTGTGTATATATTCACACAACACACAAGGTGCATCTGCTTGTGATACAAAGAATTAAGCCTAACCAGCTTAGATAATGTCCGGGGACCTGTAATCCTTTTAAAACAGAAAATAGCATATATAAAAACTTCTGTCTCCTGCTACAATGTTAACCATTAGCCAAATGGTTGAAGTATGTTCCACAAATAACAGGATTGGTTATTCCATTTAAACGTGATGTTGCTCCGTCTCCAGTAATACGGAGTGAGGTGGAAAGACCTTAACACTGACTGGTGTTACCTGGTCTTTTCTTTTTCTAGCGGAGGTTAGATTCCCCGTTTCTTCGTCGCCACCTGTGCTCTGGCCAGACGGGTGAAACCGGTTGGATTCTGTGATACTGTGTGCTCACTAAGGAGAAAGCAGAGAACCCCTGCATTTAAATTGGCTGCACAAGCAAGACTGGAAGCTGTCTCTATTTGCACCATGGACATCTAAGCAGTCGGGAGAGTGCGGAGACACCAGGTGCAGAGATTGCAGCATAAGGACGCCGAGGTGCTACACACCAGAGCACAGGCGGCACAGAGGTTGCAGCATAAGGACGCCGAGGTGCTACACATCAGGGCACAGGCGGCACAGAGGTTGCAGCATAAGGACGCCGAGGTGCTACACATCAGGGCACAGGCGGAGCAGAGAGTGCAGCATAAGGACGCCGAGGTGCAGCATAAGGACGCCGAGGTGCTACACATCAGAGCACAGGTGGTGCAGAGAGTGCAGCATAAGGACGCCGAGGTGCTACACATCAGAGCACAGGTGGTGCAGAGAGTGCAGCATAAGGACACCGAGGTGCTACACATCAGGGCACAGGCGGCGCAGAAAGTGCAGCATAAGGACACCGAGGTGCTACACATCAGAGCACAGGTGGTGCAGAGAGTGCAGCATAAGGACGCCGAGGTGCTACACATCAGAGCACAGGCGGTGCAGAGATTGCAGCATAAGGACGCCGAGGTGCTACACATCAGGGCACAGGCGGCGCAGAGTGCAGCAAAAGGACGCCGAGGTGCTACACATCAGGGCACAGGCGGTGCAGAGAGTGCAGCATAAGGACGCCGAGGTGCTACACATCAGAGCACAGGCGGTGCAGAGATTGCAGCATAAGGACGCCAAGGTGCTACACACCAGAGCACAGGTGGTGCAGAGAGTGCAGCATAAGGACGCCGAGGTGCTACACATAAGGGCACAGGCGGCGCAGAGTGCAGCAAAAGGACGCCGAGGTGCTACACATCAGGGCACAGGTGGCGCAGAGAGTGCAGCATAAGGACGCCGAGGTGCTACACATCAGAGCACAGGCGGTGCAGAGATTGCAGCATAAGGACGCCGAGGTGCTACACATCAGGGCACAGGCGGCGCAGAGTGCAGCATAAGGACGCCGAGGTGCTACATATCAGGGCACAGGCGGAGGAGAGAGTGCAGCATAAGGACGCCGAGGTGCTACACATAAGGGCACAGGCGGCGCAGAGGTTGCAGCATAAGGACGCCGAGGTGCTACACATCAGGGCACAGGCGGCGCAGAGGTTGCAGCATAAGGACGCCGAGGTGCTACACATCAGGGCACAGGCAGCGCAGAGAGTGCAGCATAAGGACGCCGAGGTGCTACACCTCAGGGCACAGGCGGCGCAGAGAGTGCAGCATAAGGACGCCGAGGTGCTACACATCAGGGCACAGGCGGCGCAGAGAGTGCAGCATAAGGACGCCGAGGTGCTACACATCAGAGCACAGGCGGTGCAGAGATTGCAGCATAAGGACGCCGAGGTGCTACACATCAGGGCACAGGCGGCGCAGAGTGCAGCAAAAGGACGCCGAGGTGCTACACATCAGGGCAAAGGCGGTGGAGAGAGTGCAGCATAAGGACGCCAAGGTGCTACACCTCAGGGCACAGGCGGCGCAGAGAGTGCAGAATAAGGACGCCGAGGTGCTACACATCAGAGCACAGGCGGTGCAGAGATTGCAGCATAAGGACGCCGAGGTGCTACACATCAGGGCACAGGCGGCGCAGAGTGCAGCAAAAGGACGCCGAGGTGCTACACATCAGGGCACAGGCGGTGGAGAGAGTGCAGCATAAGGACGCCGAGGTGCTACACATAAGGGCACAGGCGGCGCAGAGGTTGCAGCATAAGGACGCCGAGGTGCTACACATCAGGGCACCGGCGGCGCAGAGGTTACAGTATAAGGACGCCGAGGTGCTACACATCAGGGCACAGGCAGCGCAGAGAGAGCAGCATAAGGACGCCGAGGTGCTACACATCAGGGCACAGGTGGCGCAGAGGTTGCAGCATAAGGATGCCGAGGTGCTACACATCAGGGCACAGGCAGCGCAGAGAGTGCAGCATAAGGACGCCGAGGTGCTACACACCAGAGCACAGGTGGCGCAGAGGTTGCAGCATAAGGACGCCGAGGTGCTACACATCAGGGCACAGGCGACGCAGAGAGTGCAGCATAAGGACGCCGAGGTGCTACACATCAGGGCACAGGCGGCGCAGAGGTTGCAGCATAAGGACGCCGAGGTGCTACACATCAGGGCACAGGCAGCGCAGAGAGTGCAGCATAAGGACGCCGAGGTGCTACACATCAGGGCACAGGTGGCGCAGAGGCTGCAGAATAAGGACGCCGAGGAGCTACACATCAGGGCACAGGCGGCGCAGAGAGTGCAGCATAAGGACGCCGAGGTGCTACACACCAGAGCACAGGTGGCGCAGAGGTTGCAGCATAAGGACGCCGAGGTGCTACACATCAGGGCACAGGCGACGCAGAGAGTGCAGCATAAGGACGCCGAGGAGCTACACATCAGTGAACAGGCAACGCAGAGGTTGCAGCATAAGGACGCCGAGGTGCTACACCTCAGGGCACAGGCGGCGCAGAGAGTGCAGCATAAGGATGCCGAGGTGCTACACATCAGAGCACAGGCGGTGCAGAGATTGCAGTATAAGGACGCCGAGGTGCTACACATCAGGGCACAGGCGGCGCAGAGTGCAGCAAAAGGACGCCGATGTGCTACACATCAGGGCACAGGTGGCGCAGAGGTTGCAGCATAAGGATGCCGAGATGCTACACATCAGGGCACAGGCGGCGCAGAGAGTGCAGCATAAGGACGCCGAGGTGCTACACACCAGAGCACAGGTGGCGCAGAGGTTGCAGCATAAGGACGCCGAGGTGCTACACATCAGGGCGCAGGCGACGCAGAGAGTGCAGCGTAAGGACGCCGAGGTGCTACACATCAGGGCACAGGCGGCGCAGAGGTTGTAGCATAAGGACGCCGAGGTGCTACACCTCGGGGCACAGGTGGCGCAGAGAGTGCAGCATAAGGACGCCGAGGTGCTACACATCAGGGCACAGGCGGTGCAGAGAGTGCAGCATAAGGACGCCGAGGTTCTACACATCAGGGCACAGGCGGTGCAGAGAGTGCAGCATAAGGACGCCGAGGTGCTACACATCAGGGCACAGGCGGCGCAGAGTGCAGCAAAAGGACGCCGAGGTGCAAAACATCAGTGCACAGGCGGTAGAGAGAGTGCAGCATAAGGACGCCGAGGTGCTTCACATAAGGGCACAGGCGGCGCAGAGGTTGCAGCATAAGGACGCCGAGGTGCTACACATCAGGGCACAGGCGGCGCAGAGGTTGCAGCATAAGGACGCCGAGGTGCTACACATCAGGGCACAGGCGGCGCAGAGAGTGCAGCATAAGGACGCCGAGGTGCTACACCTCAGGGCACAGGCGGCGCAGAGAGTGCAGCATATGGACGCCGAGGTGCTACACATCAGAGCACAGGCGGTGCAGAGATTGCAGCAAAAGGACGCCGAGGTGCTACACGTCAGGGCACAGGCGGCGCAGAGTGCAGCAAAAGGACGCAGAGGTGCTACACATCAGGGCACAGGCGGTGGAGAGAGTGCAGCATAAGGACGACGAGGTGCTACACATAAGGGCACAGGCGGCGCAGAGGTTGCAGCATAAGGACACCGAGGTGCTACACATCAGGGCACAGGTGGCGCAGAGGTTGCAGCATAAGGATGCCGAGGTGCTACACATCAGGGCACAGGCAGCGCAGAGAGTGCAGCATAAGGACGCCGAGGTGCTACACACCAGAGCACAGGTGGCGCAGAGGTTGCAGCATAAGGACGCCGAGGTGCTACACATCAGGGCACAGGTGACGCAGAGAGTGCAGCATAAGGACGCCGAGGTGCTATACATCAGGGCACAGGCGGCGCAGAGGTTGCAGTATAAGGACGCCGAGGTGCTACACATCAGGGCACAGGCAGCGCAGAGAGTGCAGCATAAGGACGCCGAGGTGCTACACATCAGGGCACAGGTGGCGCAGAGGTTGCAGCATAAGGACGCCGAGGAGCTACACATCAGGGCACAGGCGGCGCAGAGAGTGCAGCATAAGGACGCCGAGGTGCTACACACCAGAGCACAGGTGGCGCAGAGGTTGCAGCATATGGACGCCGAGGTGCTACACATCAGGGCACAGGCGACGCATAGAGTGCAGCATAAGGACGCCGAGGTGCTACACATCAGGGCACAGGTGACGCAGAGGTTGCAGCATAAGGACGCCGAGGTGCTATACCTCAGGGCACAGGCGGCGCAGAGAGTGCAGCATAAGGACGCCGAGGTGCTACACATCAGAGCACAGGCGGTGCAGAGATTGCAGCATAAGGACGCCGATGTGCTACACATCAGGGCACAGGCGGCGCAGAGTGCAGCAAAAGGACGCCGAGGTGCTACACATAAGGGCACAGGCGGCGCAGAGGTTGCAGCATAAGGACGCCGAGGTGCTACACGTCAGGGCACAGGCGGCGCAGAGGTTGCAGCAAAAGGACGCCGAGGTGCTAAACATCAGGGCACAGGAAGCGCAGAGAGAGCAGCATAAGGATGCCGAGGTGCTAAACATCAGGGCACAGGTGGCGCAGAGGTTGCAGCATAAGGATGCCGAGGTGCTACACATCAGGGCACAGGTGGCGCAGAGGGTGCAGCATAAGGACGCCGAGGTGCTACACACCATTGCACAGGTGGCGCAGAGGTTGCAGCATAAGGACGCCGAGGTGCTACACATCAGGGCACAGGCAACGCAGAGAGTGCAGCATAAGGACGCCGAGGTGCTACACGTCAGGGCACAGGCGGCGCAGAGGTTGCAGCATAAGGACGATGAGGTGCTACACATCAGGGCACAGGCAGCGCAGAGAGTGCAGCATAAGGACGCTGAGGTGCTACACATCAGGGCACAGGTGGCGCAGAGGTTGCAGCATAAGGACGCCGTGGAGCTACACATCAGGGCACAGGCGGCGCAGAGAGTGCAGCATAAGGACGCCGAGGTGCTACCCACCAGAGCACAGGTGGCGCAGAGGTTGCAGCATAAGGACGCTGAGGTGCTACACATCAGGGCACAGGCGACGCAGAGAGTGCAGCATAAGGACGCCGAGGTGCTACACATCAGGGCACAGGCGACGCAGAGAGTGCAGCATAAGGACGCCGAGGTGCTACACATCAGAGCACAGGCGGTGCAGAGATTGCAGCATAAGGACGCCGAGGTGCTACACATCAGGGCACAGGCGACGCAGAGTGCAGCAAAAGGACGCCGAGGTGCTACACATCAGGGCACAGGCGGTGGAGAGAGTGCAGCATAAGGACGCCGAGGTGCTACACATAAGGGCACAGGCGGCGCAGAGGTTGCAGCATAAGGACGCCGAGGTGCTACACATCAGGGCACAGGCGGCGCAGAGGTTGCAGCATAAGGATGCCGAGGTGCTACACATCAGGGCACAGGCAGCGCAGAGAGAGCAGAATAAGGACGCCGAGGTGCTACACATCAGGGCACAGGTGACGCAGAGGTTGCAGCATAAGGATGCCGAGGTGCTACACATCAGGGCACAGGCGGCGCAGAGAGTGCAGCATAAGGACGCCGAGGTGCTACACACCAGAGCACAGGTGGCGCAGAGGTTGCAGCATAAGGACGCCGAGGTGCTACACATCAGGGCGCAGGCGACGCAGAGAGTGCAGCGTAAGGACGCCGAGGTGCTACACATCAGGGCACAGGCGGCGCAGAGGTTGCAGCATAAGGACGCCGAGGTGCTACACCTCGGGGCACAGGCGGCGCAGAGAGTGAAGCATAAGGACGCCGAGGTGCTACACACCAGGGCACAGGCGGTGCAGAGAGTGCAGCATAAGGACGCCGAGGTGCTACACATCAGGGCACAGGCGGTGCAGAGAGTGCAGCATAAGGACGCCGAGGTGCTACACATCAGAGCACAGGCGGCGCAGAGAGTGCAGCATAAGGACGCCGAGGTGCTTCACACCAGAGCACAGGCGGCGACGAAGAAACGGGGAATCTAACCTCCGCTAGAAAAAGAAAAGACCAGGTAACACCAGTCAGTGTTAAGGTCTTTCCACCTCACTCCGTATTACAGGAGACGGAGCAACATCACGTTTAAATGGAATAACCAATCCTGTTATTTGTGGAACATACTTCAACTATTTGGCTAATGGTTAACATTGTAGCAGGAGACAGAAGTTTTTATATATGCTATTATCTGTTTTAACTAGTGATGAGCGGTTCGGATTCTGAGGAATCCGAACCGCTCCGAACAGGTGGAATCCGAGTCCACCCGAACGCAAGTTCGGGTGTTCCCGCCTGACTCGGATTCCACCTCGAGGCCGAACGTCACCCGTCCGGCGTCGGATTCTCGCGAGAGCCGAGTGACGTTCGGCCTCAATAAAAAGGCGCGGCACCCGGCAGTCGGCGCCATTTCTCGCGTGACGCGTAGTTAGGTAGTTAGCTAGTGCGCTGTCTGTTCTAGTGTTAGATAGATTAGAGTAGGCAGTGCTCTGTGACTTTACTGGGCATAAGCCCTTGTGTGTGCTCCGTGACAGGGCATAATAAGCCCACTGTGTGTATGTGTACTCTACTCCTCACTGTATTATACAAGCTCCGTGACAACTGACAGGGCATAGCCCACTGAGTGTATTATACAAGCTCCTTCACAGGGCATAGCCCACTGTGTCTATTATACAAGCTCTGTGACAGGGCATAGCCCACTGTGTCTATTATACAAGCTCCGTGACAGGGCATAAGCCCACTGAGTGTATTATACAAGCTCCGTGACAGGGCATAAGCCCACTGAGTATTATACAAGCTCCGTGACAGGGCATAGCCCACTGAGTGTATTATACAAGCTCCGTGACAGGGCATAGCCCACTGAGTATTATACAAGCTCCTTGACAGGGCATAGCCCACTGTGTCTATTATACAAGCTCTGTGACAGGGCATAGCCCACTGTGTCTATTATACAAGCTCCGTGACAGGGCATAGCCCACTGTGTCTATTATACAAGCTCTGTGACAGGGCATAAACCCACTGAGTATTATACAAGCTCCGTGACAGGGCATAGCCTACTGTGTATATTATACAAGCTCCGTGACAGGGCATAGCCCACTGAGTGTATTATACAAGCTCCGTGACAGGGCATAAGCCCACTGAGTATTATACAAGCTCCGTGACAGGGCATAAGCCCACTGAGTATTATACAAGCTCCGTGACAGGGCATAGCCCACTGTGTCTATTATACAAGCTCCGTGACAGGGCATAGCCCACTGAGTGTATTATACAAGCTCCGTGACAGGGCATAAGCCCACTGAGTATTATACAAGCTCCGTGACAGGGCATAAGCCCACTGTGTCTATTATACAAGCTCTGTGACAGGGCATAAGCCCACTGTGTCTATTATACAAGCTCCGTGACAGGGCATAGCCCACTGAGTCTATTATACAAGCTCCGTGACAGGGCATAAGCCCACTGAGTATTATACAAGCTTTGTGACAGGGCATAGCCCACTGAGTATATTATACAAGCTCCGTGACAGGGCATAGCCCACTGTGTCTATTATACAAGCTCCGTGACAGGGCATAAGCCCACTGAGTATTATACAAGCTCCGTGACAGGGCATAGCCCACTGTGTCTATTATACAAGCTCCGTGACAGGGCATAGCCCACTGGGTCTATTATACAAGCTCCGTGACAGGGCATAGCCCACTGAGTGTATTATACAAGCTCCGTGACAGGGCATAGCCCACTGTGTCTATTATACAAGCTCCGTGACAGGGCATAGCCCACTGAGTGTATTATACAAGCTCCGTGACAGGGCATAGCCCACTGTGTCTATTATACAAGCTCCGTGACAGAGCATAAGCCCACTGAGTATTATACAAGCTCCGTGACAGGGCATAGCCCACTGGGTCTATTATACAATCTCCGTGACAGGGCATAGCCCACTGAGTATTATACAAGCTCCGTGACAGGGCATAGCCCACTGAGTGTATTATACAAGCTCCGTGACAGGGCATAGCCCACTGTGTCTATTATACAAGCTCTGTGACAGGGCATAGCCCACTGTGTCTATTATACAAGCTCCGTGACAGGGCATAAGCCCACTGAGTGTATTATACAAGCTCCGTGACAGGGCATAAGCCCACTGAGTATAATACAAGCTCCGTGACAGGGCATAGCCCACTGAGTGTATTATACAAGCTCCGTGACAGGGCATAGCCCACTGAGTATTATACAAGCTCCTTGACAGGGCATAGCCCACTGTGTCTATTATACAAGCTCTGTGACAGGGCATAGCCCACTGTGTCTATTATACAAGCTCCGTGACAGGGCATAGCCCACTGAGTGTATTATACAAGCTCCGTGACAGGGCATAAGCCCACTGAGTATTATACAAGCTCCGTGACAGGGCATAGCCCACTGAGTATTATACAAGCTCCGTGACAGGACATAGCCCACTGTGTCTATTATACAAGCTCCGTGACAGGGCATAGCCCACTGGGTCTATTATACAAGCTCCGTGACAGGGCATAGCCCACTGAGTATTATACAAGCTCCGTGACAGGGCATAGCCCACTGAGTGTATTATACAAGCTCATTGACAGGGCATAGCCCACTATGTCAATTATACAAGCTCTGTGACAGGGCATAGCCCTCTGTGTCTATTATACAAGCTCCGTGACAGGGCATAAGCCCACTGAGTGTATTATACAAGCTCCGTGACAGGGCATAAGCCCACTGAGTATTATGCAAGCTCCGTGACAGGGCATAGCCCACTGAGTGTATTATACAAGCTCCGTGACAGGGCATAGCCCACTGAGTATTATACAAGCTCCTTGACAGGGCATAGCCCACTGTGTCTATTATACAAGCTCCGTGACAGGGCATAGCCCACTGTGTCTATTATACAAGCTCCGTGACAGGGCATAGCCCACTGAGTGTATTATACAAGCTCCGTGACAGGGCATAAGCCCACTGAGTATTATACAAGCTCCGTGACAGGGCATAGCCCACTGAGTGTATTATACAAGCTCCGTGACAGGGCATAGCCCACTGTGTCTATTATACAAGCTCTGTGACAGGGCATAGCCCACTGTGTCTATTATACAAGCCCCGTGACAGGGCATAGCCCACTGAGTGTATTATACAAGCTCCGTGACAGGGCATAGCCCACTGTGTCTATTATACAAGCTCCGTGAAAGGGCATAGCCCACTGTGTGTATACAAGCTCTGTGACTCCAGTTCATAGTGATAAAGTAATATGGATCACGAGAATGAACTGAGAGGAGAGCAGAAACAACATGTAACTGCTAGCATTGCAGCGGCTGGAAGTCCATCACTTTTATCTAAAGCTGATGCTCAAGGGCGTAGAGGCTTTAAAACCTTAGGGAACCTGAAATCAAAAAATTTAGATTTTACAGGGGTAAAGACAAAAAAAAAACCTCTAAAGACTACTACTTTTGCAGAGAAACAGAAAATTGGCAACATACCATTCACCACACGTAGCGGCAAGGAAAGACTCAGGCTTTGCCCTTTATTTCTGAGTGGTGGTTCTGCAGCTGTCAGTGAGGCATCTTGTGCCTCTCGTGATGATAAAAGACCTTTTCAATCAGACTATAGAAGTGTGAAAAAATTTAAAACCAATAAGGCAGTCGAACAAACTGTGTTTTTTGAAACACAAATGTCAGAAATCCCTGAGGAGAGTCTAAGTGGGTCCACAAGTGGCATTTCTATGTGTAAGCCTGACCTTTCAGAGAAGCCGCCCTCCACAGTTTCTTTTCCATCTGTAGTTGTGGGGATGAGCAGTATTGCCGAGGACATAGAAATTGAAGATGCCACCGTGGAATTGCAAGAGGATGAGAGGAATATATGTGCAGCTGATGCTGGCACTAATGAGGATGTTGAGGATGAGGATATTATTTGTATAAGTCAGGCACCAGTGGAAGCAGCTCTTGGCCAAGATAAGAAGGCCATTGCCATGCCTGGGCATAGAACCAAGAAATCCACATCTTTTGTGTGGAATTACTTTTACCCAAACCCTGACAACGTTTGTCAAGCCATTTGTAGCCTCTGTGAGACCACAGTTAGTAGAGGTAGGGACGTTAAACATCTAGGAACCTCTACGCTATTACGTCATCTGCAGCGAGCTCATGACAGGTGTTTGATAACAGAAACTACTGCAAAAAAAATAACAACAAGCAGTCCAGCATTAGCTAGATGCCTTCTCTCTACTAAATCCCAGCACCTGCAATCTCCGCCGACAACACCTTCCTCCTCAATATCCTCAGGAATGATCAGTGGTAGTACAACATCCAATTTGTTAGTGCTAAGTCACGGTGACTCCTCCAATTTCCAGGACACCTCAGAAGAAACTGAATCTTTGAGCGCTAGGCCTGCTGCTGCTGCTGCTGCTGGTGGATCTTCATCCCAGAAGTGGACAAAGAAGACTACTAGTAGTATACCAAAAAAACAATTGACTGTTAAAGAATCTCTTGCAAGGGGAAGCAAGTATGACAGCTCTCACCCTGTCGCACAGCGGATCACTGACGCCATGCCAGCTATGCTAATATTAGATCTGCGTCCAATATCCTCAATTAATGCAGTGGGATTTACACAGCTAGTTGAGGTCATGTGTCCCCGGTACCAAATTCCATCTCGGTTTCATTTTACACGAAAAGCCATTCCTCGGCTGTACCAGGACGTTAAACAGAACCTAATTATAGGTCTGCAAAATGCTATTGTACCCACTGTCCACTTAACCACAGATATGTGGACAAGCGGTAGTGGACAAACTAAAGATTACATGACTGTGACAGCCCACTGGGTGGGTGAATCGCCTTCAGCAGCAGCAGTATCTAACAAACAACACCAGCTCATTCAGAGGCAGGCAACTCTGTGCATCACCGGATTCAATAAGAGGCATACCGCTGACAACCTCTTAGAAAAACTAAGAGATGTCATAGAAACATGGCTTACCCCACTTGGACTCTCCTCAGGATTTGTGATTTCTGACAATGCTACAAATATAGTGAAAGCATTACAGCTGGGTGAATTCCAACACATCCCCTGTTTTGCTCACACAATAAACTTAGTGGTGCAGGGTTTTTTAAAAAACGACAGGGGCGTTCAGGAGATGCTGTCTGTGGCCCGAAAAATTTCGGGACATTTTCGGCATTCAGCAACAGCGTGCAGGAGATTGCAGCACCTGCAAGAGCAGTTTAATTTGCCCTGCCATCAACTGAAGCAAGAAGTGGTAACGAGGTGGAACTCAACCCTGTATATGCTTCAGCGGATGGAGGAGCAGCAAAAAGCCATCCATAGCTATACGACAAGCCATGACATTGGGAGAGGAGGGGGAATGTACCTTACCCCAGCACAGTGGAGAGTACTTTCTGTCTTGTGCAAGGTGCTCAAACCATTTGAAGTTGCCACTTGTGAAGTGAGTGCTGACACTGCTAGCTTGAGTAAGGTGATTCCCCTGATTTAGCTTTTGGAAAAGCAGCTGGAGAAATTGAAGGATGATATTAAACAAAGTGATTCCGCAAAGTATGCTGGACTGATAGATCAAGTCCTTTGTTCGCTTCGCCAGGATCCACGGGTGGCCAAGATCTTGAAATCTGATCATTATATTTTAGCAACCATTCTTGATCCTAGGTTCAAGTCATATGCTGTGTCTTTCTTTACAACTGACCCAGATCTTAAAAGAACCAAAGCGCTCCTGGTGAGCAAGTTGGCAGCTGAAGTGACACATGGCACTACGATGACGTCTCCTCCTTCGGTTTCTCCAGCAGCAGCCAGAAAAAAATGCACCTTTTCCAAAAGACCCAGTGGTGATGCAGATAAGTCAAGTCAACATTTTGACATCTGGTCGGGTCTAAAAGATTTGCCCAACACCAGTGACACCTCTACCGCAACTCCATCTAATACGATTACCATCCAAAGAATGGTGGAGGATTATTTTCAGGACACCATACACATAGACATGTCACAGAGTCCCTTCGAATATTGGAAGAAAAAAAAGGCAATTTGGAGACCCTTGTATAAACTGGCTTTGCATTATTTAAGCTGCCCACCCTCCAGTGTGTACTCGGAGAGAGTTTTCAGTACAGCCGGGAACCTTGTGAGTGAACGACGAAGGAGGCTACTTCCACAAAATGTAGAAAAAATGATGTTCATTAAAATGAACTGGAAATTTCACGAGGAAAACCTTTCCCACCAATCACGTCACAGTACAGATACTTCTGTAATGGTAGATTCCAGCGGGGATGAACTGATATTGTGTGAGGAATCGGATGATGTACACACTGATGAGGGTGAGGATGGCAATGATGGTGACATCATGCCACTGTAGACCTGTTGCCTTTAGTAGATTGGAAGATTTTTTTGTGGGGGCCCAAACAAACCAAGCACTTCAGCCACAAAGTGGCAGTACCTGTCGCTGAAATGCTTTGTTTGTTAAAGTGTGCATGTCCTTTTTAAGATCCAACATAAAGGGTGGGTGGGAGGGCCCAAGGACAATTCCATCTAGCACTAACTTTCATTTCTGCCACTGCTGTGTGGCATAGTTTCATAGATGTGCTTTAAACTGTGGTGTCTGTGCCACTGCGCCGCTGCTCTGACGCTTGGTCACCAGTCAGCTCACTGCAACCTTTGGCCAATAATGGTGAAACCAATAATTTAAGCTGTGAGGTGGTCTAAATTGACTGTAAATGACTGGAAATTAATGTTATTGAGGTAAATAACACTCTAGGAAGAAAAAAAAGCCCAATTTATGTAATTTTAGCTTTTTTTGCCAATTTTGGCAAAAAATCCAAATCCAAATCCAAATCCAAATCCAAAGCCAGTCACCGCAGTTTGGCAAATCCAAATCCAAATCCAAAGCCGGATGACGAATTAGAACCAAATCCAAATCCGGCAAAAATGGTCCGGCGCACATCCCCTGTTAACTGGGAAGGGACCCAGGTTGCTTAAACAGCTGCTGAACATTTAACTGCTTACCCTGAAAGGTCTTGTGCAGATAGTCTCATTTGTATTACTTATTGATTTATCTTTACACATCTATAATTTACACTTCACTAACACCTTTTTTCCCTTTTTCATGTGATGCACTGGGGATGGTCCTTGGCTGGATTCTTTTGGGGTTCCCTGTGCCTTGGACGTGAACCCCATAATGTTAGGAATGCTGGTATAGAGGAGCCTGGACGTTGGCCCATCGCTTATTCATATATTTGCAAATGTATGTAACCAATACCTCAGAATTTCTATTATTATGTAGGATTCAAGTATTTTTGTTGATATTGCTGCAGTGTGCTGGAGGGAAAATCCCTCTTTTTCCCTTCATATGGAATGCCTGTTGTTTCACAGTGTCCCACAGTTGAGAGAAAAAAATCTTCTGAAGAGTCCCTACCTTAAACTTGAACCACGACTACAGTGATTCTTGAAGTCAGGATTCAGAAGATTGTAGTGTATGTCCTGCTTCAAAGGGAGTGTTTTGACATGGGCAAGGATTTCAATCATTTCACTTTGAAGCTGAGTGAGGCAGTTGAGACATAGTGTCAAAGGTAGGAAGGTCCGCTGACAGAGATCTGCTTAGAAAGGGGTGTAGGGCAGGTTGAGGAGAGTGTTCAGATGCTTTCCTTAGATCCTTCTTTTGTGAATCTTCTAGTCTATACCCATTAGAGAACAAACCTACATGATCTGCTGATTTGGAGGATACAACTAAAACATAGGCTGGCTGAGGCATATACTCACATATGTAGACTTAACCTGGCATGATGATGCTTGCTTAGACTGACATTGTGGACACAGGTAGACCTAAGAGATCATGATAGTTAGATGGAAGGATCAGCCTGTACAGTGGAATGATCACCTAAGAGGAGGAATTCACTACAGCGGAGTACAGTAGGATCTAAGAAGTGTATTCAACCACTAAAGATCAGCAGGCATGCAGTAACAATACTGAATGTGAAAGGGTCTAGAAGACAGTCACTAGCAATACTGGGGCCCACAGACACAGTGAAATAGAGATAACAAAAGGTACATACTCACGGTGCGCAATGTTAAATGAGTTGAGCACTGCAGCAAACTGAAGGTGTTGAAGAGAGTTGAGAATATACAAAGGCTGGGTACACACTTGGTGAAATATATCGCTCATTCTAGCAACAAACAATATATCGCAATGGTGGGTGTGTACACCTGAAATTTCTGTGAACTATGTAGTTCACAGACACATCAGGTCTGCCCTGCAGCACAGCAGATGCCAGTATATCTGAAAGATATATTGGTGCATCTGCATGTGTGTATGGATGACCTGCTGACCACCCGTACACTTGCTGCAGGAACCGCCAACCCTGACATCTCAACTAGTTGAGCAAATTTAATTGCCTGCCCAGTTGTGATGTCAGTGACTGACTGGTGTGTATAGTTTACCAATTGGCCATCCTAATGGGGTGCTACCAGCATAAGGTGCATTCCCCGCTTCATTTGTGGGAGGGATGAAGCTAGTCTTACAACCCTTGTAGGTAGAAGAAGTGGATGTTGGCTAGAAAGGGAGATAGAAAGAGCAGCTCCAGCTCCTACATCAGCTTCTCTCTGTGGGCAGAGTAGAATCTCAGCAAAGTGCCTGTAGAGTAACTACTAGCAGCCATGAGAGAAAGTATTGGGGTAGCCCATGTCAGGTATACAGATGGAAAGCATGGAGAGGAGCTGAGTGACAGGGCCATCCCAGTTACACAGGAACAAAGCATTGGGCTCACTTCAGATGCAGCAACACCTAGATATTTGCTTTCACTGATGAGCTTTGGCTGAAAAGCTGGGTCCAGAGGGATAATGTTAGTTGTAGGAGAGGTCAGAGTAAGTCAGAGAGCAGGCTGGCAAGGAGCTTCCTCCTCAATCGTGGAGGAGGGTACAGGAGCCTGGTTGACAGAAACCCTGGTGGATGGATCTGCAGGGAGAAAGAGAACTTGGATGACTGCTTTGAGGTCCAGAGCCAAAGGAGATCCAAGGACACCAGTACAGGAAGGACACCAAAGCAGATGGTGAGAGGACAGCATTGGGGAGAACAGTGGACCCAGAGCTGCAGCAGATGGCACAATATTTACTCCAGCAGTAGCCCAGGTGAAGGGAAAACAGGTCAGCCTCATTTGATTAGAAGGAGTAGGCAGCCATTAAAGAGCCTGCAAGGGCTGAGCTCTAAACAAACACATCTGCCATCTAGGACCAGCAAGCCATGCTCCCCTTTACATGCACATTAAGTGGTATTTTGGTTAACTTGTAAATTACTTTGTTAATGGAGAATTTCTGACATTCAGCTGAATTTCAGAAATGGTGGAATCAATTTGTCCACTTATGAGTTTGCTCAAAATTTAAAAGTATTGCTATGATTATTCTTTATTCTTAAAGTGTTCTATAGATCAATAGAAACAAATTGCATACAATTACATGAGACAGATGGACCTGTACAAATGTGTGAACAATCTAAAACAATTATGTAAGATCTGTGGTATGGGGTATGAAAACTACAGAGAATGAATCCTGGCTGGTTCTACATTTCTGTCTACTTTAATTAATACAATTCTAGTAGTCACATGGTTCTCAATATCACTTTAAATTTCACATTTGTTATTGTGATACAGACTACAGATGGAGAGGATGTGCACCCAGCACAGAGGGTGTGTTGTCCCAGGTTTGAAGTCACAGAGCAGCTGAGCTTCATACTGCTATGTTAACTATTAATGTCATTAGACCAATCATTTCACCTAGAATCAAGGCAGCAGCATTGGCAGTCAGACAGAAGCTGAATGAAAATAAGAGGGAAGTTGTTAATGTGTCTATTTATAGGGACATTTTTTTTATATTTTACTGTCTTTTCTGAAATGGAGGGCGTTAATGAGAGCTTTTTTTTCTCATAAATTGCCACACCAAAGACAGATTTGTAAGCCTTGATCCCTTCCCAGCAAAAATATATTTGTCTTTCTAAAGTCAAGCTGTCATGTTTAATTGCACAGGTTTTATTTAGAAACAGGTGAATGTCTGAAATTTGTCTTCAGGAAATCATATCTCCAAAGACATTATTATCTCAACAATTTCTGGTCTGTATGACTGGTCTGCATTGTTTCCACTGCAGCTGTCAGTTTAAGGATCCTCACATTAACATATCATCACATCTGACTAATGGTTGCCATACAATTGCACTTATAACAATGTTTACTAAATGAATGATGGCCCTAAAATAATAATTGATTGTCATAGATCAGTAGTGACTTCAACCCAAACAGCCATCAGCAATGAACTGGAGGAATGAGAAGAAAAAGGCAGTTGATATGGTAATCCTTTCTGTGCTATAGTGCACTGTATGTGGGAACCTAAAATAGCATAAGCTGAAACTACGTTATCATTTTTATATTGAAGTTTTATCGTACAATCCCACAAATCCCAAACAGAGCAGCTACTTCAAAAACAATGTTATGTCAGCAAACTCTGACCTTTATGTACTGCCCAATAATATAAGTAATGAAGGGTTGGGTACAGGATTCCGGTGGTCAGAATCCAGATGCTGGCATCCCGACAGGGTTAGGATACTAACAAATGCAGGTAAGTATCCTAACCCTACCCCTAAACCTAGTGCCTAAACCTAACCCTCCCCCACTGCAGCATAAGCCTAATATCACCCCCCCTATTGCCTAACAATAACCCTGCCCCTATTGCCTAACCCTAACCTATAAAACTAACCCTTTCCCTAACCCCACTACTTACCGTTGGTATGCCAGCGGTCGGGATGCTGGCGCCAGGATTCCGACTAGCGTTGGAATTTTGCCACCAGCATTCTGAGTGCCGTAATCATGACAGCCAGGATTTAAACTACATCACATATTGAACATATTATTATGTTCCATTGCCCAGTGGTCAGATGATTCTATGAAGCAGTCCAAAATTCAAATAGGGGAACTGCACTAACTGCCATTTCAAATGCTGCCAAACATAAATGCCTGGAACTCACTGGCAGTTGGAGTGGCTCCCCTATTTGAATTTTGGACTATGCTGTAACCCCACCCCTGGAGCCACCACTGGTAAAAAATAAGAATCATTGTACTAATACCTGCATACTCTCTAAGACAGTGATTTTCAGCCTTTTTAAAATCGAGGCACACTACGCAAGATTATAAAATTGCCAATGCACACCATCCAGCGATGTGACATGCGTGATCTATGAAAAAACACATTACATTGGTCCCCGCAGGAACAAAACACACTGCATTGGCCCCCGCAGGAACAAAACAACACTATTTTGGCCCCCGCAGTAACAAAACACTACATTGGCCCCCGCAGTAACAAAACACACTGCATTGGCCCCCGCAGTAACAAAACACACCACATTATCCCCTGCAGGAACAAAACACACTACATTGGCCACCACAGGAATAAAACAATGACATTTGCTGGCCCCCACAGGAATTTAACAAACAATCACATTGGCTGGCCTTCACTGAAAAAAAAACACATTGTTCCCCACAAAGAAAAATCACATTGACCCCCACAGAGAAAAAAAACACATTGTTCCTCACAAAGGAAAATCACATTGGCCCCCACAGGGAAAAAAAACACATTACCCTCCAACTGAAAAAAAAAGCAGATTGGCTCTCCCCACAGGGTTGGCCGCGGGCGGGAAGGGCTGGCTCTGTCACTGGCGCAGGGCGGGCAGGAAGGGCTGCCTCAGTCACTGGCGGGGTGGGCTGGCAGGCAGGCAACACAGTGTGAATGACCCAAGAGAAGCTCAGCAGCAGCCTGGGCCACAGTACTGTATAACGTACTGTATAATGTGTCCGACAGCTCTGACCACCGCCGCACACTTCAGAACCGCCCTCTGTGCTACGGCTGCAGTCTCAAAGAAACTAAATGAATAATTATTTTGGATGACGAGTTTTCTTTTGCAAAACTGAGTTACAACATCCCAATGATATATACTGTTACCTATCACTGCAACTTAATAAATAGATTTGCTTTTTAAATCAAAGAAGTAAAGTCGCTCTGCACTAACAGGAGACCTCAAATCTTATCAGTCTGATATCACAATTTTTTTGGAGGACAACTAAGTTGGTCACTTCTTTGGAGAGGTCTAAGGGTTCTATGTACTAAAATATCAGTTAGCGCAGAGAAACAGCTTCACCAGTTACCAATGTAAAACAGGAATTGGCTACGCAACTGTTAAGGGGCCTATCCATTACCCGACTTTGTGAACAATCTGACCAATCCAGGAGGTTTTGGTTGCATTGTTCACAAAGTTGGGCAATGGATAGCTGGCAAGGACCAGCAATGCGCGTGCACACTGGGTCCTTGCCATCCCCGACTGTCTACTGAACATGCCCGTCAACCTGACAACACTCGTCAGGTTTGGCATGTTCAGGGATAGCAGGTTGGGCTCCTTCACTGAGTGACATTCAGTGAACGCTGTTCAGTGCGGGCACCGCACCTCCGCGACTTGAAGGTCTGAACGCTGGACGTTCAGACTTTCATGTTGCGTAGTGGATACCCGCCTTTACTAAAAATAGCCCCACCAAGGAGAGTGAATGCTAAGTCACTCCCTCTGCAGTAACAGCTGAGACCCCTTTCCCCTCACACCCTGTCTCCCGGCCGGTAGCTGCAAAAGTAGCAGTGACTTTAAAAAAAAAAAAACTTTATTAACAAACAGGCAAAATGACAACAAGCAGTTCCTGCATCTCCAGTGAGGAGAAGCAGATAACGTCAGCAAGAGGAGGCGAAGCCAACACTGGAGAAGACACCAGGCGGTAAGTGACATCTCCTCTTAGTAACACCTTGGACACTTAGTACAGCCATAGGTGGCTATGGCAGTGCTAAGTGATACAGGTGCAGCACATTATTGCAGCCTGCACTTAGCGCTGGCAGGCTGCAGGCAGAGAAAATCCCTTTAGTACATTCTGAGAAGCACAGAAGAAGTAAATGGATTTTCTCTGCCTTTAGTGTTTTTATCCCTTTTTTCCCCTTTGTACATAGACCCCTAAGAGAGGAAATTGTTTTCTGCAATGTATTAAAAGCAACTGTGTGCAAGTAGCGACATCCAGAATCATAACTTAGTTGAGTCTCCATTAAACTTTTCATGTATAACAATCTGATCTGAACACAACTTAAGCAACACTTGGTGACTTCCAGCGGAAAATACCAAAAAAGGATTGAACAATAAAATAAACATTATACTTATTTTTTTTGGTATACAATTCCACAAATGTACAGTGCACACTGCAGACGTTATCTTGGAGTTATATTTGCACCATAATTACTGTTACTTTACTGTTACTCCAAGAATGCAGAAAAAACTCAAGAACATGAACATGTATTTATACATATTTATATTTAATCTCTAGATACAATGTTCCATTAAAATGTATGGCTATCATAAAAATACATGAGCAGAAAGCAAGTTGTACATCTAAAAAAATGCACATACATTATGATACTTAATCAGGATTTTGTTGCTAAAGTATTGTTTTCATTAATGTATTACTGTTCTCTTTGGTAACAAAGGGATTCGTCTGATAAATCAGTTATATGCCGCAAGGAGGAAACCCCTATTTATTATTCATTAAATCATTTTCATTTCTTAATCTTTCCTCAATTGATTTTTTAACATCATGTCAATGTGAGTATGGTAGATGTCAAATGAGAAGTATATATTCTCCTATCGCAGGCATTATATAATATTACACTGTTTACACAGATTTGCTGGCATAATATTTTAACTAGAAAAAAAAAGTAGAAATTCCGAAGCACCCGAACTACATGTAAGATAAATAATATTTTATGGAAAACTGTGTGTGATACTACATGGGACTAGAGAGTCACTCCCACGACGGTAACAGAGAGTCCCGTGCGTCACTCAGAGTTTTAAAAAATTCCAGAAAGAACGGTTTACTGTAGTAACATTTTTTCTAGCGTATATTATCTACCATGGTAGTATTTAAGATATGGTTACCAGAAAATAAATAGTGGTATATGATCAGTTCATGTACTTGAATGTAAGTAAATGTCCCGTGCATCACACAGAGAATCACTAATAATAATAATTATTATAATAATAATAATAATAATAATATTAATAATAATAATAGTGAAACCCCATTGCATTTAAAACAGTTGGTATAAATGGACAAATACAGCTCTGGACAGCTCAGCTGCTGGGAAAAGTGCAAATAGACACTGGGAGAGGGAGAATAAATGATGGAGCTGCCATTACATTCTCTTTGGTAGGATCAGTGGTATGTGAAAAGCTGGGAGTGTGTTTCAGGGAGGGAGATTCACAGGCAGGCAAAAGTCTATAACTTCAGGATACAGAGCAGCTCCAGGGTTAGGGTTGGCTGCATATCACATCACTTTGTGTTTGTATATATTTATCATATAGTATGTGGATATTCAGAGGAATAAATCCCAAAATAATCTGCATACTTTTGAAATAATCTTTACATCTTATTTGAAACTTCTTTATAGAACGAGTGTCTTCCTCCAACTCCAACTTTATTCATACTCCTTTTTCTCTCCCATTTTTTAAATAGAGGCCCGAACCAAACAGTAGTAGTTAAAATGTTTAATATAATGCTGGGCATACACTATACAATTATCTGTCAGATATCTGTCCAATATGGCTGGTTGGAATGAAAATCTGGTACTGTATGTGAGCAACCGGCAGTCTACCATTTGTTGACAAACACTGGAAAACAGATAAAAATAGTCGCTCTCAGGCAAATTGGTTAACTCAAACGAATTTAACCAATTTGAACAAACATTTTTGTCCATTTTCCAGTGTTTAAGTTCATATCTTTGATTGTCATTTGCTCTCATACATTACCAGATTTTATATATATATATTAAAAGTAAAACAGAGACAGGGGGCGCCACATAGTGCTTTTAAAGTATAACAGTTTCTATTGCAATCTTCTCAATAACCAATTAAGCGTACCAGAAAAGGCGGTCTTACACCACTGCAAGTGTATACAGCATATAACAAAGGAACTAGGCAATCACCGGCCGCTGACCTAGACGGCTCCAAGCGGCTCTCCGGGAGCTTGCTTCTGACCACGATCTCAAATGTCAAGCCACGCCCTTACCGGTTTCGTCACTCGGACTTCGTCAGGAGCCCTTTCTGGTACGCTTAATTGGTTACTGTGAAGATTGCAATAAAAACTGTTATACTTTTTAAAGCACTATGTGTCTCTGATTTACTTTTAGTGTTTACCCCCTGGCTGGATTCAGGTTTTTTGGGGAAGACGCCGATCCATATAATCTTTGGGATCTTGCTTCATTCCACTATATAGGAGGAATTCTAAGTGACTATTACACAATCATTTGTTTAAAACAGAACAATTCTCAAGGACATTTGATATTCATTTTTTGAAGCACACTGATTGTCTTGTTTATATATATATATATATATATATATAATCCTTATAAAAAATTGAGAGCACTCACCAGGACTTCTGCTTAAAGTGTAGATTTATTGTTTCTTACATTACCTAAAAAGTCGACGTTTCGGTCGTACTAGCTGACCTTCCTCAGGACATAGAGACCCAGACACAGGACAAGACAGCAGCAGTGTCTGGGTCTCTATGTCCTGAGGAAGGTCACTTGGTATGACCGAAATTTCAACTTTTTTGGTAATGTTGGGAACAATAAATCTACGCTTTAAGTGCTCTCAATTTTTTAAAAGGATTATTATTGTGCTGCCTCAAAAAGTTTTTTGTTGAAGTACTAAGGTTTTGCACTCCAGGCATTGGATACATTGGAGTGTGTGTGCCGCCCTATTCTTGAACTATATATATATATATATATATATATATATATTGTAAGGTGCTGCGGAACACTTGTGGTGCCATATAAATAAACAATAATAATTTTATATATATATATATATATATATATACAAATATTAATTCCCATATATACAGAAACCAAACTGCCTTTCTGCCTTCCTTACAGGGTCAAGAAATTGATCTGATGAAAGTGAAAGTTTGAAGTAGAGAGCAGTGTGGTTCATTATTTCACAAGCCATGTGCTAGCCATCTATAAATCACAACACTATTTTACAAGCACGGAGACATGATGACATGATGATGCAATTCATATCACATCATAGTGCCCCCCTCACTTCATGGGAGTAATGGGCAGGATCCAGGAGTGTTGACCTCTCTCATAGGATCATGGAGTACTCAGCCAAATTCATGAGTCTCCTGTAAATTTTGGGAGATTAGGCAAGTATGCTGCAGGTCCTGTTGGACCTGGATGATACATCTGAAATATAGTTATCTTTGGTCACAATAGGTACACTACTCATGATATTAATACGGAACGATTTGGAGAAAATTATTGTACATTGTGTGAGATGGGTCATGTTGGAAAATATAGATAATTTAATTTGATACTTTTCTATGTTTAGACAGTGGAAAATTATGTAAAAAATGAGTTAGCACAAAATGTGCTAACACTTAATTAAACTTTAAAATGTGTACATACTGTTGAAATCTTTACGGTTGGACAAAATGTATGAAGGAGAATTTTGTCCTGGAGAAGAAAGTGTAGCAGTTTGGCTACATTAGAACTCACTAAATGAGCTTATCCAAAGTGTTTTGCAACAAAATATGTAAGATCAATATTATCTAGTAGCTTGCCTCCAAATATCAAAATTTATTGTACCCTTCAATGAAATGTAAGAAAAAAAAGTTACATATGCAACATTGCAAGGATGTATCAAATATTGCATAGATGATTCATAGGGACAGAGGTTTCTCATATGAGCTTGTGAAAAACCTCTGTCCCTGTGAATCAGCTCCCTGCACTTCTCAAGGTATTTTTCACCCAAAATACCACAGAGTCTGACCACACATGCACCACCTGCAAACCTCCCCTCCCTGCAACTCTCCCATCTCCCTCACTAAGCTGACACCTGCATCCTGATCGGTGATCCGTTGAGCTCCTCTGTGACTCGGTCAGCTGAAGTTCAGGTTCCTGGTCTGCGAACCTGGCATCTGACTTGTGCTGTAAACTGAGATGCTAGATTACTGGACTAAACAGGTGCTGGGGTCGCAGGGCAGGATACCGGCGATCAGCTGACATTAGTCACAGAAGAACTCTGAAACAGACTCACAAGTATTGGAAATGCGAATTTAAGGGTGTAGAGTAGTCTTTTACGAAAACTGCTCCAAAAGCGCTTAAATATATTTAAGTGATACTAAAATAATGTGAAGATGGTATGAAAACACTCCTTTTAACATTATTTTAGTAAAAATAATATTGATAGATATGCCAGTATTCCTGCCCTGGAATCCACCATCAGTATCTGCCATACAACGACCATAATCACTTAAAACATGTTTTAGTTAAAAATAAAGAAACAAAAGGAAAACCCAGAATCTTCTGTACATGTGACATATTTCTGCTGGCATCATATTTCCAGTGATTTTTTTATCAATATGTTACATATGCCATATTCCCATTAAAGCATGGCATGGACAGCTATCAGTAAATATAATGGTAGCAATGTGTTCGTTGTGGTTTCCCCTGACTCAGGTGTCTGTGTACACCATACTGTACATCCCGCACCTGCTGTAGATTCATTGCAGTGATGTTTATGAGAATAAATGTAGGAATGGGAATTGTAACTCAATAGAGACATTGTGGGTCATCAGTTTCCATGTGGAATTCTGCTCCAATTTATACAGGTTGCCCATGTACTTGGCTAAATATTAGAGATGAGCGGTTCGGTTTTACTGTAAACCAAAAACACCTGAATTTAGGGGTTCTGAGTTGAACTTAGGGCCTGATTCAGAGCCACTCGTAAGCGGCCACTCGTTCACTCCGAGGGATGTTCGCACAACTGCGCATGCATGCGCCAACCAGTCAGTGCGGTCGGAAATCGAGCGCTCGCAAAATAGTGAGTGCCTGATAATTTGAGTGACAGGATGAGGTGTTTGTGGGTGGTAACAGGGAAAGGTGCTTGAAAACGGGGAGTGGAGATCCGAACGCAGGCGTGCCAAATGGTCAAAACGGGCGTTTTAAGGGTGTGCATAATTAACAAAGCAGCGTCATCGGCTACGTCACTTGGTTGTCTCTTAGCCTGAACTGTTTGCATGATTGCGGTAGGAAAATCCTACCACAAGCACTGCGAGCAGTTCAGACGCCTTTCGATGTACTCGATTAATCTAATAAATAGCAGAGATGACGTAGGATGCGAGCTGCCAGGGGGCGTCTTTATAAAATAGCGAGCGCATGTTTCGTTCGCTCGCTCAGTCATAGAGGCGTCAACAGACCGCAAAGAGCGAGTGCTCAATTTAAATATCCGGCCCCTTTTTCTGAATGAGCGAGCGCAAATAGCGTCCGGCTCTGAATCAGGCCCTTAGTCCCAGCTCAAATCACTTTGGAGTTAAGAGTAGAACCAAGTCCCGACTCAAGTCTTCTCGCAAATTTCGGAACTCGGGGGGAGATGTATCAAAGCTTGCAGATAAAGTGGAAAGAGCTTGCAGATAAAGTGAAGAGAGATAAAGTACCAACACATCAGTTCCTGTCACTTTACAGGCTGTGTTTGAAAAATGACAGTGAGGAGCTGATTGGTTGGTACTTTATCTTCATCCACTTTATCGCTTTCCAAGGCTTATTACATAGACCCCTCGGATCTAAAACCTGGTTTTCGCATATTTTGGATTTCATTCAAGTCCCCCCCTTGTGATCTCAGGTGCTGTGAGGTGGTCAAAATTTACTGGAAAGTAATGTTGTTGAAATTAATATTACTAAAGGAACAAAATCAGGTCCAAGTTACACAATTTTAGCGGTTTTTATACATTTTTAAAGAAATCTTAAACTTAAATTGAACCAAAACACTTGAAGGTCGTTTTGACAAAAAAAAAAACCACAAGAATAATTTACAACCAAAACCAAAACACAGGGGTCTGTGCACATCTCTACTAAATATTAAATGAAAGGTTATTTTTTAATTTTATTCATAAAAGATGACGGCAATAAAAAAATAGTGGGACATTTGTTAGCATATTATTGTGTACTAAGTGAAATGGGTCATGTTGGGAAGTATAACTAATTTATGTTCATATTGTGATTTCTTCCACAAATGCTTTGATAAAATGAGTGATCACTATTTATTTTTAATTATGAATAAAACAACTAAATGTTTACTTGATGATGAAGTCCCTAATTCTTGGGATAGGTCTCTATGGAGAAGGAAGAAACATGTAGGCATATAACTTGTCACAAATGTCTATTTTTCATATTTTGCACGGTAAAAAGCAAAACTGAAATAAATATGTAGATTAGGGCCAGCCGTCTTTTTTTCAGAGAATACACACTATGATTAGCATGCCAGTAAGTCTAAAACAGACTAATTAGCTATCAAAATTGTGACATGTAAGTATTCCTATATCATTCTTTTTAGGCAGACAGATTTCTGAATGTTACTATAACTGTGCTCCTGGCAGCAGCACCACGACATTACAGCACTTCTCCTTTATAATGATCTGCAGGAAGTTTAGAAAATGTATTTTCCTCATGTTTGCAGAAAGAACCAGTTCTTTTGCATCAACTGTACCATGTAGTTTTTCTTTTCCCTCTCATCTAATTCAGTATATTCATGTTTAGCAGCTCCTCTATTTTCTATATAACAAATGTTATTTCCAATTTATTGCAGAGTAGATCAGGAGCAACAATGTTTACAGCTTTCTTGCACTTGTTTGTGCTTATTTCTTACTGTTTATTTTCATGTTCCAAGATGCAATCTAGAGCTTGTTGAAATGTTCTTTATTCCTCACATTTTTGTGTGTGCAGAAAATGTCTTTTTTTATTTCACTTTGCAGCTCATCTGAGAAATCGTGTTACATACTCTCTGCAAAAGGAGGTGTTTTTTTTGGTTTCCATTTCATCCGCCTTTGGCTTTGTAAAATAAAGACATAAAGAAAATCCAGAGGAATTTTCTTAGTGGGAATTTACTTGTTGCCAATGGGCAACATTTCATGGAAATCAATGCATGCTCTGCCAGATCTATGAGAGCATTTTATTTTCAGGGACTGCATTTAAAAATGTTAAAAATTTTAATAAATCTATAAACCAGTCCCCTGTATGTAATATGGAAAAACAAGTTGGCATCACAGTTACAATGAAATGTGTTATATAATAGTACTGTATATGAATATATCATATGAATTGTGTGTCCTATATACAGTACCTCTAAATATGTCAACTACCACATTAATTGATAAATATGTATATTAACTTACATTAAAGACTTCGTTAAATCTTTCTAGTGTTAATGAGCCTTCCATGTGTTAATTAAGATATGAAAAGAGCATTATAAGTAGAACAGATGGATTGTAGAAGTGCAGTTTCCGCCATTATGTTCTGAAATGTTAGTGCTGTTTTACTGCCTGAGATTGAAGCTAAATTTGCACATCAGGAATCCCCTCTGTTTTTACATTTTTGGTAGCTGTTTATTGAGCGTAATGCTGGGTACACATGGGACGATCTGTTCAGTGAACAATATCGCTGAACAATCTCCCTTGAAATTCCTGGTGTGCAGGATGAACAATATTGTTCATCCACACACCAAAGATATCACCAACGATGAACGACCAACGATCATTCTCCCATATAGACAATTAACGATATCGTCCAGATTGGCCTGCATACATGCCCGATGGACAATATCATTATCGTCCAGCGGGAGCACGCATCGTTGGTAGTTCTTTGCATACAAACGGAATGATATGAGCGATATAAAGTTGAACTATATCATTATTGTTCATATCGTAACAATATATCATTCTGTGTGTCTGCACCTTAACATTTTTAGTAAATAGTTATTCCTAGTAAATGCCTACATTATTTATCAGCATTACATGGAGGTAAACAGGCAAGTATTTTTGATAAGTTAAAGCTGTTTAATTCCTTTCCTACTAGATACAAATAAATGAGAGGGTGATTAAGATTAATTAGAAACAGGTGTTCAAACACACCTTAAAAATTCACTTTTTCTTGATTTTTTCCTTATTCATGATTTTATAGGTCTGTGCACTTGTAGAGGGGTTAGTAGTAGATTAAATAATAGTATAGCAACTAAATATAAGTGGAAAAAAATATTATAGGCAAGCAAGTATTCAGGGCTGGAAAGCACAAGTTACAGCAAGTAGTAGAATGAAATAGAAGAATAGAAAAAGGCTGCTGGTAATAAAATAATACTATTTCTTAAGACAATGTAACATAACAAATGTAATTGAAATGTCACTTTTGCAGGTTTATGAACAGTGAATCAGTTCTTGAAATGGTATACAATGTATCTGGTCTGTATATGGGTTATTTAAATAGTTGTGTATTTTATAATACATAAATGACATCATATATCATATAATCTTGTCTGTTGTTAGATTAGGCACTTTACTTTGTCTGATATCCCTTTTTATTTCAGAGTGAATTTGTTCTGCACTGATTCAGAAATGGAGTCTGCTATGTGTTCAGTCCTCACTGCCTTTGTTGACAGTGTCCTGATGGTGTAAACTGTAAAGGCAATTATTGGCGGCGGTCCCTTGTGTTTTGAAGCAGCATGTGATAGAGAGTGTCTCTATATGTGTACCATTGTGCCTTCAGTTCTTCAAGGATTAAGCATTTGCAGTTATGATGCTATGTAGTGTGTGTCAATCCTTGTCCATATTCAACACATTTGTAAAGACCAGACTTCCTCAGGGATCAAGGCTCATAGATTCCTTTAATCAATGTCTTTTTTATTAGTAGAAGATATCTTAAGCAGGGCATCCACTATACAATTTTCTGTCAGATATCTGTCCAAACTGGCTGGTTGGAATGAAAACCTGGTAATGTATGGGAGCAAATGACGGTCGATCATATGGTTTTAAACACTGAAAATAGAACAAAAAAAAATGTTCAAATTGGTTACATTTGTGTGTTTTAACCAATTTGTCTGAACAACCGTTTTTGGCTATTTTCCAGTGTTTGTGAGCAAATCAATGATTGTCATTTGCTCCCATACATTACCAGGTTTTCATTCCAACCAGCCGGATTGGACAGATATCTGACAGAAAATTGGATAGTGGATGCCCAGCTTTAGTTGGATAATTGCTAAATCCTTAATTAGTGTCATTTATAGCAATGGACTGTGTGACTGAGTTTATTGCATCAACTACAGTATCTGAAATATCTAAAATAAACTGTGATGCTGAGTCTATTAGATTCAGACATTTAAAAGAATAAATGTGCTGATAGAAGGATGTACAGTATATTATTGATTCAATACACCTATCATTGGTTAGGATAAGTTGTTTATGGTAGTTTGCTTATAAGCCAATTATCTTATAAGAACTCATTGTTAAGGCTATATTTTAAGTATTTCTAAATGCCTTTTCTTATAGGATGTTTAAGAAATCATGATATGGCAATTTTTGAAGTATACAGCTACACTATGATTTTACATCTAGTTAGTAATGTTCCTTATGTGTTCACTTATTCTGGTTTTCTGATCAACTATCCATACATCCCATAGGAAAATGGTCCATATAACCACAGAAAAAATACAAATTGAAAGGGATTTTGGATCCAGAAGTAAAGAGCTGACAAAGGCATATATATCTACACAAAGAAATTATAATTGAGGACAAAGCAGCCAATTAATATTTTTTAGATCTGGCCTTCAAGCACAAAGTACCTTCAGAAATAGGAAGAATATAGGCATTTCAAAAAAGACAAAGAGAGCTACAAAAAAAGTAAAAAACTGTGCAGAACAAATGCAAGGAATATGAGGAGACAGAAGACTAGGAAGCAAGATGAAAAATAAGAAAATAAAATATGGGAGTATTTTAAACTTAAGAAAAATGGAGAACAACCTTTATATAATTTAAACATAATATAATAAAATGTAATAATGGAAAGGGAGTTAAACTGTCTTAATTAATTGTTTTAGTTCTTCAATTCAATTACAGCTAATTTAGAATTCACAGTCACACACAGCACAAAGCTAATGGTATCTTCTGGACCTTACTAAGTATCTACAGGACATGAGAAATGAAACATCACCCACCAAAACATTTATTAAACCTATGGAATGCAACAATTTAATTAAATTTACCAGTGCTCACCACAGAAGTTGCCTGAGTGGGTGTGTGAATTTATGAGTCTCAAATGCAACTGTTCAAAATACAGTAACATGCATTTTAAAGAACATGCTGAATTATTGAAAAAGAGATTAAAAGAAAGAAACTACTGCAAAGTAACATTGCAAAAAGATCTAGACAGGATTTTTACCCTGGATCGTGATAACTTCATTCAAAATAATAGTGACATTGAATTGAACAGAATATTACATAAGACACCAAAATTGATATACAGGAAAGCACAGAATTTAAATGTTAAATTTGTTTATAGCCACAACTTGAAATACAAATAAGAATTTCAAAACACTATGTTGGGAGTAAACAAATCAGGATTCTACAATTACACTACTTGCAAAAATACTGGAAAAACAAAAATCAAAACCAACCATAGAAATAACTTTTTTTCCAATAACACCAAACACAAAAAAAAAAAAACACATGCAATATGACTGTAATAATATACATCCTACAAAATGATTGAGTTTATCAATATATAATACGGAGGTCAGAATAATGCAAACCAGAATCAGTGAACACATCGGGAATATTGAATGCAAAATCATGGTGTACCCATTGAAAATAAATGCTTTTCATAGGTAACTAAAAGGTGGAAGCCCCAAGGGCAGAGAGTATATTAAAAGATTATCAGAAGAAAGGCAAAATGGATTTACAATGAAGGCAATCTAACCAGAGCCATAAGTAGGGGTGTGTGAGTGTTGCCATCGAACAGGGCATAGGGCCCTGGGTGGCACCTTTACTGCCCAACAGCACCTGCATGTGGCTTGCAGGGTGCCTGGAACAGCACCCTGCAGCAAGTAGCACTACAGTAGAGCTCCAGGCAGTGCTCTACTTCCCCAAGCCAGCAGCCCCACCACCTAGATGTGACCTCATGACATGGCTATGGAGGGGGGCAGGGTTGGCACAAGGTGCACTACCTCCCTGTTTCAGTGCTGAATCTATTACCCAAGGGATTAAATGTGGACTTCAAGTTAATCATTTTTTTCTCTAACTAGAAAATCAGCTCATCATCTTTTGATCCAAAGTACTGTATCGTATCTTATATGGATAAACAAGCAAAGAATATCAATTTTCACGATGAGGCAGGGACCACCTACTTATTACTTATATTTCTAAGGTATCATTCTATATTTAAAATATTAAGAATTATAAAAAATCTAGTATTTAGAATGAGTCCTAATAAGATTAGTCAGCTATAAGCAATATACCATATAGAACTAATCCAAGCCATTGTTGGGTGTATTGAATCATTAATACACATCTCAATATTAGCATGTTTATGGGTCATTCCATGTCAAGTGGACCAATTTTAAAGATCGACCCAACCTGAGGAGTCTGTGACAGTTGCACCTACCCCCACTTTGAGGGCAATATTTGGTACTATTGCATATTGTGTACTAAAATGTTTCCAAAGTTAGTTTTACATAAATGACAACCTTCATATAAAATTGTATCACAATGGGAGAAGGCCATGTGGGGACACCTGGTCCACTTAACATGGAATGACCCACATTCTTTTAAATGGCTGAATATAACAGACTTAGTATCACCATTTTTAAAACTTCAGATACTGTAGCTGAGGCTTAGTCACCTAGTACACCTAGTACATAGCTATGAATTACAGTAACTAAGGATTAAGCAATTATCCAATGAAGATACCTTCTGCCTATACAATAGTCACTGATTAATGGAATTCATTAAATTTGTTCCCTGATAAGGTCTGATCTTTACCCAGCAGAAATTTATTGAGAAGAATTGGCACACACTACACCAGCATTATGGCTCGCAACATGTCTCATCCTTGCAGAACTAAAGACACAATGGTACAAATATAGTGAGTCTCAAAGTACCCTGTAATTACAGGTTCTATCATTCACTGCTATGAAGCACAATGGACCACCTCCAACCATTGCCTAACAGTCTGTTAAACCCATTTTACTCAATAACTTGTACTGCTCCCAGGTAGATGCTTTGCTAAGATGTCTGCAAACGTGTCATCTGTTAGACAGTATTGCAATTCAAGACTTTGTTTTGGTAGATTACTAAATAAATTATACATCATATTTATGAGTTGATTCTTTGTACATGTTCTGTCTGTGACAGCATTAGACCACCAGGAGCTGTTTGTCGACATTCTATCATGTTGACATTTCAGCAGTATCCACAATATGAAGGTCAACATGGTGAATGTTGACATGTTAAACATGTTGACATTTCAACTATATTGACATTCTCAAGTTGATATTACATGTGCTGCTGCAATAATTGTTACAGATGAATGATTTCTGCTAGTGTCCCACTTGGGAGACTAGCAGAAATCAATAGGTATAATTTCCAGATCAAATCCCCATCCTGGTCCATCCATTCCATTTGTATTGCCTTCGAGATTCTTCTATATAAAATTTGCACTGCTATTTTAATGTCAGGTCTGGTGACAGGGGAAATGTAGCACAATCTTTATTCTATTTTTCTAAATTGATGATTTCCAGATAATTAAGTGCCTTGGTTAATCATTTGGATGTGTAAAATTTTGCAATAAACAAATAGAGGTTTTAGCATAATCATGGCTAAGGTGCAACTTTGGGTTAATTTTTGGGGGTGTGGGTCTCTTGGATTGCTTTGGTTGGTCTGATTCAGGGCATCACATTATAACACATTTTTCCTTTTTTGCACATTTTAACACTTTTACTGTTTGTTTATTATATTTGTATTTTCACTTCTCCATCCTATATATGCAGCCGTAGCTGCTCTTACCTATCTTACTTTACACTTTACCTTTCTCATTAGAGTGATGCCCTGGGGTGGCTAGGCTGAGCTGGTTTGGGGGTGTCCTGCGCTCTGGATTTGAACCCTAGTATGTTAGAGACCTACCCTACAGAAGTTACCTGGATATGGTGGGTAGGCCCATAACCTTGGCTATGATTATGCTAAAAACCTGTATTTATTGCAAAGTTTTATTGCATAATGTATTTATATATAATTAGTAATTTGGAGTTGTGCACCTGCGATTTGTCTTTTTCTGTGCCTGCATTTTATAAACTAGACAACTTACCACATTAAATGAGGGATCACATTTTTATTGACACAAAATGGGGGAAATTTAGGATTTACATCCCTTCCATCTGTGGAAAATTTGTGTATTGTTTCAGTTATTGTTTGGTCACCATACAATACAGTAGAGCAATTTTAACATGCATTGGATATACATATAGATCTCTTTAAAAAGAACTAAGGATTAACTAGGATTTGTGGTTGCCATAAAGTTAAAAAAGGGGCAGACTAGATGGATCAAGTGGTTCTTATATGTCATCAAATTCTTTGTTTCTATGTTACCTCCATGATCCGAATACATCATAAAAGACCAATGATTTTATTGGAATGTATGAATTGAATTGCAAATACATTACTCAGCAAAAAATAAATAGATAGTTACCTTTAATTACCCAACTTATTGAAAATCAAATTTAGCATAGACCTCTAAATAGTGCTATAAGCATAATCATAAACCTTTACATGTAAAATGACTTTTATTCAAACTCTACAAACTTTTTATTGCAATTAGGAAAGGGAGCATATCTATTAAATACATTATGATATACGCAGCCAACTTCCCAAGCCTACTCTCTTCAATAACATCAGAGCTTTCTACCTGGAATGTGTTATTTCTATCCTGAACAGGATGCATGGCTGCGGTTAAGATGACTATACTTCCTCATCTATAATACTTATGGCAGACACTCCCAATTCATATTCCCGTCACAATCTTAGAACACCTTCAAATCAAAATTTCTCATTTCATTTGGGCTGGAAAAAAGCCTAGAGTCCAGATGGGCCTACTTCAAAAGCATCGTACATTTGGAAAATTGGGTGTCCACCATCTTATTAAATAGTATTACCAGTTATTATTACCAGTTAGTTCTAACAATTTATTACCAGTTATTTATAAATATTATCGCGCTACACATTTGACCTCATGGGTCCTATAGCACGCTCTTTCAAATCAGAGGATATGGACGTCAATAGAAGTAGACACCCTGTTGGTAAACTGTCCTTCTAGTCTTCTCTGGTGCACTCCCTAAAATCACTCTAGCACTGTTACACTCTTACCGACTGCTCATTTCACATTGTCCACATGGGATTTCTGTACTCAAGTTTACCACTTACGTTCCTTCCATCCCCTCTTAGTCCCTTTATGAAATAACACAGGATTGCCCCAATTATGAATCATTGTGCATTTTATCATTGGATTGACCGCAACAACCTTTTTCCTCTTGACCTTGCTCCTCCTTTGCACGGTTCCAGATTTCCAAGACCTTCAAACTCGCTTTTCTATACCTCATAGAGTATTTTATTAATACCTGCAATTTCGACACCTTTATCACTCTTTTCACAGATCAACTTCTATTACCAATAAGATACCTATAGAATCCTTATGTCAATATTATCACTCACTAGAGGGCTTATCTCCATCTTTCCCATAATCAAACCCAAAAGGAACCACATCAATTAGCATGGGAACAAGGTGTGGGTGAGACCCTGACCCTCAGAGATTGGTCCGAAATCAGATTAGAAATTGCCAAAAACTCAATCTCTGCACGAATAAAATCCTACAAATTTTACTATTGCTGGAATTTGGTGCCCATCCATATCCATTCAATATTGCCTTAATCTTCTGACTTGTGTTGGAGATCATGTGGTCAGTCGGGAACCTTTCTGCATATTTGGTGGTCATGTCCTGTTATCCATTACTTTTGGTTGGAAATTCATAACTTAATTAAAGCCATTGTCAGCATACAAGTTCCAAACTCACTGTTTTACAGCCTATTATCTTGACCCATCTCCAACATTCTGTGTTCACAGCAAAAATTGATGAAGCACACACTAAATATGGCTAAAAGTGAAATTGCAGCTCGCTGGATATTTTCTCACCATCCTCATTTGTCTGCTACCATTAATGCCATATGGTCCACCCATAGGCTAGAACGCATTACATCAGTCATTCACGACACCCCAGACCAGTTTGTCAAAGTATGGTCTCCTTTGACAACTCATTTTGAGGCTGAATGCTACCCTTATACTATATAGCTTTGTTAGTCTTATACTTATATTTTATGATACTTGCACTAACTGGCTCTCTATACCCTTTTTTCCCCTTCTTCTTTCTATCTTTCCCCTTTTTCTTTATTTCTTACCATTTCTTTTCTATACCTTTTAAGTTTCCATCATTTTATATATATTAATATATATATATATATATATATATATATATATATATATATATATAAATTATATGTATATACACATTTTTTTATATATTTTTTTAATATATATATATATATATATATATATATATATACATATTTATTTTTTTCTTTACCTTGATAGGTTGACATTTCACTTTATATGTAATACTAGAGGCATTATGATTGCCTGCTTCACTCTGTTATGTTTTTTCTCATTGTAATCGTTCTTTTGCATATACTGCATAAAAATTTCTATAATAAATAAGTACATTATTATATAATGCATTTAATATAATGTCCTTTAATTGACAGTAAAATTATCTAAACCATTGTTATTCATGTTTCTCATCTAATAGTAAAAAAATAACATTTAAACTTCTCTGCATCACTAAGAGAAAAATAGACAGACATTAAAAAGTGACCAGTAAAGACAATATGTCTTCCCGCTAACTGAGTATTCAGTGTGTTTTTACAATGTGTTCACAGCGCATTTAGTAGCACATCTCAAAGCTTTGCTGTAGTATTGTGCAAAAGGGGGTTAAAGGACAAGCCAATTGTGAGTTCCAAAACATGTATATATTACGTTCATGAAAAAATATACCATCATTGTTTTTATTGCCTGTACGTATGTTAGTCACTTATATCAAAGTTGAGATGCCAGTATTTTACACCTGAGCTGTGGTTGTTGATGGTGTCCCTAGTTGTGAGCTGTTTACTTACTGAAATAGCCCCAAAATGTATTTCTTGAGCATGTGCCAACCTCTTTACATGCTCATAAAGCAGAGCAGTTCAGGGTCTACAAATTAGAATGACCATTAGTCAGCCCCTTTCACTATCAAGGTTCATAACAACCATGCTGCTCCTGCTATAGTTATACCTCTACCATGGCTGCACTGGCAATCTTGCACTTCTGGCAAATGCCAGAAGGGCCGTGCTCCATCATTGTGTGCTGTGTTATAGAGTTATAAGTAATAACAAAGAATATTGGTGCAAATTTTAACTTAAATTTGCAAATTGATTTTTTTGGGTTGAATGCAATTACTGAAAGCAGATGTAAATATTTTTCAGTATTGCTTTTAACTTTGTCAGTGCTACCTTATAGTAAGGGTGCAATGCATACTTGCCTACTCTCCTGAAATGGGCAGGACCCACCCCAGAAATGTAGTCGTCTCCCTAGTCCCACACCATCGCATTCCCCTTAGCCCTGCGACCCCCCTCCAGCCACTCGCACCCCTCGCGACTACCCACTTACAGAGCACAAGTGGGTGGTGCCGGGGGGCAGATGACGTATTTTGAGGTGAATCACATCATGGTAGCCCCTCCCCTCACTATATAATGCCTGTTTTCTCTGCACTTCATAGCGGGGGCAGGGCCACAATGACTTGATTGTGCTCCCATGCCCCATGCACCACCCACTTTCCCAGCCATCATGCCTCCTTTCTTCTGACCTGGGCAGCAAAGTCAGTGTATATGGCGCAATGTGCACCACTGTCTTGTGCCTAGAATGACAAGGCAACCCATAACTTATTAATATAAAAAGGGTAGTCTTATGCCTTGGGAAGATGTTTGTGAGATTGAGCACAAGACTGGCTAACTCATCTGGAGGTACCTGAAGAACAAAGTAAAACCAAAGAATATGGGAGAATACAAATAACACGTTGCCTTGATCATTTGGATGACAATCACATACAAGTACAAATACTGTGTTGAAGTGTTTCAAAATTTTTCAGTTGCTATAAATTACTTATAGTTCATTTACGGCCATTATTGACAGTTCTTAAAACACTATCACCATTCATGTGTTGAGCATATGGTAGCTCAGACATCTCTAAAATCTTTAAAACCTTTCAATGGATCACAAAATAATGGAAGAAACATATAGGGGGAATTTCCATTAGGTGCGAGTTTGCAAAGGCGTTAAAGTCTCACACTTCACCCTAATGCATACAACTCACAATTCAATAAAAATGCCAACTCGCACTAGTCATGGCAAGAGTGTATGAACTTTATCCAAAAAGTGAACAGGGAAAATAGCACAAAAAAGTGGGGAGACCTTCCTGGACCCCCAAAAAAGTGACAACTTTGTTAGTAGAATCATATAGAAGACTGTAGTACCATTTTTACACCTATATTCCGGGTCTGACCCGGAGTTGGAACAGGGTTCCAATCCGGATCAGACCAGGAATTTATCCGGCACCGACCCAGGATATTCCCGAGTCGACGCCGTTCACAACGGAGCCGTGTCTGCATAGATCCGGCTTTTCCGGCGTTGAAGTGGGTGCTTAGAGATGATGTCATCTCCAAGCACCACTGAAGCTGGACCAATCAGTCAGCATGCGGCGCGCTCCAGGTCATCGAGACCCGGAGTGCACCAATCACACTGCAGGGTTTGACGGGTTACTCCCGTGTTAAACCCTGCTAGTTACTTGAGTTGGATTGCCGGGTCACTCGACCTGGCAATCCAACCCTCTCCCCTTTTACACCAAGGAGCTACCCGGGTTAACCCGGGTTTTAGCTTCGGTGTCAAAGGGTATAATTGGGCATTTTGTATAATACAGAGGAATTAAATAAAAAAATGCTAAAAATTATAAAAAGCTATTTTTTTTGTTGAAATAAATACTTTCATTAAATTTGGGGTGCATTATATAGCTAAAAAGATTATTTTGGGGTAATTTGGGCCATTTTTCCACCCAAAAAATGACATGTATTTTTTGGCCCAATTAAGCTAATTGAAAACCTCCAAATTCCTAATTAGTCATTAGGAGAGGGTGCACAAGTCCTGACATTTTTACCTTAGGATAAAGATTTTCTCTACATTTTCACCAGCTCAAGGGGGTGTGAACAAAAACAGGTGAATTTACTCTAAAAAAGAAATGTGAGTTTGGAATTGAATTGCTAATGTAATTTGCAATGTGAATTTGTTGTGAATTCACATCACGGGACCAAACCTGCACCTAACTGAAATCCCCACTTTTTATTCAAAATAATAGTCACTAGTGGATGGAAGAAATTTCCAGGAGGTATAGGGTTATGAATGGGTTAGGGTTATTGTTAGGGTTGCAACTTGCAGTTATTGTTAAGGTTAGCATTAGGGTTACTTTTAGTATTAGGAACTGAAGGAGAACGAAACCTGCATTTAAAAATGTCGACACAGGATCTGTGTTGACATAGTTGATGCTGACATCTTGAACATTTTCAATGTCGACATTGAGACCATGCCGACATTTTCCTGTCACATGAATGTCGATATTGTGACTGTCTAACTAATATACCAAACCCTGTCAGAGGTGTTCTTAAGTGCTTCCTCCCTCTGAGTTGATTGGTCTTGAGATGTTGCTGACAAGGCAAAAGACAATGCAGACTTTCCAGCTCTGCATGCTGCTGCTATGTCTACTCATTGAGTATAACTGTCTCTATCAATCTCCTCATTGTTACCAGATGTTCTGAAGTAGAAAACATGATGAACAACAGAAGAAATCTTGTAAAACAATTATTTTGATGTTATATTACTGAGCAATCATTGTGTACTGGCTCCTCTACTAAGCATTTCAGAAACTAACTCCTCAAAATAAGCATGTGTCCTAAGGTTTTTGCCAAAGAACTGCACCACTGGTATCAGATGGGAGTGAGGCCTATTCTGAAGCAATTCCTCAAACAATTCCATTGAGTCTTTACAATGTGTTCTGGAAAATGAATACAAAATCTATACTAATATTATAAGAACGCTGTGTTTATTCCAAACAGTTGCAAAAACTACTTAACCAATTTTCATGCATCATTGTGTAGTGGAAACTCCTAGAAATAACCTGCACTTTGTGTCATCTCAATCCGTCACATTAAAGCTAAGCATTAACAAAAACAAAATTTATTGACATCAAAGTAAGAGACAGGTGTGACACCATGTGCGCAGCCGGTAAGGGGTAGGGGGAGAGGTGCTTTGGGCCTGCACAGAGGTGAATCTAGGGATCCGAGTGCCCCTGTCAAAGTAATGGACTGGTGCTCCTCTCCACCCATATTTTCTGAATAATTACTATGTAATTATAATGTCTCTACAGCCAGCCCTCCTTCTGTATCCTTAGCCAACCCACATGTTTTATCAGCCAGCACCCCCTTCTGTTTCTTCAGGTAGCCCCCTTTTTGTCTCCCCAGCATCCCCATCCTGTCTCCCCAGTCTCACTTCTGTCTCCCCAGCCATCACCCTCCTGTCTCCCCAGCCATCAGCCTGCCTGTAATACTGGGCTCCAGTCCCTGGGGCCCCCGGATCCAGGCCCCTGCTCCAGTCTCTAACCCCGCGGATCCAGCCCCCTGCTCCAGTCCCTGACCCCCTGCATCCAGTCCCCGGCTCCAGTCCCTGGCCCCCACCATCCAGCCACCAGTCCCCCACAGCCCACAAATGCTTACCAGTTTCTTCAGCCTGCGGCTCGGTGGCTCCTCAGTGCAGCAGCAGAGATGAGGCGCACATGACATCATGACATCACGTGCACCTTGTTAAAATAAAAAAACTCTTTATTTATTCTATGTACCTACCAGGCAGCCGCCAGCAAGCGATGGCCACTGCCCGGACCTTGACATCTACGAAGTTCCTACATGTCAAGGTCTGTGCAGCTGCCGTCGCTTGCCAGCGGCTAACTGGTACATAGAATAAATAAAGCTTTTTTTGTTTCTAACAAGGCGCGCGTGACGTCATTACATCATGTACGCCTCATCTCTGCTGCTGCTATTGCTGCTGCACTGAGGAACCGCCGAGCCCCAGGTGGCCCTGTCTTGATTCTACCCACTGGCCACAGATGGCACCCCCGGATGGCGACCCCCATTGGCTGGCGCAGGTGCATAGCAGTCTGTGCATTGGGCACACAGTGACATTTGTGTGAGTGGTAGGTGAATAGGATAGGCTACATAGCAGTCTGTGCACAGGACACACAGTGACATTGGTGTGAGTGGTAGGTGAATAGTATAGGCTACATAGCAGTCTGTACACAGGACACACAGTGACATTGGTGTGAGTGGTAGGTGACTAGGATAGGCTACATAGCAGTCTGTGCACAGGACACACAGTGACATTGGTGTGAGTGGTGGGTGAATAGGACAGGCTACATAGCAGTCTGTGCACAGGGCACACAGTGACATTGGTGTGAGTGGTAGGTGAATAGGATAGGCTACATAGCAGTCTGTGCACAGGACACACAGTGACATTGGTGTGAGTGGTAGGTGAATAGGATAGGCTACATAGCAGTCTGTGCACAGGACACACAGTGATATTAGTGTGAGTGGTAGGTGAATAGGATAGGCTACATAGCAGTCTGTGCACAGGGCACACAGTGACATTGGTGTGAGTGGTAGGTGAATAGGACAGGCTACATAGCCGTCTGTGCACAGGACACACAGTGACATTGGTGTGAGTGGTGGGTGAAGGTGCTGCTGCCACCAGTCTGTATACCGCTGCTGGTCATGTGGGCCACTCCAGCAACAGGGCCCCTATGCAAAGCAATACAACTAGAATACCTCAAATAATGAAAATGTTGCCAGAAGCGATTTCATCGTGTTCGAAGCTGTGGGCCACAGCTAGTGCTAAATAAAACAATAAAGAAAATACATAACACTGCATTGGTAAATAAACATTATATACATGCATTGCATCTACATTTTTGTTATTAGTAATATGTTATTTTAATTTTCTCATACATGTAGAAATATATAGTATTATACTTTCCACGCATATACAGATTTCCATTTCTATGTATTTGTAATATTGTGAATTATTCATAACTTCTTCCTCAATGACAGGTTATTTTCATGGTTTCGCACTGCAGCATTCACCAGGAATTATTTCACATTCTTCTCAAGCAGGTTTTTTTTTTAGTAAAGAGTAAGTTAAGATATTGAAATAAATAGCTTTTTATTTTACATTAGCTAGCTGACTCGAGAATATCACCCTATGTATTTGTTTAGTGTTTGTGTCATTTTAATCTAAGTCCGGGAGTTGTAATGAGGGAAACAGGGATACTGTATGTTTTATGTTTATGTTGAAGGGGCTAACTTTTAGTTGTTTTTTTCTCAACTTAATTTTTACCAGCCTTTGAGAGTTTTAGGAGACCCAAATAGGTCTCTCTGATATTTGTTACTAAAATTGATTCAATGTAAACCATTTTTCAAATACAAATGACTTGCATGAGATTGGTCATTCAGATATCATAACCCATGGTTTTACAAATAAAAACACAGTAGAAATGCAATATGAAAATTAAAAAAAGGAAATAAGGTTAAAAGGAAATGAATTTAAAGTATATCATTACCTTGCTCTACCAGTTTTATGTGAGCCTTTTTTTGCAACATCCAGTCATACTGTCTTCTTCTTGCAACCACCACAGCGTAGGCTTTGATAACATGCATTAGTAAGCCCCATGACAGATTGTTACACAACATTTGCAACACAGATAGAGCCCAAATCACTAGGCAGTGGAATTGTCCAAGCTCTCAATGTTTCAATGCATTGATATCCTATATTTGGTTGTTACATCAATGGATTACACAAGGCAGTCTCTAGACAATATGCTAACAGTCAAAATGTGTTGTGCACTTCTCCCTCAATCAGACATAATATATTAACCTTGCAAGCACCCTCCAAAAGCAGGTGTCATTTTACAATAAGGGGTGTGGTCTCACAATAAGGGACATGGCCTCAAAGGAAATTACTACCTGATGATTTATGAATAAATTATGTAAACATCACCCTAGGATTAGGGACAACAAAGCCAACTGCTGTTTTCCTGTTCAGCATGAGCCCCATATGCATCTATGGAGCATACAGAATGGACGGCACTCCTGGATTTGGTTTGCAGCCAGGTAATTGAACCTGGTTCAAATACCTGGCTGTTTAACTTGTATATATGCTGGACTATAGTCCCAGGAGTGCCGCTGGTTCTTTATGCTGTATCTTTCATTGTGTCACAACCCAGGTCTGTTTTCCTTGCTGCCGAGTCACTTACCTATTCTGCCAGCGTTCTCTGTCACATCCTGGTCATACAGGCTGCAGTATTTCCTGGCCTGCTAGGCCTCAGACAACATCAAGCTTGTGCTAGGGTTCTGTGATGACAAGTCCCGATCAGCTGACTGCAGTGTCCGATTCTATCTCATGTCAGGAAGTCTCCTTAGACCTGCCAGCTGCCAATACACATCTCAAGACACCCATACAGACTTTCTTCAGACACTGGGTTCACAAACTAATACAAATCTAACAGTTTGTACTGGCCACATGGATCCGGCTGACAGGATAAATCTAACACCGGACGTCCTTAGCAATATTGTGGGATGTCTGGAGGGTCTAGAGGTGACAAGCTGCCAGCTGGTGCAATGTCTCCAGGAAATCTGCACCCATCAGGATATGATTCTGAACTCTGCAGTAGGATCTGGAGTCCCTACCCCTCCTGCATTACCTAGTTCTCCTGCACCCAGACTTCACATACCCACGTCTAATAAATTTGATGGGAATCCCAAGTTATGCCATGGTTTTCTAAACCAATGTTATGTGCACTTCACGTTACAACCTACCAACTTCCCTTCCGACAAAACAAAAATTGCCTATATTGTGTCTTTGTTATTGGGTCCAGCTCTGGATTGGGTATCTCCATTGTGGGAACAATCTGATCCACTCCTGTCTTCCTATAGTGATTTTATTACTACATTCTGCAAGATATTCGATGAACCTGGAAGATCCACGTCAGCATCTATGGACATAGGGAATAGAGAGAGGTATTTCTCTCAACTGATCATCTTGGTGAAACCATGCTGCACTGCAGTTGGGGCATATTTAAAATGTGCAGAGAGATTTAGATTTCGGATGAGTGTTTCCAAACTGACATCAAAATTGTAGAGTAATAATAAAGATGTGCAGTATTTGTGGGCTACATGCAAAAGCAGCCAGTATTTACCCCACATGTAAAAAAATTTATGTATTTTCACCCCTTGCATTACAATATGGTTTGTTCAGGTTCACAGTTGAGAGAGAAAGCTCTCTCTATTCCCAAGTCTGAATTAGGCCCACACTGCATTTACATCAAGGCAGTAAAACGATGGGCCAATATGTTGTGCAGTTTTAGACATTAGCATCAGAGTTGCAATGAAATGAGGAGGGTCTTGAAGCCATATTCTGGAATTAAGTTTCAGAAAAAATCAAGGATCAATTAGCAACTCGTGATCATCCATCTAAGTTGGCAGATATCATCTCCCTGTGCACTAAAATGGACTTACGTCTCCGTGAACGTTCTTGTGAGAAAAATAACCCTAAGGGTTCTTCATCACATCATGCTAAACCTTCGGCTGATGAAGAACCCATGCAAGTTGGTAGATCTAGTCTCTCTCCTGAAGAACGTCAGAGGCACCGCCGGTCAAATTTTTGTTTGTATTTTGGTGAAGCTGGGCATGTGATATCTTCTTGTACCAAATGACCAGGAAATGGTCGCTCCTAGTCTCTCAGAGAGGGAAAAGACTAGAAGGACTTAATTCCTCTCCCAAACAGACTTTATCCCATCCAGTCTCTCTATCTGCTGTGTACGGCAGTCTAATACCTCATGGCTCTATCACTCATTGCACTTCTATTGTTAAACTTCAGATAGGGGCCTTACATTCTGAAGAGATATCTTTTTTGGTTATTCCTAAAGCTATTCATTCTTTTGTTCTTGTGCTTCCATGATTACAGAAACATAACCCCCAAATTGAATGGTCCAAGATGCAAATTTTGTCTAGGGGATAAAATTGTTCCAAAGGGTGTTTGAAGAAAGTGGTCCCTATCCGGTCTTCTGACGCTGCCCTGGCTGAGAAATTACCATCCCAAAACCATCATTATTTGGACATCTTCAGCAAAAAGGGGACTGACACACTGCCACCCCACAGAGAGTGGGATTGTCCCATAGACTTGATTCCTGGCAAATCTCCTCCTTGGGGCAGCATCTACCCATTATCTATGCCTGAAACCAAGTCTATGTCTGAATATATCCACGAAAACCTTGACATAGGGTTTCTTCGACCATCATCCTCACCTGCTGATGCAGGGTTCTTCTTTGAAAAAAAAAAATGGTGGACTTCATCCTTGTATTGACTACAGGGGGCTCAAAGAAATCACTGTCAAGAATCGATATCCATTACCATTAATCACCGAGCTGTTTGATAGCGTTAAAGGGTCCACTGTGTTCACAAAACTAGATTTAAGAGGTGCATATAATCTGATCCGCATTTGCCCAGGTGATGAATGGAAGATGGCGATCAACATGAGAGATGGACACTTTGAGTATCTCATCATGCCCTTTGCTCTGAGCAATGCTCCAGCTGTCTTCCAACATTTTGTGAACAAAATTTTTCATAGTCTCCTGTATCTTTCTGTTGTGGTATATTTAGATGATATTCTTATATTTTCCAGTAACCTTGTCTCTCATCGTGACCAAGTAAAAGAACTCGTTCAAAGACTTTGTGCAAACCAGTTATACTGTAAGCTTGAAAAATGTGTTTTTGAAGTACCTGGCATACCCTTCCTAGGGTACACTATTTCAGCTACAGTACTTAAAGAAGCATTTATTTCTGCTCCTGTTCTCATCCAATCAGATATCTCTCAACCTTTATCCTCGAGGTGGACGCATCATTAGAAGGAGTAGGGGCAGTACTTTCACAGAGATCTGAGGACAAGCTACATCCATGTGGATTAATTTCTAAAAAAAATCTACTCACTGAAAGGAACTATCCTATTAGAGAGAAAGAATTTTTAGCCATTAAGCTCACCTTTGAACAATGGCGCTATCTGTTGGAGGGAGCCCGCTTACCAATCTCTGTACTTACCAACCAAAAGAATCTATTGTTTCTAAAGACTGCCCAATGCCTCACGCCCAGACAAGCCTGATGGGTGTTATTCTTCCTGCATTTTGAATTTAAGATTTATTTCTGTCCAGCTGCCCGTAACTGCAAAGCCGATGCCTTATCTTGGTCCAATAACCCAGCGGACGAATCTGAGGTATGCGAACAGTATCCACTGTTAAACCCCACTGTTTTTGCTGCTACTGATGCAGTCACACCTCCTCCAGGGAAATCCTTTGTCTCTCCTGTACTTCATTATCAGAGGTTAGTGTGGGCTTATGCTTATGCTTTCAAGTTCTCTGGCCACACTGGCATTAAAAAGACCCTGGAATTTATCAAAAGATCTTATTGGTAGCCTTACATGTATTCTGATGTACAAGAGTTTATATCTTCTTGCTCCCAGTGTAATCAAACAAAGGAATTTATAGACACAAATCTAGATTAATATGTGGTTATCAATTAACAAATTATAATGGACAGTTTTATGCAAAGGAACTAATGGACCGAATATGTGAACCCATAAATATATCTTTAATCAAATTACATATCCTGTACCCGGCATAAATCTGGTCCCTAACTATTATGCCAGGTACACACATGCAGAAAAATTCTGCAGATCCTATAAATGCTCTGACCCGACATGATATCTTCAACGGGATTGGGAGGTCTGGAACGAATTAGGTTATGCTAGCCATCAGAACTGAAACTCTTGATGTGGCCATTACAGGAGAGATTGAAGCAGTTTATCGGCACGATAATTGTATAGTGTGTACACAGCAATAGTCTTACTTATTGAGTAGATGTTTCAAAGACTCAAAAACAGAGAATTAAACTAACTATACTAATTACAAATTTTAAAACCTGAATACTTAAATTAGGACGTTAATACAGTCCAGCAAGATGAATAGTCTGTTCTGTGACCTTTTCATAGCAACATTAACAGTAATTTTCCGATAGCTATAAATATCACTTTCATTTGCTTTGTATTGCCCATAGTCCCACACTCTTATTTTGTTAAACACATTACTGACATTTTCTAAGCTAGTGCTTTCCATACAACCTTTATGTTATATATATGCTACACTCTTTTATAACCCAATCTTTAGGTTAGTCTTTAAATACAGGATATGTTCATGATAATAATTCATATATTTTAATTTGGTCAGTTATGGCATCAAATATTACTGCTTTAAAGTTGAGAAAAATAAATAATTTTGCATCCTGTTGCATTGTTCATAATTACTTATTATCTCCCTTGTTGTATGTTAATGATAGACTGATACTATATAGTAAAATTGTCACTTAGTAGCTTCTAACCAGGAAGTTCCAATAGCTTCTAGCCAGAAAGTTCCACAGGACATCAGCGCTATATTAATTGTCTGCCTAGTAAAAACTATTTGTAAACATCTACTACCTAGTCCAGTGTTTCCCATTACCAGTCCTCAGAAACCCCCAACTGTGCATGTTTTACATATCTCCTCAGTATCACAAATGACATACTTATCACCACCTGTGGATATTTTAAAATGTGTCAGCAAATACAGGATACACCTGTGTGCCCACTAGGAGATCTGGAAACTATGCACTAATAGGGGCAGTGTCGGACTGGGGTATGAAGGGCCCACCGGGGGAATGTAGTAACAGAAGCCCATGCTTGGGTTATCCATGGTGTGGTTATCCACAAGAGGGTGTGTGGTCAGTCACCCAAGATGCTTGGCTGACCAATAAGCAAATATTGGTGTAGTTTCTGTAGAAGATAATCAAGCACCGATCAGTGGTACTGCTCCACCAGGTAATTGACCATATAATAGAGTGACATTGTATAATTTGAGGTCTGAAACCTGACACCTTGAAGAGGGTGTGGGCCCTCAGGCAGTGGGGCCCACCGGGGATTTCCCCTGTACCCCTGTGGGCCAGTCCAACCCTGAATAGGGGTCTCTGAGGACTGGAATTGGGAAATGTTGAACTAGTCTAAAAAATGTACTTGATTTATTGAATTAACTATATGGATGTTTAAATATTATGGAATTATTATGTTGCTGTAGGTGTTTCAGTAACTCAATTCTTCATGACTTCCTTCTGGTTATGTATCTCCTATGAGCTCTCATAGAAATTGTTCCATCAAAATTACATAGGTATAGATGCAAAATCCCTGTTATACTATAGTGGTTTATATACTATATTTCAGTGTGTATAACATCATATAGTATATACTATTATTTTTTATTCCAGTTTGATTTCAACTGTTTAATAAAGTTAAGGTTTATCTATTCCATAGCACCTGTTTAGCTATATCTTACATATCTAACTTTACTACGATATGAGCCGGAAAAGGAGGAGGAGAGTGAGAAAAAAGAGAAGAAGAATGAGAATGAGAATATGGAGAAGAATGGAGAAGGAGAAGAAGATACCATCTCAGGATGGCATTATGTCTGCTTGATCTGGAGAAAAGCAGGAAAGAGACTGCTCGTTCTCATTCACATTGCCAGAAAAATACTGTGTACACAGCAAACCACAAGAATACCCAAACAGCACAAGATCCACAACCATTTCTAATTCCAGAAGAGAAAGGAGTGTTGATTAAAATATATAGTGAAATTTGAAGTCATGTTTATTACCACATGACTGCCTAATGGTTTCTATATGTCTCTTCATTCCACTGTTTCTCATTATTCCAGCCATACTACTCCCCAGGTAGATGCACAGAAATCCAAGTTGCCAGTGGCCACTTTATTATTTATGGCTGACAATCCTTCTGCCACACAGACTTTTCCCTCCACTAGCTACAATTGTTATTCTGCTACCTTATTTATTTATTCTTCCCTACACATCTAGTATTCTATACTCATTTGATAGGTCTGTCACTTCTTTATGTTCCATGTCATTGCATGCTATTATTTTTGTATCATGCTCTCTCAGTATGCAGCTCTGTGTATTATGTTACCCTTTATAAATTAAGGATGATACTAAAATAACAATATTTAATATACATATTTGTTGCAAGTTCCTCGGAACCCCCTCCAGCTGCTTAAATCATGACCACAATAGCAATAGTATATAATACAATACAATATTGCAACAGCTGTAGTCACAACATGCAGTAAAGAGATGGAATAAACCTAATGCATATGCCCAGTGGCCACAGCTTCTGCTACCAAGCCTGCCGTGTGTATGTATTCAAGCATTCATACAGTGCACTGAACCAGAGAGACCAGAGAGCAGCTGCCACGATGAAGACACAAATGTAGTAACATGAGATGGGAAAATGTGTGCTAGGTACAGTAAGCTCAGTTCTGTCACCTACTAGTTAAATTATGTTTACTGGTTGTCATGACTCCAACTGGAGACCTCAGAATCAGACCCTGCTGCTTATCTATCCAGGCCCTGTCGGGTCATCTCTGTGGCACATCAGAACTCCAGGGGTATCTGGTCTGCATGGTCACAGTGGCCGCTCCATCTCCTGGTTCAGTGGTGGCCACTACTGCTCTCCCCGTCACGCCAGCTCCTGCACTGCAGTGATCCTGGCATCCCACGTTGCGATCTCCCTGCCGATTTCACTGTATGGACACACCCATCTTCAAAGAAGTCACCTGACACTGGAACTACCAAAGAGAGGGTATCTATAAAAGGCCTTCCTGTGAAGCCAGCAGATTTCTAGTGCAACATTCCTCACAGCCTTCAATGTGAGTCCTGCCACTGTGCTCCTCAGTGCTCTCACTCTGAACTTCCAGTGTCTGCCATTAAGATCTCTCTTCTGACTAAAACATCCGTACCAGTCAAGATTTATCTGGTACCAGCCCGGAGCCCAGTCTCTCCAGTACCAGTCTGAAAACCAGCTTCCCCAGTCCAGCCTCTCTGGTACCAGCCCAGAGTCCAGCCTCTCCGGTACCAGCCCAGAGTCCAGCCTTTCCAGTACCATCCTGGACACCAGTCTCTTCAAGTCCAGAATTCAGTCACTTCTCTACCCACTCAGAATTCTGTAAAACCCTCATAGGGCAACTAGGACCGCTACCTTCCAGTCCTAGTCCAGAGGCCAGTTTCGTGTCCTCCGATGTTAGCCTAACAACCTGTTCTAACTTCCTTGCATTTATATACACCAGCTAGTCTACTCCGAAAGTACATGCGCAGGAACAACATCAGGCCTTCTAGTTTCCAGCATATCACTGGCTCATCCCCTTCAGTCCCTGATTCCAGTCTGGGAACACAATCCATCCCGATCATGACACTGGTTATATTATGTATATGTTTGTATTATGGGACGTTTAACCTTTTTTTCCAGACCACTTATTTATATGAGATGAATATGTTTCATATAGAAAGTTCAAATTTGTACACTCTTTTCCTTACAGCCTACATCAGTGGTGGCCAAACTGGTCCTCAAGGACCCCTAACAGTTCATGTTTTCCAGACCACCTGTGGATCTGTAGAATGTATCAATTAGTAATGAATGCACCACATCTTTTATAATGTGACAGGCTACACCTGTGCACCAGCTATGTGGTCTGGAAAGTGTAAATGGTTAAGGGTCCGTGAGGACCAAGTAGGCCACCCATGGCCTATACTATACTACTTAGGGAAACACTGCTATAGACAATTTATAGTGTTCATTATTAATACTGTTTTACATCAACTATACAGTGTATAAGAAGTGTACATATACAGTATGTCCAGAGCCAGGGCTATGTTCTTCTGCTACACCCCCAGGCTTTCAGACTTGCTCGAATGTTTCACAGTGCATAGGACTGAATTGAGAAATTATATCGACATAAAAAAAAATTCAGCTTAGACAGGCTGGCCCTACATTCACATTAATTGGCTTACTGTAACCGCTGGCCCTCTATATGTCTACAATATTTCATAAACTGCACTATGTATGAGGCAGACTACAGCTTGTTAAGTGCTAATCAAACCCTCTTCATGGGCTGGTCACACTCATTCTAACATTAAGCATTTGGAAGCCCCCTCTAGAAATTCTGTGTTTGACACTGAGAGGATGCTGCAGATGCATTTGTGGCAGTGAAGGGAGCCCAGATACATTCTCAACTAGCACAAATGGCACCGCTAAGACCCTCATCTTTGTGGATTCTAGGCATACTCAAAAAAGCAATGATAAAGTGTGGAACTTACTCCTTACTTATACTTATGGTAAGTTGGTAATAGATGGTGCTATTTTTCTGCCAAATTTATAGTGAGCAATTGTTACCAGTTACTAGAGATGTGTGCCGACCCCTGTGTTTTGGTTTTGGATCTTTATCTCATTGTGTTTTGGATCTGGATTTGGTTTTGCCAAAACCGCCCCTTGCGTGTTTTGGTTTTGGATCTGTATTTTTTATTTTTTTTTAAATCTTCTAAAATCACGTAATTTGGGTTTTTGTTGTTCATACAGTATTATTCACCTCAATAATATTAATTTCCACTAATTTCCAGTACATTTTGACTACCTCAAAGCTCACAATATTGTTTTCATCTGGTTTAGGCCCAACATTTGCACCAAGCTAGCTGGCTGACTAAGCTAAGTGGCAGTAGTGGGTGGCACAAACACGTGGCAGTTCAACTTCCAACATGGCACATCAGGAAACAAATGTTCTTATTATTCAAGAGTTCTGAGGGAGTTGGAGTATGTATGTAGTTGAAGGCAGGGACAGGAAGGGTTGATTGGTAGTAAATTTAATAAAAATGTTTGATTCTGAAGCAAATTTATGAGGTAGGAGGGGGGGGAGGAGGGGAGGCATTTACAAAAATAATTTTTCTCATTCACATCAGTCCTTGAGCCAGAAGAATCCTTGAGTGCTATGCCTGCTGTTGCTAGGAGTGGATTTCATCCCAGAAGGGGACCAGGAAGACTACTAAGTGTGCTTTCAAAAACTATTGACTGTTAAACAATCATGTGCAAAGATTCCACTTCACTAGAAAAGTATTTCCCAACATGTATAGGGACATTAAAAAAATTTAATTAGTGGCCTTCAGAATACCATTGTACCCTCTGTCCACTTAACCACAAATATGTGGACAAGCTGAACAGAGCAAATGCAAGTTTTAAGATTAAAGGTTTAAGTCTTACTTTGTGTATTTCTTAAGAATCCTTGAGTGCTATGTCTGCTGCTGCTGGGAGTGGATTTTCATCCCAGGAGGGGACCAGAAAGACTACTAGTAGTGCCTTCAAATTATAATTGACTGTTAAACAATCCATTGCAAAGATTCCACTTCACTAGAAAAGAATTTCCCAACCTGTACAGGGACATAAAAAAAATTAATTAGTGGTCTCCAAAATGCCATTGTATCCACTGTCCACTTAACCACAGATATGTGAACAAGCTGAACAGGGCAAATGCAAGATATATGATTTAAAGTTTAAGTCTTACTGTATATTGTTTCTTTCTTAAGAATACGTGAGCACTATGCCTGCTGCTGCTACTGCTGGGAGTGGTTTTTCATGCCAGAAGGGATGAAGACATTGTGTCTTTCTTCCAAATGGACATAGATCTGAAGAGATGCAAAGAGCTGTTGGTAGCAAATTGTCAGCTCAAGTGGCACATGAAGCAGTGGTGGCTTCTCCGTCAGTTTCTCCAGCAAGTGCATCTTCCAATAAAAAATGAAACTTTCCCCAAAAAACCAACTGGTGATGCAGATGAGTCAACTCAACCAACTTTTTTTTTCTTGTGTCCAGGCATGACAATGGACTTTTCCTTATCATGGGCAACAACTGTTTCATTCACTGGTGCCTAATTTACACAAACAACATCCTCATTAACAACATCCTCATCAACAACATCCTCATGATCAACATCCTCATCATCAACATCCTCATCAACAACATCCTCATTACACAAATATCCTGCTCACCCTGGTGCACTTCCACAGAAGCATCCTCGATTTCTATGTGAGCATGTTCGCTTGGGCTTACATTATCATAAGAGGCAGAACCAATAGTCATAAGGCCTTAGCCTTTCCTTGCCACTTCATGTGGTGAAACTGGCATATTGCCAATTTTATGTCTGTCTGCAGCTAACTTTCCCTTTGATGTTTTCTTCTTTACCACTGTAAAAGATTGGTTATTGATATTAGATGCCCTGACATAAGCCCTGTATGCCCCTGGGCATCGGCTTTAGTAGATGATGTAGATGGACTAGATCATCATGACTGGTAGCACTGGCAGCAGCTCCAGCACTAGTATGTGGTTCCTGCTCTCCTCTCAAGTCTCAAATGATTGTTCTTCAAATCAACAAACATGAATGAAGTGGGGTAGAGCACACACACCAATTTGTGCCAATTTTAAATATTACACTGCGGTATCAATGACCTACAGTGTCAAAAGATTTTTATGAATAAGAAAAGAATAACATACTGCACTGCCACTTACAGTGTCACAAGATTATTTATGAATAAGAATAACATACTGCACTAACACTTAGTGTCACAAGATTGTTTATGAATAAGAATAAAACACTGTGCTTACACTTACAGTGATGTCATTATGTTTTATATATGGGATATAGTTATGTGATCGGCGGCCACAAGGATTCATGACAGGTGTCGAAATTCCAATGTCTGTGATAACCCTAATGCTGAAACCCGACCCCCGCCATCCCGATTGTCGCTGATAAGGGTTAGGGTTAGGCTAGTGGAAGGGGGGTTAGGGTCAGACACCCCCCGAGAGGGTTAGGTTTAGGCACTAACTGGGGGAGGCTAGGGTAGGCACTAGGGGGGAGGAGAGGGTTAGGCACCTCTAAGGGAGGGTTAGGGTTAGAGGGGGGAGAGCGGAGGGTTAGGGTTACTTACCTCCGCTGTCGGGATTCAGTCCTGCCGGCCTAGCCTTGTCAGGTTTTGAATCAGCTGCTAAACAGCCGCTGGCATAACAATCCCATTCCTTATATATAACGCATGTTAATTAGCACTTTGTTGTGGTCTTGTTGTCGGCGTGTAGAGTAATCATTTATTCACAATTGAGGAAAGAAGTAAAAAGTTGAATATTAGACTGTGCTACCACTTACAGTGTCACAATACGTGGACAATAAACTGTGGTCTGGCCGGCAGTGTCACAAAACAATAATAGCGCAGCTAAATTGCTAATGCACACACACAAAAAAAATCTTATTTTTTTTTGTGGATTGATATATTGATAATTAATTTAATTTAACTTTTATTTTTTTCACACTGGGAAGAGCACCCCTGAATGTGGCAGCAGCCCCTTGATGAACAACACAGACAACACCCTTTTTTGATGGACAACAAAGCACCCCTGCCAAGTGCGGTCAGACCACCTGCTGTGCAGAGTCACAAATACGTGCACAATAAACTGCAGTGTGGCCGGCAGTGTCACCAAACAATAACAGCGCAGCTAAGTTGCTAACGCACACACACAAAAAAAAAGCATCTTTATTTTTTTTACACTGGGGATTAGCACCCCTGAATGAGGCAGCAGCCCCTTGATGAACAACACAGAGAGCACCCCTTCTTTATGTACAACAAAGCACCCCTGCCGAGTGCAGGCAGACCACCTGCAGAGTTGCAAATGCATATCCGATAAACTGCGGTCTGGCCTGCAGTGTCACCAAACAAAAATGACATAGCTAAGTTGCTAACGCATAAAAAAAAGCACTTTTATTTTTTTTACACTGCGGAAGAGCACCCCTGATTGACAGAGCACCCCCCATGACAACACAGCACCCCTTTATGGATTGCAGCCCTAGCCCATTGATGGACAGGACAAAAACAGCAGCCCTTATGTATAATAACACAGCAGCAGGCCCTTGATTGACAGGACAAGTGACACTGCAGCTGCAGTACCCACTGAGGCCCCCTTTATATACTGCAGCCCCAGCCCATTTATGGACAACAGAGCAGCAACCTTCAGCCCCAGACCCGACAGGACAAGTTGGTCAACACACTGACACAGACAGTGACAGCAACACGTCTGTTCAGTTCAGGTGTATGGAGATGGTGCCTCCCATGCCCCAGCACCATAGGCTGCAGCATAGTTAGCCTAATGGTTGATCAGGCACATATTTCACCCTTGAGCTGCAATGGTTAGATTATTCATGGGATATGTATTCCTGTGGACTTAAATTGTAATTAATTTTCTCAATGCAAGGCATTATGCATTAAATAAATATAAGTTAATACAAATTCTAATATGACACTAACATGCAGTTTTCTAAAATAGATTGCTCATTATTCAACTCGTCAGTTTCTGTTATCATTCTTTTACTTTTTAGATATTTTTCATTGCAAATAAAAATTGTGACATTTCTTTTAATTATATGATTATAAAATGACAGTTAGGAGCTGATTGGCTAGTAATTTATCACTTTCCAATTTATCACTTTCCAGAGCTTAATACATCTCCCCCCCATGTGCCAAAATGGTGTAATATCAATTGGTTCATCCTTAGACAACATCATCAGTCACCCCATCAAACTTACACCAGCCCTTTGGCAGGTGCAGTTTCTCGGTCTATGACCTTCTATCAGTGGCGTCACAAGGGGGGAGTGGGGGATCTCACACCCAGGTGTAATCCGCCGAGGGGTGACACCAAGGTGCAGATTCCCCCTCAGTGACAGGAGCCGGGTGCTGCACTGTATAATTAAGTGCAGCACTCAGCTCCTGACACTGTGAGGGAGCAAGCTGCCACTGCACGCACCTCTGGCACCCCCTGCCTCCCAGTATTAACGGTACCATGGGGGTTTGGCCATGAGGCCATGCCCCTTACTGCGAGGCCACGCACCCTTTTGGCACTGCGCTGCTATGCAGCGCAACACAATGTCTCTCCCCACACCAGGTAACACTGTGGGGAGGGATGCCACTGCCTTCTATGTCTGTGGCTGTGCATCTGTGTAAGCAGTTGTTTTCACTGACACACCTGCGACACTCCCACAACACACCTACTGAACGCACCATTTTCGGATGGATTTCTAGCCACCTCCCAGGCACCGCCCAGGAACGCCCATCACTTTCACACAACTTTTCTGAAACCATCTGTCTTGATCACAACAGCCCCTTTGTATGTATTCCATGTGCCATAGAAATTTTTTAGAAATTTTTACACATGTACAGTTGAAAAAAATTGCTCAACTATGAACATTGGCATTGTGGGCCTGATTCATCAAGGATCGCAGTAGCAAAGACACACGCAATCTGTCGATTAAATCGCATTGCACATGCGTAGGCATTGCATTGATTGGCAGGAAGTGCTGTTTGTGGGTGGTGATGGGGGGGTGGTCTGGCGAATGCAGGCGTACCTGTGCATTGCAACGCCATTGCAGGGTCATGCATAAATTATCCACTGCAATACCATACACAGCATGAGGGCTCATAGTGTGACCTGAAGTTAGCAATTCCTGAGTGAGGTCTGACCTGCCTTAAATGTGCGTATGGGTCCGATGTTACTCAATGTTGCCGATTATTTTCCTATGTTGCCCAATTATACGGATGTGTGCAAGGGGAAGTGGGCGTCCTTATGGTAAGCTGTGATCGCAATGTGATTGCAAACATTTGCATTTCACTGCTAATATTAGCAACTGCGTGCGTGCGTTCTAGCAGAATAGCGATCCTTGCTGAATCAGGCCCAGTGTGCGGAATACGTGCAGCTCTGAATCAAGCCCAATCTCTCACTAGTGAGATTTCAAAGTTCTCAAAGGTCCAAAGTGAGCACATATATGAGAATATATACATGACATATTATGACAATCCCATGGGGAACAAATAGAAATGGGTGGTTGGACTATGTCCATGCACACTCAGATTGCTGTCATCTTCTGACCTTACCAATCCTACATCCTTACCAGATGGTAATCAGAATTGGTGTCTGCTTTGAGTTCATACGTATACATTACAACTGGGATGTAGTTATGAGACCAGTGGTCATGATGCCATCGGTCTCCATACCGACATCCAAATCCCGACAAGGAATTTAAGATAGGCGTTGAAAAACTGCCAATCTGCCAGTCTTATTCCCGATGCCCGAATGCCAAAGGATGCTGAACTGAATGAGGTAAGTTCAGGGCGCCCTTAGCGTTAGCCGTGGGGGGGGGAAGGAGAGTTAGGTTTAGGGAGTGTAGCGAGGTTAGGGTTAGGTTTTGGGGTGGTAGGGTTAGGCACCCCTTGGGGGGAGGGTTAGGGTTTGGCACCCCTGGGGGAATGTTAGTGTTAGGCACCCCCTCAGGGGGGTTAGGCTTAGGGTGCAGTAAGGGGAGGTTATGCACCCCTGGAGGAGGTTAGGGTTAGGCACTAAGGGGGAGGTTAGGGTTAGGTACTAGGTGGAAGGTTAGGGTTAGGCACCACTAAGAGAGAGTTAGGGTTAGGTGGGGTAGGGGTAAGGGTAGGGATAGGGTACTGCCCTGTTGGGATCTTCTCCCCTCAGGCTGCTGGCGTTGGGATATGAACTATTCAGCCGCCTGGACTTCATACCCATTCCATTACTACTAATGGTCAATTGAATCTAAAATCTTCTGATTGGCTGTCAGAATAAAAGCATGCTGGGCTTCATTCCAATAATGGTAACATAAGATATAGATGTATTTTATAGGTACAGAACTCTGTAGAAATCAGTTCAAATCATACTTATACAAAATAACTCCAAACACCCGATTAGCAGATACATACATTGGGGCTTATTCAGAGAGGTACGCTAATGCCACTGCTGCTGCGATTTTGTACACAACGGCTGTGTAAAAATATGCAAATGTAACCGCTGCTGGAATTTGTATCGCAAATCAAAGTGACTGCAAAGAAAAATGCAGCAAACAGTCAATAAACATTTTAGTTTTGCGAGCGACAATGGTAATGTAACTTGATGCATGCGTAGTGGGACTCATACACATGTGCAGATCAGATCACTGATGTATAAACATTAGCATTGTGTCCATCTCTGAATCAGGCCCATTATACACAATACTATTCCCACTTTGGGTTGTGGGGTCTATAGATGTTTAACACTCCCAGTGACAAAATGTTGCAATAGATTCAATATTTGTAGCATCAGTCAAAGTTAAGATTGATGTTTATTAAATTACTATTTTTAAATGGTTCCATAATATATATTATATGGTAATACGTATCTAGGTATAGTATAGTCTAAAAACAACTTTATTGTATAAACTTTTTATTGAAGTATTGCACAAAGTACAAAAAAGGACATAAAAATAGAACAAACATTTCAATTTTTGAAAGCAGTACAATAAATAACTCCATTAAAAACATATAAGAAAGCAATACAATCAGTCAAAAAAAGGACTTGGGGAATCGGTGTTTGGTTGCAGGGAAATATGAGGAAAACAGTAGTTTTGATGAAACAACTGTATGTTTAGGGATGTAGACAGTCTGGCCTCTGATGTCATGTCATAACATATCAAGTAAAACAACTACAGTACAGGAATATGTCTATTCTAAATATATATATTCTGCCAAATGCATTTATTCTTAAAATGTATCCATGGTTATAATCATTATTATCCTGCAGTTGTTACGACTCACGAGGCATTTGTCTGTATTGTTTTGTACCCACACCACCTACAGAAAGTCAGCAAATTCCTTCTTTTCAATAGACCATTTTGTTGATTGTTGGAAACCCACATAGAAATAGATAGATACCATCACAGACCAACTATAGCAAACATTGCTTCAGATTATATAAACATGAAGATTGGAATTTCCAAGTCTTGAAAATAATGACATTGGGGTTAATTCTGAGTTGGGAGAAAAGCAAAAAAAGCAAGTAACTTTGCACCTAGGCACAACTCATTTTCATTGTAGGTGGGAAAGTTTAAACTCTTTGCAGCAGGGGACAAGTGGCGCTCATCCTCCAGAGATAAAGTAAGACTGTAGAGGACAAGTCCCACTTGTCCAGAATTAAAATAATGGTCATAAGGACCAGTGTGGACACCCAAGAGCTGCTGGGCCTGTTTGGGAAGTGATACTGGTGAGCCAACTCCACTTTTAAATAAGTAAGCGGCTTCCACTTTAGAAGGAGGGGTGTCCCCATTTCAAATGTTAGGACCTCATAGTACATATTGCTTGATGACCCTGCACTATGGACACAGACATTATCTGTCAATAGGTGGGAGGGCACCACATAAATAAGTAACTCCCTCAATTAATGTGGTAGATTGCCTAGGCCTTAATGGGCTACAATATTCTTCCTACAAGGAGAAAGTGTTTAAATCGAGACAGTGACAATTTGAAAAACAATGCTGTAATTTCAAGCGCAGATGTTTTGGGGAAAACCTACAAATATAATTCTAATTTTTACCATTTTGGAAGGGTGGATTATTGGCGAAACAAGAACCACAAAGTATTTCTTTGTGGTTTTTATAAGACATTTGCTCTTTTTTTTCCTTTCTTGATATTTCAATAAAAATATTTTTTTAGCCATTTGGGATAATTTATTTTTAAGTAAGAATGAGTCAAAATATTAAAGGCATTTTCAGCAAGGTATGATTTGTGTGGGTACTGCATAAAAAAATCATTGACATTGATGTTGGAATGTGACCAGCACAAATGTAAAACAAATGACCTCAGCATAAGGGTGAATAAACCCTTAGCAGCGAAGGGGTTAAAATGTGCAGAGAGATTTAGGTGGAAATTTATCAAATCTGGGAGAGAGATAAAGTGGAGAATTTGCTCATAGCAACCAATCAGCTTCTGTCATTTTTCTAACACAGTCCTTAGCTATGAGACAGGTGTGTCCAAACTGAAATCTAAATTGCAGTGTAAAAATAAAGCTGACCAGCATTTGTGAGTTACTGTACATGCAGAAGCCGCCAGTACAGTATTAACCCTGTGTGATAAAAGATGTGTTTGCACCCCTTGCAGTGCAACATGGTTTGACCACGTGCAAAGTCACTTGCTTTTTTTGCTTGTGCTTCCAACTCAGAATCAGCCCCATTATTTGTAAATTCACTATTTACTTTAATATATATCACACTGCATATATTTGTATTGTCTAATGTGTATCCTACTTACTGTGCACATGTAACCTAGGCTTGCCTGCATACCTGTGATACCAATCGGTTACCTATATTGATAGACTGATGTAACGTCTTATGTCTTCCAATATTAGTGCCTCCACCCAAGCCCTCAATTTTTCACAAATCTACAAGGGTTTGGATTCTGTATGACCCCCTGTAACAGGATATACATTCATATGCAGAATTTCCAAATAATGTAAGGACAATCACCACTACTGGTACAAATCAATATTTTATTGAACATGTTCTCTTGGCAGCCTCTGGATCAGCTTCATAAAAAAGGTAATATGAGTAATATGTCATAGACCGCTAACATTACTTCTCATACTCAAATGCATCGTACAATAAAACACAGTCCATACACCCAATGGGTTTTCAATAGACCTGCTTGGTTTATTGTGTAACTCTGATTAAGATGTTCAGTGGTTTATTATATAATATATACTAGGTATGGCTATTAAATAATGATACTGTACTTGTAAAAAATAAATCATACTGTATGAGTAAAAAGGGAGTGGGGGAACATTAACTTGGACTACACCAAAACTGTTTTGCAAGTTTCACCACAGATAGTTTGTGGTCACACAACATTCAAAGAAGTTGTGTTTTTCCTGTGCGTTGTAAAAATTACTAGCTCAAAATAAGAGCAATGTGTTTCTAAATATGTTTAGTTAAATTGAACAAAACGCCCTCTGAATCTTTCCATATGCTAACCGAGGCTTACGGGGCAGATTGTATTTGTTTGAGTGACACAAAAGATTTAGTGATGGTCATGAGGATGTCAAAAATAATGGGTGTCCCAGAAGGCCTTGCACATCAAAAATAAATGAAAATGTGGAAAGAATTGAGAAAATTGTTCAAATTGACCATCAACTCAGCCACTGGCAGATAGCAAAATTGGTAAACATTGACAAAGAAATTGTTAGTCAAGTTTTGCATCAAAATCTTAACGTAACAAATGTTTATGCTAAAATGGTTTTAAGACTTCTCACTGCCGAGAAGAAAGAAAATCAAATCTGAATTTGTGTAGACATTTTGGAACACATTTTTATAGATAAAGTTATTACCTGTTATGAAACAAGGATCTTCCAGTACGATCATGTGATAAAATGCCTATCTATGCACTGGAAAACACCATAATCACCAAGAGTGAAGAAAGCATTTCAAAGAATAAAACAAATCCAAAGCCAAGTTAATTGTTTCCTTGATACCAAAGGTGTTATTTTGGAAGTCTGGGTACCAGAAGGCACAACAGTGAATCAACATTACTACTACAAAAATGTTCTAGCAACTTTGCAGAAAAGAATCAGAAGATATAGGCCAGAGTTGTGAAAAAATGGTTTCATCCTTCATCAGAACATCACACAAGCCCACACAGCTCTCTCAGTGAAGCAGTTTTTGGTTGAGCAACAGATTGCAGTGCTAGAACACCCACCATATTGGCCAGACCTAGCACCATTTGACTACTTTCTTATCCCTAAAGCCAAATCTGTACTCATGGGATCCCATTTTTGCATCAGTTACTAAGGTAAAGAACAAAATGATGGAGCTGTTGAGACAGCTGACAGATAATGAGCACAGCACAGCTTTGACCAATGTATACAGTAACAAACCGCACCTGTCACTAGAGCGCGCTCTATCCGGAAGTCAGAGAAGCTGGACATACAGCGCTGCAACCAGCAGGAGACCACCCCAAAGCTGCCAACCCTGAGGAGAGGAAGGTGCAGCCACCGCACGGCATACCCCTGCCGGGAACACCGCCAACCCTGCTGCACCAACCATGGACCCACATTTCAGGTAGATGCCCAGCAGACCACCAGGACCAGGTGAGCCGTTTGCTGCATCCCTGGTGAGAAGCCCGAACTACTCCAAACTGCCAGCAAGCAGAAGTCCCCACATACCAGGTACTCTGCACTTGTGACCCACATCACCAAGTGCCAGCATCCACTGTAAAAAACTTGTTTTTTGAACAGGAAGCCACCAAGAAGAACTTACACAGGTTGAGACGCCACCTGTCACTTCTTATCAGTGTCTGAACTCTTTCATACCACTATTTTTTAGATTGTACTGTATCCCACTGTGTGTAACCATCCATTGTGTTTGTGCTGTTAAAACCACATCGCAGCATAAGATTGTGTGTATTGTGTAGCTGATTTACATTTATGTTTATGTTATACCCTATTAAACATTTGTCATATCGCTCAGTGGAGCTCAATTTATATAGTACCTCATTCAACTTATGGTTAGAATATATCCATACACCACCAGGGGTTGAATATCCACTAACCACTAGACACCATTACAACACCACAAGGGGAAGCGCAATAGATACTACACTATTACTATTACCACAAAAGTATACTATTTAATAGAGATGTGCACAGACCACTTTGTTTTGGATTTGCTGTGTTTTGGTTTTGGCAAAACTACCCTCGAGTGTTTTAGTTTGGTTTCTGTTTTTGTTATCTTTAAAAATGTATAAAACAGCTAAAATCATATAACTTTGACCTGTTTTTGTCTCTATAGTATTATTAACATCAAACATTCATTTCCAGTAATTTCCAGTCAATTTTGACCACCTCACAGCACCTGAAATCACGAGGGAGGGACTTAAATGCAATCCAATATACAGAAGATCCGGTTTAGATTTGAGATCTGAACTTTGTGAGAAGACCCCTGTCAGAACTTGGTTCTACACTGAACTCCAAAGTGATATGAGCCAGGACTCGGTTCAACTTGGAATCCTAAAGTTTGGGTGTGTTCAGTTGTCAGCAAAACAAAACCTCTCATCTCTACTATTTGAGCAGATAAGGAGTCAATGATCTAATTAAAGTGAGAGATATACTGTAGCTCTTTTGGCTTCAGGCACCTAAATACCAATATATAAATAATTATACATTTTATTGACTCTTTACCTCCAGTCAAAATCTGTAATCAACATAATTGTGGGACATTACTCATGAAAAGCTCCTCACCTTATCAGATTAAGTTAGACAGGAGAATGTTAACCTGGAGGAAGTAACTAAGGATACGGAACTGCAGCCTAAAGCTATAAACAGCATTAACCATCAGTCGTGTTGCTTGGTCATAATCGACCTCACCAATAGTGAAATAGACAATTTAACTATTTAAGCTTCATTAGAAAGTGAATACAATCCCAGGGTTTCAACTAATATGTATTTAATACAACTAATGTATATATATATACATATATAGAAATATACTTTCAATCAAAAGTGCACCAACAAATTTAAACAGATGAGTCAAAGACTATTTTAATTGTAATTTAGCTAAAGAAAGAGAGATTATATATAGGATAGTGTTCTCACTAGTAACTGTTTTAACCTGCCTAATAGAGTTGTATTCATTGTTATATGTATGCATATAGCGTTTGGTACTGAATGCCGGTGCTCAGGATCCCATTGGTCAGAATCCCGATGCAGGCATCCGGACAGGGTTGGAATATTGACACCTGTCGGTATGTATCCTAACCCTAACCCTAATCCTCCCTCCTTGCAGCCTACCCCTAACCCTCTCTCCTTAGTGCTTAAACATACCCCCTGCAGTCTACACCTAACCCTCTCTCCTTAGTGCTTAAACATACCGCCTCAGCATAAACCTAACCCTCTATCCTTAGTGCTTAAACATACCCCCTGCAGCCTAAACCTAATCCTTTCCCCCAGTGCCTTACCCTAACCATCCCCCTAGTACTTAACCATAACCCCTAACCATAACTCTCTCCCTAACCCAACAACTTACTGTTGGGACACCGGCGGTCAGGATGCCGGCACCAGAATTCTGACTGGTGTTGGGATTCCGGCACCGAATTCTGAGCGCTGGCATCAAAACAGCAAGGATTGAAACTACATCTCTGCATATGATATATTGTATATACAAAGGTATAAATATATTGAGTGTGCATATGTGTGTGTTGAGGGCCAGAACTAGTGCATTTTATGTCTTCACCACACAGTCAAATTGCAAAGCTCAGGGGTAATTTATATAATAGTCTCATTGAGGACATTAATTTTGAGTGTGTTGATATTACTGAGAACTGTATACAACTGGACATATGATTAAAAGTTCACTTGTATTATATTTTATTTAACTAACATCCCATATCCATGATAAGTTCCATTCCTGCATGTTCCTGAACAGTAAAGAAACCTAATGGTATTTTGTATCATTATACATATAAATGATGTGCTCAGTTATACCTAATGAGTAACATATGTAGATTATTGCACACCACTGCTCTGCTTAAATTAGATAGAGAACAGTTACCCCAAGCTAGTCCCTGGTGGATAGAGAAACAACCTGCTTTGCTTGGGTGGAGACACTGGATGTCAACAAGGAAATCAAACCCTGACTCTTGAAAAGAGAGTAGCTTATCTATTTAGCCATTAAGAGAGAGCTACATATAGTTAGAGCGAAATCTTAATTCACCAAAACTAGTCCCGTTTAGAATCTTGGCTACCTTCTCCCTTGATCCCCAATATTCCTAAGTAGACTAATCCCCTGTAGTTATCTTATTAACCCTATATCATATTTAACCACTAACAAACACACTACATTTATACATTATTAAGTATAAATTCACAAATAGTTTTGCTATATTGAACAGAAAATAATATATATATATATATATATATATATATATGCATAAACAATACTGGTACCCATATCATCAGCTATGGGTCAATCCCACTCCAAAGTTAAGTAACATATGCCATTATGGCATTTAATTCATGTTGCACATATTCTTTTTGTTGCAAACCTGGGCTGGTGCCATCCAAAATCGTGACCAAAGGTTGCAATGGTGATTCCAGGATGTGACCTCTTGTTGCTCCAACTCTGCTGCCCCTTAAAGACATTCAATCTACTGGATGGCAGTCCCTATAAGAATTAAAAACACCTCTTGCTCACCTTCACAGCCCTCAACCACTACACCCCTCCATACATCTCCAGCCTCATTCCCATTCACACTCCCTCCTGTCCTTTTATTTTGCTCTTCCAATGATTGGTGCCACACTTCCTCCCATGGCCAACTGCCCAACTGAAGGATTTCTCCAGTGCTCCTTCTAATCACCCTTCCTCTCTAACTTCAAAATGATCTAAAAACTCATTGCTTAAGCCAAGTCTACCACCCTACTATACCTCCTAACTTGCAAAGCTTTATAATACATTTCCATGCTCCACAATCATTGTTAGTATGCAACTACATAATCTGTGGATTCATTATAATTATCTGTAAATTGTGCTTTTGTATGCAACAACTCTGTCTGTTAAATAATTCTGGTAGCTAATAACTAAAATATAATTATTATTACATTTTTGTAAAATAGTGTATGCTATGGGATTACTAGATCACACAGCTGAATAACTGTGCAAACCCCTGGTGGCCATTTTCCAGGAATTTTGTGGAGCGCTGCTTAAGCCGATGTGGGAATATGGAGAGGTAATTATTACAAAGTATCAGTGTAGAATGTGTGGTGTGGGCCCCCCTGGACCCAGGGGCCCGTGTTCACAGCACACCCTGCACCCATTATAAATATGCCCCTGCCCCTTAGGTGATTTTCATTAGCAAAGGTTCCTGCATTACTGTCTACATTTTAGAATGGGAACAATTATGGTAAGTCCTTGATAAATTTATATAATATGTTAGTATTAGGGATGTTAGGGTCTCACCTTATAGGGTCCACCTTGATGTGTTAGATGGGCATGCATTTTACCCAAACATGTACTAAGGACATAACTCCATGGTAATTGTATAATTGTTGAGTTTAATTTTGACTATCAGTATTGTTAGTGCTTAGAGTATACACCTGCATTTTCTTTATCCTGCATGTTTATGGATCCTACAAGCACACCTCTACATTGTGTTGGCATGGCCTGTAGACAACTTTGGACTGTATAGTAATACTTCACAATATTCAGAATATATTATTAAAATTCATAAATTATTTTTCTAAAGACATTATCTACTTTGTATGTTTTGTTTCCATTATTTTTTATAATCTTTTTTGTAGAAAAGAAACATATAACTTGCATGAAAACACATTGTGATGGAACATAACAAAGAAAAAAATCGGATTATTTCTAAGAAATCTTGAACAGTTACTAGGACTGCTTAAGCCGTCAGCTAAGAAAAAAGAAAAGCACAACAGAAATATGAAAGGAATTCTTTATACTGGACTTATTTCAAGGGCTCGGTTTTATGTGCTTTTAAGCTACTATTTCAGAAAGACAAAAGTCTGAGGATGAGAAGCAAAACCATGCAAATAATGTAGAGAATAAGTGTCAGAGCGCAATGTTTCTTTCTTGAGCAGAAGAATATAGGAAAAATATATCAAAGATGCTATATTTGAAAATTGTTTCTTGAGTCTTTCAGTTCCTAGTTGGGCTCTAATGAAATTCAAACCAACTACATCTGTCGTACTGCACTGTTAATTAGTTTTCTATTTATTTAGTAGATCTTGAAGTGAAAAGCAATCTATTGCCACTGGATTGTTTGACTTCCATGCTAAATAGAATGCATTCCAATCCTCTGATGTTGAAATTAGCACGTGTCCAGCTCTAACTTCATTGCCATGTTAAATTAGGACCCAGCTGAATCTAAATATGGGGACTTTTTTCACTAGCTTGGAAAAATCAGTTTATAGTCAAGGTTTTTTTTTCCACAGCTACTATACAATTTAATATTTGCTCTTTTTAGGTTACAGAAGAAAGAAAAGTGCATATAATTGATCAACGCATATGTAAAGGACATTTTATTTCCTAAATAAATATGAAAAAAATATTGACTTCAATATCTGCAAATAATTAATCTCAAAGCTGGATATATATTTGACAATTGCAATGCAAAAAAAGCTTTACAATTTTCTTAGTTTAATAGCAAATTGTTAGAAATAAATCACAAAACAGACATGGAGCGTAACATCAGAAAATGCTCAATAAGATTGTGGGGAGTCCTCTGATTAGTAGGGATTATTTCTTGAGGTGAGTTCTTACCATTTTGGCTTCAGTGTGGCCCAATATAGCCTATTCACTTAAAATGTATAGGTAGGCAGTTCAAAGTAAAGTATGTTTTATTTTACAATATTATACGTTTAGGTTTGGGATATGGTACTGATGTGTTTAAGATACATGACAAGAAATCAAACAGAGGAAAAACAAAAAAACATTTACATATACCTAGCAACTATTGCAATAAAAAAGGGCATGTTGCTGAGGAGAGAGCTCACTGCTGCTGAAGGGTCCTCATATTGCATATGCATGGCTTTACTACGTGTCTTTAACTCCATTATCCATAGGTCTAGGATTTGCTTCCTTGATGGAGACTGCCATAGACACACCACAAAGCCTACCATTGCCATTGTGTCACCACGGCTAGGAACCGTATACATTCTATTGCCACCATTGAGTGCAGGTGTGATCTCCAGATATTGCATAACATCTGCATTAACTCATTCATGGCTGGACCTGTTACACCATACGTTCCTGCATTGTGTACCTGCTGAATTAACCCTGTGTTGACTCACATCCTGTGTTCTACCTGGTTAATAAAGCAATTCCTGGTTAAGCTATTCATCATGTGGACACCACACACCACTCCATAGGGTCTGCCAGTACATGCAATATAGACAGTTAAAGTTATTGTAATTTAGAATGTTTGACAATTTTTTGTCTTAATGGGAAGGGTTTTGGAAGCAAGTAACAATAATTTGATAACACAAAGCAATTAGAGCAGCTTTTTTATAAAGGCAAAACCAACCTGGTTATGCCTGTAATAAAATTGCAGCTTTAAATCTTTCCGCTAAATCGCCGAAACATTGGCACTTTCAGTAACCTGCATGCTATTGCATTTGGCAGGATGTGATGATAATACCATAATCCAACTGCCATAGATATTTCCTAACATTCAACCTGAGACAAAGTCTCAAGATTGCATAATTACAGCCAAATGTATAGGAACAACATAACATTTTGTTGTATGGTCTATTTTCAGAGGTGTCATTAATCTCACTGCTATAAGTGTTCAGTCTGTTTATGCTCTACATGAAATCTGTTTAGAAATCATCACTACAGAACTACAGTAGTTCACACATGCATATTACACTCCTGTGAGTAAACCTTATAGATATAGCTGATTGAGGTGTGTCATTTAGGAATTTTAACCTCTTATGTTATTACTTAGAAAGTTAATAAATGCCAACTAAATGTAAAAAGTGACATTAAGGTATGTTGTTTACTTAACCAAACATACTTGTTTAATGCTAGCAGTAATCATATAAAAATTACTGTGCCCATTTTCTAATTTTATCTTTTGAATAATGTGTGTGTATTTGTACATCTGAACACATAGCAGGTGATGTTTAGTTGGATGCATATGCATTAAGAAAAAGTCCCCAAATTAAATATGGATGAAAATAACTTATTTACATCCATATGCTGATGTGGACACATTACATGATACATCCAAATCAGCCCCAGGTTGTGTCAGGTATACATCAGATATACTAATGCCCACCAGGTCATAAGCACAACAAAAGTCTGTGTACAGTCTTTTTGTACACAGATATGGTTCGTACACTACTTCCCGTTCCAAGATTAAGGAGACACAAGTACTGTACCAAATATGCATAGAAACTTAGTGTCGAAGTCAAATAATTGGATGAAGTCGTTTGCAATTATTATTTAGCGATACTATCGTATTTGTATGAAAACATGCGACTAGCATGCTACGGCGTGCTAGCGTGTATTTGCACATCACATGCGAACACATTTTTATACATATGCATATTTATACATTTGCACACATACACATTCACTTATAAAATGGTTCCTATACACAGTCTTTATAACCAGGGTTGATAGTTATTTATAGTTAATAATAATAATAATAATAATATAATATATAATATAATATAAGATATACCATATAAAGATCTAAGGTTCAGGATACAGAGGACATATCATGTTTGGTATCATTCTAATTCCCTATTTATTTGCAGACATCCGTTCCTATTGCAAAGAGATCACCCCTTGCATATGCAAGTTATGGATGATGGGAATTAATGATCAGAATGCTATTGTCTGTGTAATGTAAATAGACCATTTTGAACTAGATTTTTCAGAAGGAAATCGTGTTTCAGCAGTTGGAGATCTGACCCCCACCTTTTGTGGGCACCATTTGAACTGGCCAATGTCCTGTTTCACACCAGACTGACCTGAAGCCTGAACCAATGGAAACATGCCAAATCACCTCCTTTGTTATCTGTGTAACAAACTGTATATAGCTCTGAGCCCTGGGACCAGCATACAGTCTCCTTTGTGTGACCACAGACTTCAGGATTGAATGGCTGTTTGCTGGATCCAGAGCGCTTGTGTATATATCGGCTGTACTTTGTACTTATTGCATTAATTGTTAATCTGCTATCTTTTATTATTAAATCACTTTGTGCTTTGGAACCACAATTTTGAGATTGGAAAGCAATCATTGAACAGCGACTAGACGAACCTAACATTAGGCATGTGCTTTTTATTATGCATGTCTGTGTAGTACAAATTTATGTATTTTACACTACACAAATTTACCCAACTCATCAAAAGTCCCATATATCTTTAAACAAGGAGATAGAAATAGAGGATTAGATAAACATTTTAACTTTTCAAGTTGCAAGAAGTTAACCATTAAGTTTACAATATTGTTGCTGTCACTTCAAAATAGTCAAATAAAGCTCTGATGAATATACAAAGCTCAAGCAGAAAATGGGATTGTTCAAATTAGGTTTACAGAGAACATACTATGAAATGATCAGAAATAAATTAATAATTCATTTACTTATTCTTTCTCATAGAACTAAATTTGACTCCACTGAGACAGTTATTGCTAAATTAATTTCTCAAACCCTAATTGACTTAAAGATGAAAGAATTCTAAAGGAAAAATAAATTATTAAATTGTAATGTATGTGGTGATTATTGTATATCGCAAATGACAAGTCAAACGGTTGCATTTTAAATATATTTTTCTCATTTCAACATACAATTCAAAGTAGTCAAGGCTGCTTAAATTCATTAAAGGGCTCAGGGTATTGTAGCTTTTACTACACTTCTAGTTACATAATTACAAGTGTGCCATAGTCAGTTGACTGGAACTATAAAGGGGGGTATCCACTACGCGACCTGAAAGTCTGAACTTCTAGCGTTCAGACCTTCAGATCGCCAAGGTGCTGTGCCCATACTGAATGGTGTTCACTGAACATCATTCAGTGAAGGAGCCCGACCTCCTATGTCCTAAAATGCCGAACCTGATGAGTGTCGTCAGGTTGATGGTCATGTTCAGTAGATAGCCAGGGACGGCAAGGATCCAGAGTGCACAAGCATTGCTGGTCCTTGCTGGCTGTCCATTACCTGACTTTGTGAACAATGCGACCAAAACCTCCTGGTTTTGGTCCGATTGTTCAAAAAGTCGGGTAATGGATAGGCCCTTTAAAGTTTTACTCACAGGTGTTCAAGGCCAAGTTGGACAGATCTTTTTACTTTTTTTGTTGTCTGAACATATTGCATGTGTCTAATATTTCCTGGGCTGGTGTCTAGTGACAAAACACACATACTAATAATTAGAAATGAATAGGCAGAGTTGGCAATAAGCGGTCCTCCAGCTGTTGTAGAACTACACATCACAGCATGCCCTATCACAGTTTTGCTATTTGGACATGCTGAAACTGTTGCAGGGCATTCTGGGATGTGTAGTTCAACAGCAGCTGGAGGGCTGCTTATTGTCCTCCCCTGTTCTAAGTCATTGTCGTGCTTTGGTTTTGTCAAAACCACCCTCAAGTTTTTGGTTCAGTTACGGTTTTGGATTTCTTTAAAAATTCATAAAAACAGCTAAAATTATGTAATTTGGACCTATTTTGTTTCTATAGTATTATTAACATCAATAACATTAATTTCTAGTCATTTCCAGTCCATTTTGATCACCTCACAGCAGTTGAAATCTAGATGGAGGGACTTAAATGCAGTCCAAAACACTGGAGATGCATTTCCTTAGATCCAAGTTTTGAACTTGGCTAGAAGACCTGAGTCGGGATCAGCTCTACTCAGAACCCCAAAGTGATCTCAGCCGGAACTCAGTTCAACTCGGAACCCCAAAGTTTGAGTGTGTTCGGTTTTCAGCAAAACCGAACTTCTCATCTCCACTCATAAAGCAGTTGTATTTTCCCCCAGCAAATCAAATTTAGCTTGTTTAGGCGAAAAATATGTTTAGACTGCTATCACATGATATGAGTTAAATTACCAGCCTTCCATTTGTATAATAGTTCAGCTAGTTTACAGTTGTATGAGATATGACCACAGCCAGCTGGGTTTTCCCTGACATGGTCGCATTCCATGCAACTGTGGTCTCCTGCTCCGTACCCTTGGGTTTAAGGAGGAAATATAAATATGCAATATGGATTGTCTCCAGCTGGTCCAGCCTCCTAGCAGTGACCACTGTTAGCACTCTGGGGCTCATGTGCAATAACAAAAGTGCAAGGAGGGGAACTTCAGCACAGTTAAATTAATCTGTACAAGTGCAGAGATAAGCTGCAGCGGGGGGGGAGGCGGATGATTAGTTCTTCCTGAGATATGCTCCACTGTCCACTGCACTCTACATGAGGGAGAGGGATAATGCCACTGGAGGATGGCACCAAGGGAGTGAATAGGTGAGTCATGCACTTTAGAGGTTTGTATGCCCTTGGAAATGGGGGAGGGGGTGAGTACAATAGCTAATGGTGACACATCGCCAAAGTGGGGGTGGAGTAGTGCCACATTGTGGACTTGTGGATCCTTTTGAGTAAGGGTTATGCCATTAGAGATCTATTACCACTAGGGGGTAATGCCACTGAGGATCTTTTGCCACTGGTTGATCTATAATCTATTAGGGGTGTGTTATAATGGCAACACATAAAAATGAGGTGGTTGCAAAACACCCCATAGACTGTTTATTTTCAACAAAATATTTAAATGTATTTACAAAAATGTGTTCTTAGCTTTAGTAACTAAAAAATCCACAATTTTTGTTGACCTTTTGGTAAAAGCAAATTGTCAGTTAGGGTAGTTAAAGAATATTTTCTACACTATGGAAATTTTATCTTACGTCACCATTGCTGTTACCAGAGATGACAGTCTGTACCTGATATTTGGGTACAGGACAATACATTTTATGTATTGTATTTATTTGGCATTTAGTAATTTAATTTACCACTGTACTCTATGCCAGTGTGTTTGTTTATTCTGAAATGTCATAGTCAGATGAACAATAATAGAGAAAATCTGTAACGAATATATTACTTCTTATCATTCTGTTAATAAAACATAAATGCATTGCTATCTTACAACAACAAAAACAAATATTTCAATAAGAACAAATGGCACAAAGCTTTAAATGTTAGGAAATAAAATTATTTTGTGTGCTCATATTTTTTAAGTTATCTACATTTCAGCAGTTGATATGAATATCATTCTATCATTAGATGATTTTAAAGAATAGGGATATATGATCAATCACCTATGAAAAGTCTAAAAATAAAAAATGCTATGTAAGCAACTGTGATTTAATAATAATGTTTAATTGCTTGCAGTTTTTTTCTGGGGCAAAAGAAAAAAAAATCTGAGCACAATAATAAATCCACAATTTGCTTTGGAATTAAATTAAACACATTTAAAGAACAGAGTCACCAAACAAAAACAAAAACATAAAGTGAAAGCTCTAATAATAAAACACATTCATGTATAATCATGTCTTTGATTATTAAATATCACTTCTTACATTCTAGGACTAGTAAATAAATGGCCTGCTGTTTGTGTCAGAGAAACAGTTGCGGAATACAAATAGCTACATAGAAGATAGAGAAGACCATTTGCCTAGGAAGTGTGCTTTCAGTTTAAAGTTGCACATTACTTAAAAAATATATACATAAATAAACAACAGCAAATTTTGTACCTTGTAACATGTAGTTTTTTTTTTTAGAGAATGTCCTACTATAACTCATTCTTCCCTTTGGCTAAGTATGTGGGTAACCATGAATTTTTATCAGTGGTCCCTTCTACTCCCACCCCATATGCTGTCCTCTCCATTCTCTTTCTCTCTGTAAGCCTTACTTATCAACCTTTAAGTTTCCCCTCCCCCAGCACAATGATTCTCTGAGAATCGCATCATTGCATCTCACCTATTTAGCTTGGCAAGGGGCGGGGTGCTGAAGAGCTGACTTGTCCTATTGGAGTCTGTAAAGACTCCTCGAAATGTGTGTATCCCCCTTATGTTAACAGACCCTCCAACATGACCCGTTCCATTAGGTACACAATGCTCTGCTCCTGGACTTCCCTCTTAATTTATCATTGCAGCCACCTGTGCTGGAACACCTGTCTCATCTATTACCCAGTTCAACACAGGTGACTGCAATCACAGATTAGGTGGGAAGTCCAGGAGCAAAGTGTTTTGTACCTAATGGAATGGGTCATGTTGGAGGGTAGGTGTTAAGTGTAAACAAATATCTCCATAAAAGAATAAAGTGCTTGCATTTGCTATATGGAAACTGTGCAGTGCAGATTTACAGGGGTATTCTTAACAAACAGCAATAAAAGGTCTTCCTGAAAAGGAAAATAGTAACTATGGTAGTGCATCACGTACACTGTTTAACTATTTGTTGCTGTCACATGATGTGCAGAAAGCCTTTCCATCCAGTATAAATATATTTATTTTTAACTTGATTAAATAAATCATAGTGAAAGCTTTAAACCAGGGTCGTGTGTTTGCTTTTAAAGTGAAACCATTGAGCAAAAGCAACAACAAATACTGTAAGCACATTTTGGACCTGGAACAACTCTGAAGTGACAGACTTTAAGGATTTAACTTAAGTACTGTATATCCTGCTGCTTATTACTTGCTCTATAATACATTTATTTTGAGGCAGTCTACCTCTGCTGACAGAATCTAATTTCTCTGGGTATCTGCACAGGAAAACTCTATATTACAACTACTTTATGTAATAAAATGAGTCTTCAATAGATTTGAATGCAAAAGTGTACCGAGCTGCCAAGATATTATGGAAAATTATACAATATATTTTTCAGCCTCTGCAGTTTAGCCCATAAAGTATTTGGCTAGTAATCTCTAGTATAAAAGTACCAAGCATGTGTGCTTTATTCAAGGTCTGAAGAAGTAATAACACCACAGATCTCCTCCTCAGTTAACATAACATATCTGCACACGCCAAGTAGTAACGGGATCGATAAATACGTTGTCGACATGATGATCCTGGAATGCAGGCACTGGCATGTCGACAAGGTTAACATGTTACTTACCAGCATGTTTACCATACCAATATGGTTAACTTTGTTGACATGGTGTCTGCATTTCAGGATTGGCATGTCAAAATAATGATTGTCGATCCCATATACCTATGCCATGCACAAAAAATGCTGTGGTCCATTCAGATCGTTCACAATTAGAATGTAATGACAAAAAGAACCTATGTAGACTAATCTTTTATTTTTTTGTGAGGTGATGTGTTTAATGCTTTTTCATAGTGACTATTTAATTCTCTTTAATTTACTCGTCACATTATATACTTAATTAGGGAGCAATTTTAACATATTGTTTAATATATATTAAGTTAACTCATTCTGTCTTTGCTCTGCTTAGAGCATCCAGCATGATTACACACAGCAACTGCATGTTTGCAAATAACCACAAGAACACCATAAAAACCAAAAGCCTTCTCCAGGCATATTGAATTAATGAAGTAACACAGATTGTAAGTTGATCCTTATGTGCATTCTAATTAGAGATGAGCAGTTTGGATTGCTTGAAATAAGAACCCGCCCAAACTTCAGGGATTTGAGTCAATCCAAGCAGCGGCTCGGGTCTTTCCATCTGACTCAGATTCCACTTCGAGGCAAGACATCATCCTCATGGCATCGGATTCTCAGGAGATTTGGATTCTATATAAGGTGCCACGGATGGGACTCAGTGCCATTTCCTTGTGAGGCACACTGCTGTATGCTGCGCTGTACTCTGCTGTATAGGCTGTGCTGTGTCCAGACTCAGTAACAAGGCTGTGCTGCTCTTAGTCAATGTGTATAGGGGGTGCATGCTGCTGTACATAAGCTGTGCTGTGTCCATCAGTAAAGTTATTCACGTGCATATATAAGCCCTTTGACTCCACACAGTTTGAATAGAGCTGTGACATCAACAAATCTAAATAAAAATATTAAATTCTATTGTCTGTACTGTTTGGTGCACATTACCCTTGAGTACTTTGTTCACGTGCATAGAGGTCTTGGTTTTTATTTTTGAGTGGTGGTTCTGCAAGTGTCAGTGAAGCATCTTCCTCTGCCTCTCATGATAATACAAGACCTTTTCACTCAGAGTATAGAAGATGTGTAAAAAAAATGTCACATAATCCTGAGGAGAGTCTAGGAATGTACATGAGTGCTATGTGTGAGCCTGACCTTTCTGATACTGTTGTACTCACAGAGAAGCCACGTTCCACCATTTCTGCTCCCTCTGCAAATGTGGGGATTAGCAGCACAAATATAGCTGAAGAAATAGAAATTGAGGATGCCACCGAGGAAATGCAAGAGGAAGAGGGGGATATTTGGGTAGCTGACGCCGATGCTAATGAGGATGTTGAGGATGAAGATGTTGTTTGTGTAAGCCAGGCACCAGTGGAAGCAACTCTTGGCCATGATAAAAGGTAATTGTAATGCTAGGGCATGGGACCAACAAATGCACCTCTATGTGTGAAATTATTTTTACCCAAAGTCTGACAACAATTGTCAAGCCATCTGTAGTGTTGTAAAACCATGGTAAATAGAGGTAGGGACATTAACCATCTAGGAACCTCCTCCCTTTTACGTCATTTGCAACAAACTCATGAAAATATTTTGACAACATCAGAAACTGGTGCTAAAAAAATAGCAACAAACAGCCCAGCATCAGCTAGCTCCCTTCTGTCGAGTTCAACTAGATCCCAGCACCTGCAAACTCTACCGCCAACACCTTCATCCTCAATAGCCACAGTAAGTCACAGAGTTTTGGCAAATCCAAAACTGGATGACCAGTTAGAACCAAAAACCAGCAAATATGGTCTGGCACACATCTCTGGTTCTAAAGAACAGATGCCTCCAGTAGTGTAATCATCACCTGTGTCATATATTATATTGCTGTTGCCATTGTGATCATGACTGGAGAAACTAGTTCAACTAGCAGCCATTGTCACCTAGCCTATTTTGAAGGCACTAAATTAATGTTTCACCACTCACTATCAATAGAGCAGCTGTGCCACTTACCACTTTAACTGTAGTGACTTAAGTTCATGTAAACAGTTATTTTACTGCTGGGTTTCCAGCCCCAGCCAATCATTTTCTGTCTCTGCAGATTCCCTTTCAGTGCAGATATTCTCTTCTGCATTACACCTCTCAGCTATCTCCTCAGATTCTTGCTGAGTCTCTTCTCATACCTTCCATTAGATACATGCTGACCTCACTCTGAACTCTCTGTCACAGCTACCTGCTTAGACTTAAGGGTCTGTATGTTATAAAGTCTTGGAAAGAGATAAAGTGGAGAAGAGATAAAGTACCAACCAATCAGCTCCTGTCACTTTACTGTGTTTGAAAAATGACAGTCAGGAGCTGATTGATTGGTACTTTATCTCTGTCCACTTTATCTCTCTTCAAGACTTAGTAAATAGATCCCTGTCTCTTGCAGATACCTGTCCTCTGGACTAGACCCCTTGTTTGCCACTGACTGTTCCTTTTTTTTCTTTCTTGGTACTTACAGGTCTCTGCTGAAATGCTTATAGGTGTGGTCACATACTTTTTGCATCTTGTGAGGAAGGGTCCGAGACTCCAAGGACTACTCGGTGCCACCTAGCCTATAACCACCACACTATAGGCTCCATTTAAGAATGAGACATACCCTCTTTAACACATGCTAAAAGGGTTATGGCCTCCGTTCTGTATTTAACAAACTGCAGTAAGCTTAGCTCACCGCTGTTTGTCATCTATAGATGGCATTTGTTTTCTTATGTATTATTTCTTTCACTCTTTCATTCTATTCACATACTTCTGGTATTGCCACTTCTAAGTTAGCACTTCCCCTCTTTCCATTTATCACAATTATGCAGCATATACTGTATTGTTTTGCTCTAGGTCAAATTACTCACAAATGTTTTATTACATTTATTATACACTTCACCTTTCGTCTTATTCTTTTATTTTCTGCACCTTTATTTATTATGATTTACTTTGTATTTTGTTTTTTTCTATCTTTTGTTAACCATAGGATTACTCAGAACTCCGATAATCGACTGATCTGTGACCTCTCTGATCTGCAGGTTTCTTTGAACAAATCTCAGTAGCTACATCATTTGCATATTTTCGCACAGCTGCTGCGTACAAATTTTCAGCAGCGGTAACATTAATGTACATCTCTGAATCTTGCCCTGGTCTGTTTTAAGCCGCATATCCACTTGCAGATAGTGGAATGACAGTATAATTACAACATTGTAATCTTACAGTCGCTCCTCCTACCCTGTAGTGCCTACACTGACTGATATGTCGTTCAGTGAAGAAACCCTCCCTCATCCCTGAACATGGCCAATCTGTCATTATTGGCAGATTGACCGTCATGTTCAGGCGATGATTGATGTCAGAAACGACCAGCGGGAGCGCGTATCACTGGTCGTTTCTGACAAAACTGCCCGATTCATGCCCGATTAATGAGCGATTGAATGATAACGATTGGTTATCGTTCAATTGCTCATTTATATCTGCAAGTGGATACGCGGCTTTAGGCTTGAATTCATTCATAAGATTGGTAAAAATTACCTCATGATCAGAGTTTATACTATTGGATAGTAGTATAGGACAGCGAATGAGAGTTTTGGCTGGGATCTTCCCGTCAAGTTCAGCTCTAAGAATGAGGCAAAATGTAATCTTTCACGGACATCTGATCTGAGATCTGAACTTGGCGTGAAGATCCCAGCCAACACCAAACCGCTCATTTCTAAATATATAACATAATAGCTAATAAAAACAAAATGCTATATATATTTGTGACAAGTAGCCATCTTATCCTCCTGGCGCAGAGTCTGACTACTTCCCCAGTCACCAGGCAACGTGGCCCATATGACCTGCAATTGGCAAGTAAGAGATGACTCAGAAAAACATTGACCATCAATAATCAAATAATTTATTGGCTAGATTAAAGGTATCATAATACAAGTCAGTATTGTCATGGATAAACAAAATTTAAAAAAAACAAAATAGTTTTTACTATTGTAGACAATGGTTAGATGAATAATGAAAAATACAAATAATTTAACAATTATTTTGAAACACAGTATCACAAGTTAAAAATGAGGCATAAAAATATTATAAGTATTAGATATTATAAATATTATAAGTATTAAAGAAAAATGAAATTCTCATTTAAAACCGCAATGCATTTCACAGCCCCTGGTCGCTTCCTCAGGCAGTATTGAAATTTTGTTATTTTAAAATGTTGTTTACAAAAATGAGTTATATTATTATGCCATTATTCTAAGAAATAAATCATTTGATTGTTGATTATCAAATTATTTGCCATTTGCAACCCATGTATAATGTTTGTAAGAGGGTGTTTGACCATTTATATCTTAAGTACTGACACTACCTTTAAGAGTCCTACAGTATATTGTGCGGCTCCCATTTATGGAGAGTAAGGGATTAGTTTTACATAGCGGAAGTGTCACAATTAAGCTTTGATCTATAAAAAACCCTTATCGGAGCTAGAAATTATCTCTTGTTTACAATTGTGAATGCATAGGTAGTGCAGCCTAGTACTTTAGTGCACAGACCCACCCAAACAGGCCATGGCTGTTCTCCTATTCCTCTGCATCATGGGTCAAATAATGCCTGTTGTCATAGTAAAGTAATTGCATGGACTCTTATACCTCTTTTCCACTGCCGCCATAACCCGGGTTATTGTCAGGTCTACCCGGGTTATGGCTCAGTGGAACAGGGTCCCTAAATATAACCTGGGTAGCTACCAGGGTTGATCCCAAGTAATGATGCAGTGTAAACAGCGCAACTAGGTTGTCCGTCCCAAGTCATGCCTAAAATGAGTGGTTGTGGAGCAGTCACCTCCCACATTTTATGACTTCACAAGTTTAGATGGGCAGACACTTGGTTCAGTGTGAACGGGGCCAACCCAGGAATAACCCGGGTTGAAGGTGCAGTGTAAGCGGTGTCTGACCTATGTGTGAACCGGGTTGGGACCATGTCCAAAAACCCAGGTCAGACCTGGGTTTGTGGTGGAAAAGGGCTACTACTATGCAGAGTGCAAACCCTGCCCCCAGCTATAGGAAAATATAGGAAAGTATTGGCTGAGAGAGATTTAATTACCAGATTGGGAATATAACCTTCCATGGTTGTAGAATACACAATAGAAGTGGTGACAAGAGCAGACCTAACAGAAACCACGCTCTGCTGCAGACCACGCTGTGATGTTAAACTGTAGGTTACCTGTTAATTGTTTTCTAACAACTGAAATGAACAACAAACCTGTGACTCTGTCACCTCAGGTGCTTGCTTGTCCTCCATCACAAGTGGATGCAAATGCCACATTTTCTGTATTTTATATAATTACACCTGTGACATCTGGTGCTCTCTAATTGAATTGTTCTAACTATTCCCTAGTTCCTAAGCAGCAGGTTGTAGCTGGATTATTTGCTTTTGGGCATTTTGTATCTGCCTTTCAAATACTGACACATTTTCGTCCTGACTCTGATTTTTGCTTTTTACCATAACTCCAACTTGGATAACATTTCTGAACCTGCTCTGCATGCACAGATCTTAGACTAGTCCAGGTTTTCATGATATCCATATTTAAGCACAGGTGACTTAATTAGTACCTCAGTTTGATTATACCATCTATGCACAAGCATGGATATCCTTAAAACCTGGACTGTTAGGGTGCCTTGAGGACCAAGTTTGGGAACCCCTGGACTACACATTGACAATGATTTCTATTTATTTCTCTCTTCATAATCAGCTGCACATTTCCAGCCACAACAGTGCTCCAATTCTCTCAGAATGTCCGATCCGTTCTTGATCCTTATCTGACCCCTACCACCTCCAACCTTTTGGATCTGTCTGGGTATGGCTAATTTGTTAAAATTAGTGGCACTAGTTTCCTTTCAGAAAAAAATAAAGTTAATGTGTAATATTTAACGGAATGAAAATGTAATAAAAAAAGTTCAAAAGGAGCCACTGAAATATTTACGCAACTAATAGAAAAAACACTAACATTAAATACTGCATACAGTAATTCATTCTGATATTTTTTTACCCAAAATTTTAGAAATATTCTTACTTTTTGCCTAATTGAATTACATTTAATCAGCTATGGCCACTTTATATTGCTTCTCAAAAGTGGCAAGCAGTGCTAAAGAGGTTTTCCTTTTTTCTGATTCTATTGTCCCTTTCTTTTCTTTTAATCATTTATTTATTATTTATTTATTTAGACATTTCTTAAATCCATATTTTTATATAATACTGCATATATAAGGAGTGTCTCTTAATTGGCAATGTAAATAGTTATATTTAATCATCATAATGGTACATTTCCCAAGCCTTTGGAAGAGTCATAATCTCCTCCCCTATTTCCCTTCTTCCTAATCTACAAGTATCTCTATCAGTCCATAGCAAGTTTGTAAATGACCACCAGAGCAGAAGTTTCTAGCAGCACCATACTAATACAGTATTTAGAGTTTAATAGAAGTTTGGATGTGCAGAATACATTTAGAGAAGCAATTAGATTTTTTACAGCATTTGGATTGAGTATTAGTGCATCTTGCATTAAAGCAAACATTCTTGTTTATTAGTAGAGCATTACATTTTTTAATTAGTCCATAACCAATTTCTTCCCATCTAGCGTCTTTCAAGTCCAGAGTTTAATACTGAGGGTTTATTGCCTGTACTTATATTGTTGTCCTAGGATTCATGCTGTCCTTTCTCTTTCTTCAAACCAGGGACAGAACATAACTGTTCAAAGATAAAGGACCTTATTCAGAGTTAGGAGCATATCATAAAGGATCAAAATCAGAGTAACCTGCTAATGGAGCAAACCATGTTGCAATGCATGGGGTGACAATACGGACTGCTTTTGCATGTAGGGCCTCATTCAGGGTTGTACGCAAACCCAATAGTTTGCGAATAACATCGATTGTGAGACACCTGTGCATGTCTCACTCTGAGAGATCGCTCACAGTATCCCCAAGCCTGAGCAGCAGGCTGCGGCCATTTTGGGGAGGGGAGTGGGCATGTAACCCCTGTTTTCTAGGAGTGCCAAGGCCAGAGTCTGTCTTCCAATGCAGACTTCCTCGTCTCAGCTATGGAGCTGCGAGCGGCAATCTGAGTAACCTCAGGCAGTGCCAGATTAAGGTCTGCATGGGCCTGGAAAAGAAATTTTTGAAGGGCCTATTGTGAGCCACAGGGGTGTGACTGGCAATGTGGGAGGTGTGACCAGTGCTGTGGGGGTGTTGTCTGAACAGGGCTAGCACAGTTAGTACCTACCATCAACCACCATAATCTAGCTCACCTCTTCATATACTGTATTTGTCCCTGACCCCACACACATTTTGGTAGGCCGATAGTTACCTACTGTATGGTTGTGGGGCACATATTGCACCACCTTTGTGCAGGCACATGCGTAAGTGTTGCTTGCTGTATAATAATAATAATAATAATTTTATTTATATAGCGCTTTTCTCCCATAGAACTCAAAGTTGCTTTACAGACATCAGAAAACATGGTACATTGTTCAAGGATTTGGTGTTGCAAAAAATAGAAAACCACACAGAGATAATTAAAATCAACCAAAACCTAGAGAGCACAATAAGCATATTGCGGGGTTGGTGCAGACATTTTGGGAAATAAATTCTATGGGTTATATATTCCACCCACAAAGGTAACAAATGAGGCAGCCATCTTGGGTGCACTACGTATGATTACCCTGGGTTGAATAGGTTATACCTAGAAGAGATGACACAAAATGGCTGGTTGCAGCGTCCTGACGCTAGGAGTAGGGTCCCACCATAATAGTCAGGTCTATGTATTTTTCATACCATCCACAAGTGTACCAGGTGAGGCAGCCATTGTGGGCGCACTACAAAGGTTACACTGTAGGAGATAAGCCATACGATGACCCGAGGCATATATGGGAAAACTGGCATGTGTGTGCCAGTATGATATAACCTGTGTCAATAGATCCACATGAAGTACATCCTGCCCATGGATGATGCACTTTATTGGAGGTATAGCACACCAGTATATCATACAGTGGGGTGGAAGTACATTTTACAAATTGTGAATAGTAAATACAGCAAACAGTGCTGCAGTTCAGGCATGGCATATACGGGTGACTGAAACATTTGAAATATGAAATGCACTGAATTAATAGATCCATGTGTTTGTTCATCCTGCCCAAGAAAGAACCATTCGAGGAAGCCATCTGGGGCGCAATGCGTAGGTTATATCTGGCAGGGTGTGCAAGTAGCAGAAGTATAACGTCCAGGTGGAGAAAAAAAAAAAGGTGACCGCATTATAAGTTAAAATCCATGTTAAACTTAATCAGAAATTATAGAATGATAGAGTGATTTGCAAAAAGCCACAGCGTCTCCTTCGCTCGAGTGTGTTTTCTTGTCGCATCCAGCAGTTTGTGGAGTTCAATTTGGCTGCAGCATGAGACAGCACCCGAACCCAGTCTCAGGGGAGTGTAAATGAAGGTGGAGTGGCAGCATTCCTGTGCTGCTGTGTTTGGGAGATGGTTTAATTTTTGGTTAGAAAGTAGTCAAAACTCCAAATCCACTTCAATCTCCAGTTCTAAATCCATGCTTCAGATGACATGCTTAAGATGCAGGCTACAGTGGCAGGCCAAACCGGTGTGTGCAGGCTTTGAAATAAGTCCCTTTTGCAGGAGAAGCTAGGTCAGCTGGTACAGTGGCAGGGAATGTTTGAGCAGTTTGTTCAACAAGCTAATTAATGATGGGGGAAGATGCAGCCTTATAGTTGTAAAACAAACTTTCAATACAGACTATTCTTGCAGTGAAAGGCATCAGATATGGAAGATGGCATTAGTTTACCTGGAAAGAGATGAAAGATGGTATTAAAACTCAACTCCGGTTCTAACCCCATGCTTCAGGTGACATGCTTAAGATGCAGCCTATAGTGGCAGGCCAAGCCGGTGTGTGCAGGCTTTAAAAAAAAAAAAATACCAGCACCTGACACAACAGTAGTGGCCAGACAGCAGTAACATATAACAGATATATGGTAGAGAGAAGAAGGTGATTAACACCACTCAGGTGACAAGAACAGCAGTTGTATCTTTCTTTATCTTTGCAGATTTGTTAGAAGAAATTATACCGATGACTCTTCTGGCGGGTATCAACTACTAGATATACAAACGAGAGCACGATTACGACATTGTAATCGTGCTCTCGTTTGTATATCTAGTGATGTGCCTTGACTGAACGTTCACTCGTTCAGTCCAGGCACATCCATCATCCCCGCACATGCTGAACCTGATGGGGTCATCAGGTTGACCAGCATGTACGGGCGATGATAGATGTTGGAAGCGACCAGCGTGCACGCGCATCGCTAGTTGCTTCCGACCAAAACATGCCCGATGCATGCACGATGCACGTGTGATTTGCAAGCGATTGCACGATAACGATGTCGTTATCGTATAATCGCTAGCTAAAATCGCCTAGTGGATACCCTCCTTTATATAACTGTAGTCAGAAGATTCAATGTAATTTGTTACAGCTTAGTTCATTTTAACTGCAAAATAATTCAACAAAGCACAGAGTTTAACAAATTGATAATATACATGGAGATACTACGAATATACAATTCAGAGCAGAAAGTAATCCATTCTGGAAAGAGACACTTCTAGTTATATTCTGGAGAATAACAATACAAAGAGTCAGGAATATTAAGTTTATCTCATCTATCTATCTATCTATCTATCTATCTATCTATCTATCTATCTATCTTTCTATCTATCTATCTCTCTCTCTCTCTCTATATATATATATATATATATATATAATTCTGATGTAGTATTATAGCATTGTTTAGGTAAACTCTATATATTTCTAGGTATCAAACTTACGTAATGCAAAAAGATAAATTCTTTTCCTTATATGCACAAACATCTTGTCTATATAAATTGAGTTAAAACTAAACTATACTGAATGGTATCTACTTCCTGGGAGGAGTGGTGAGAGTCATTGGAGACCACACGAATCCAAGAAGGACAGGATGAGATCAATAATATTGGAATAGGTTATACATTGTGTTATCTACACCACAGTACATAATCACTATAAGCATTTGGGTTTTCCCAAGTAGGTCCATGCTGATCACAAATACTTGGGTGGAGGCACTGATAGAAAAAGGTACACCACTTAACAGGGGGTTAATGGTGGGTAAATATTAGACAGTAAGGGAGTTAGTAGCCTGGTGACCCCTTAGAGGTAAAATGGGGGTTTAAAAAAATCAAATTAGTTAATAATGTTCTGTATTAAACACCTCAATGGAAGAAACCAGCACTAACCAATAACTTCAATGTTCCACATACTGTACCTGCCTATGTAAAATACATTTACTGTAGCTATACAAGATGGAGTGAAAAACCCCTAAAGTCAGTAAATTTGTATTTCTGCAAATGCAGAAAACAGATGTTTGTGTCCATATAGTGAATGTACTAATAGACAATAAATTATAACATATTTCAAAGCTCTGTAAATGGGGAATAAACAGAATTTCAGCAAAATTTTTATTTTTCTTGTTTGTTTATTGTTGATCAGCATCTGTAGGAATAACTATTACTGCACATAAAACTCCATCTGTTAAAGTATTGTTTTCTGCCATGTTTGTTAGGATAACAGAGCTTTGGGTAACAGTTTAAAAGAAAGTACAAGTTTAGTTTACTTTCAAAAGTAATTTAAAGAGTCACTAAACCTAAAAACAAGTTATGAAATGCATATTGTATTTGTAACATTTACAAATACACTGTAATTCAGAATTGCTCATAATGTTTGTTTTCTGAAGGTAAAAAGGAACATCATATTTATTTTAGTGCTCTCAACCTTCTTGTGGGTGCTTTTTGAAATTATTTTGAATCTGTATGAAGGTTCTATGGGGGTGTTTATGTTTATTATATCTGTGACACAGCAGAGCTAAGGAAGACAAAATATTTTATTATATCTACTATGCCTGTTCTAGGAGACAGATGCAGGGTTGAATGTATGCCTGGTTACAGTATGTATAGTATCTTGACACTGAGCAGACTCTAGTATTGAAAGTATGGAAGTACTGGTGATTCAGTCATTTTCATTTGTATAGCATCTACACTTCTGGCTGAAGACGTATATCTGAGTTGCAACGGGCAGTTCTCATGAAGGCTAAGTTCAGAGAGATCATGATGACTATGCAGAGTTGGAAATAAGCAAAAATACATCTGCTTCCAGGGATATTTTGCACTTAGTTAGTATATAAAGTAGGAGCAATGCACGCTGATAGTAATGCTTAGTAGTGAACTGAGCATACACTCAGGGAGGCAGAGCATCACAAGTTCTGTACAACTCTGCATATGGATGAACATACACATGTTTTCTATATATGCAGCTCAGGAACCATATATGCCTGATTTACTTCTAACTCTGCATCAAGTCAGAGATCTACAGTGATCTTAATTGTGAAAATGTCAGCAAAAATAACATTTTAGCACCTGAAAAGCTAAGCAACATGATTTAAAAAAAAGAAAAAAAATATTAGAAACATGGTTCCATGTTTAATCCTATACTTTGCAGGAACTTTAATACAAGTACCTCTATGTGATATCCAGGGAAAGTAGGGGGAAGTGTGGAGTGGAAATTATATGGTTGCAAGCACAGAATTAGAGGCTTAAAACAACCATAGCAGTCCCCTGACCCCTAAGCAGTTTGACTTACTACGGGGCCAGAGTGCACATGGGTGAGATTCATTCCCTAAGGGCTAATGGCTTATTGCACTTTGCACTATGAATATTAGTCTAGGGAACACTTCACTTTATGCTGTATTTTCCTGCACATATCAAGTAACATAAGTGCTACATTCGTGACATATAAGTACTGCGGTTTTCTTAAAATCTACCGACCGTATACACTCAACAAATCCATTTTATGCTTATACTGCCTGCTATGTAAAGACAAACAGCATATAAGTGATTGTCTATGGCTATTAAATACTGTTGCTTAGGCTAGTAAGCTTAGCTGAGCAAAGAACATGTACGTTGTTATACCTGTTTTCCACCAAAATCCTGGGTCCGGCCTGGGTTTTTGGACATGGTTCCAACCCAGGTTAGACCCTGTATACACTGCACCTTCAATATGGGTTACTCCCAGGTTAGCCCTGTTCACACTGAACCCAGGTCTGCCCTGCTAAACCTGTAAAGTCTTAAAAGTGGGAGGTGACTGCTCCACAACCACCAATCAGCTAATTTTAGGCATGACCAAGGTCAGATAACCTGGGTCGCACCGTTTACACTGCACCATTATCCTGGTCCATCCTGGATCCAACCCTGGTAGCTACCTGGGTTGGATTCCCGGGTTTGACCCGGGTTGTTTTTCAGGGACCCTTTTACACTGAACTGCGAACCGGGTAGACCCGTCAATAACCCGCGTTTTTGCAGCAATGCAAAAGTAGTAATTAGTTTACTAACTACAGTAACTAGTGCTGTCTAGTGAATTGGCCTCATTAAAATGTTGTTATAGGGACCCTCTTTTCCTTGTTACATCCCTGGGCAGTCTTGTACTATATTATCGCAGAACTGTTCTAGGCTCTGATTTGATGGTCCCGGCATTTATCCAGGTGAGATAGCTGCAAGACTTACAGTGACAATTGATTTTAAGGCAATACCAAGTTGCTTTAAATCAAGCTACTATCTCACCAGAAATGAGCTTATTTTATTGTACCTCTCATAGAGTCTGCTAGCAGTAATACATTTTTTTGTCAAATTAAAAGGGTCCTGCTTGTGGGATTGTTTTTGTGGTTACAAGTGTAAAATAGACCCAAAAGGTAATTCCTAAGCTATGTCTGACTGTTTTATAGATACACCATCAGTAGTGGCCTGTTAAATGATAGGGATAATAAGCAGGGCCATATCTAGGACTGTGCAAAAGGTGCAACCACTGAGTGTGGAAAGCTGAAAGAGGGCACATGGAAATTAATATTTTAGGTGAATTTATTTTACCATCGATGCTATGGGGGGAGCTTCAATTTTAATTTATTTCCCATTGAATAAGCCCTGTTTGGTGCACTACATTTATCCTGAATACATCTGTGAAAAAGATCGGAGGTATATTCTAGGGATACAGGGGTAGCCTGACAGTGCCTTTGTGTCACATGGCTGTAGCGAGCCCCAAGCTGCCTCACAGGTCAGTCGTGTCCAACGAAGTTGGATCTATTGTGAAACTAATGAAGCTTAAGCTTCAGGGCCCGTAACTTCGGAGGGGCTCTGAAGCTATTTTTTTTTTAATGAGTGAATTTTTTTTTAAAAATCAATAGAGTTTTTGTAAGTGTGTGTTATTAAAATAAGGTTATTTTAGTGATAGACTCCTAAGCCAATGGGTTGCAGTACTTAATATTGACCCTTAGAATATGCTCTACAGTAGGGCATGTAGAGTGGATTTCTGAGTACCCAGAAATCCCCCTGATCAGTACTGGAAGGCAGACACTCTATATACAGCTCTGACCAGAGGATGGCTCTTATGAGCGAGTTGGGCGCAGAATAGAGAGCTGCTGTCAGTGTCACTGCTGAGTGCAGTACTGCCAAGTGCCAATAGATGCTCTCATCTCCATTTGTGCTGTCCCATTTGCTAGAAGTCAACCCTGCAGTGCCAGCCAGCCCCCAATAATTAACATTCTATCTTGCCGTGAGCACAGGAGCAATTCATCATTGCTCTGGCATGGAGACAGCTGATCCAAAAATCAGCTGTCTCCACAAATCCTTTCATTGATACTTCTGTAGCAGTAAATATTACCACTGCTGAGTCAGAATCAGCAGTGCTGGTGAGCTTGCATAAACTAGGGCAGAAGGAGCTGGGCAGTGGCGTAGGGATCTAAATGGATCCCTCTTTGCAACCCAAGAATCTTCATTTGAAGATCACAAATGTTCCAGCAGTCAAACTCCGAAAAAATTGTATTTTTCAAGCTTGATGAATTTAGGTCCCCATAATAGTATATGGCGACAGCAGGCAATATCGGGGCTGAAAGGTAGGCAGGAGATACTGTTTCAGTGATATCTCCTGTATTATCTTTATAATGAATGGCACATATACTTAATTTATATACTTTATATAAAAGTAGGTGAAAATATTAATTTTCACCTGCTTTTGTATAAATTAAGTGATGATGATTAGACCTCATAAGCATATCAATTCAATCAAACATAATGTCCCATTTTTGTGATGTGCGGAGTTGTATCAAACCTTCTAAAGTAACTACAGTATTCAGATTCTACCTATAATTTTAAAGAATGTATTAGATACATGTCATCTAGTATCTAACTGGTTGTTATGAGCAATACCTGTACTTGTCTTCTTTAGAAGGTTTGATTAATCTCCCATTTAGTCAATTAAGAATGTCTGCCTGTATGTCTCTTGAAATATACAATAGTAAAGCACCTCTGGTGCTAGTAACGTAAAGAAATAAATTATACTGTACTTGTCTAGCCGGCAGTGGTCATTTTGATGACGGTAGAGAACATGTAATAAAAAATAAGAGAAAAGGCATCCAATAATGCAAATATGTTTGTTAAAGAACAAAACTTATTTATTTCAACAATTAGTAAAGATAAAAATATAGACAGTAATATAAAATCAAATCAAAATAATAGGATAATCAGCTGAGAAGCCAATAATATTCTTAAAACAAATATGCACACAATTAGCTAAGAAGCCACTAAATGAATCCTGGTAGGCTATGATAGCACAACATTCATATGAAAAAGTAAATTAATAAAAGGTGTCCGTTATAATGTACCCGTATCAGAGTTCTGTGGAAAATAGGCGTTGTGTTGCAAACAGGGGGTTATGGAATTACCCCTGTGTGGCTAACAGTTTGTGGTGACTCTGGATAGGATTTCTTCCAACAGCATGCAGCAGTAGGCTGACGCATTTTGAACTCAGTGCTCTTTTTGAAAGGTGATGTATGCTGTGCTGCTTGTGGCTGAAAAAAGGGCGCCATTCCTCTGACTTCCGGTAATCACTGAAGGGACTTCTGGTTTAGCGGGCAGGTCTTACAGTTTTGCCAAAACAGGAAGTTGTCATAGGTCTTCTGGTTTTAGATGCCAGAGGGAAGCACATGGTTTGGCAGACTTCTTGGAAGATCCATGTTGTAGTTTTTGATGAAGGAGGGAGGCACATTGTTATAAAAACCTTGATTAAAAGGAGAATAAAAAATCTTAGCTTTTAACTATGTGAAAATAAGCAATAAATCTTATAAATATGTTTAAAAAAAGTGGATGAGAAATCGAAAATAAAAGGGAAAAAAAGCTTTTAGAGGACCCATTTCAATTCGAAATCCTTGTTGAGTCCATCAGGATGGATGGTTTTGAGAGTATATATCCTTCTCATCTCACTTTTTGCCAACATTCATTCTTGATCTCTGTTCTTCCATGTTGTTTCATGTTTTGAATCCCCAGGAAGTTCTTTAGGTGGTCTGTAGAACAATTGTGGTTTTCTTTAAAATGTTCTGAAAGACAGTGGATGGCAAGTCCTTTTTTAATATTTCTCAGAAGTTCAGCCATTCTTGTTTTAAGCAATCTTGTTGTGCGGCCAGCATAAAATAGTCCACAGGAACATTCAATGATATATACAATAAAGGTAGTATGGCATGTTACAAAATCCTTAATCTAATATTTTTTCCCTTTTATGTTAAAATCTGTTATTTTTGATGTTTCTGATTTCACATTTTTGCACATGGCACAGCTACCGCATCTGTAGAAACCTTTGGTCCACACTGGATTATTATTAAATGCAAGAGCACTATGTACAAGTCTACTATTTAAATTTTCAGCTTGATGATAGCTAAAACAGGGTTTTGGGGTTAAGGCTGATGATAAAATCTAATCTTTTTTTAAAATATGCCTATGGCATTTAAAGACTTTTTTGATTTGCATATGATGGTTTCCATATTGTGTGATGAAATCCCATTCTTTGTTATTTTGTGGTATTTTAGTTTTTGGTATAAAAAGAAGATTTCTATTGGTGTTCAGTAACTCGGTTTTTAGGGTTTAATTTTTTTTTCATAGCCTCTAGCAAGGAAGTTCTTTCCAATAGTTTATAGTTGTTGATTACAAGTTTTGGTATCACTGCAATTCCTTCTGATTCTTAAGAACTGACTTCTGGGGACTACTTCCAGCCATCTATCTAAATGTTCACTTTCAGTAGGTTTTTTGAAACATTTTGTTTGGAGCTTGATATTTTTTACATAGATGGTCAGTTTAAGGACATTTACATCTTTCTTGCTCCTATTAAAAATTAACTTGATATTAAGATCATTGTCGTTAATTTTGGAATGAAAATCTTCCATGGCTTCCTCAGTGCCTCTCCAGAAATAAAGTACATTATCAATATATCAATGTCATGATACCAGGTTTGCCTCCCATGGGTGGTTCTGCCATATGTGATCTTCCTTCCACTTGGCCAGAAAGAGGTTGGCATCACTGGGGGCAAACCTGGTACTCATAGCTGTTCCGATGTGCTAGATATAATATTCACCAATAAAAAAGAAGTAATTGTTATGCAGAATAAATTTGATACTTTCTTTTCAAAACATGGTCTTTTGCTTGTCCAGTTCTGTTTGTTCAAAGAATCATGATGTTGCTTTCAGTTCTTCTGTGTGATCTATAATCATGTATAAAGTCTGTATGTCTGTCAGTTAGTTAGTCTGTCAGTTAGTCATTTAGAATTGCCAGGAACTCATTGTCAAGTTGCCAATTGTCAGTCAATCAGGAAAGGCATACATACAGCCAGCACAAAGCAACAGATTGATCTGAAATAGAGGTGACATGTGTTTAAGGGAGGATTCAAGATCATTAGTTGAAGAAGGAATTGTAAGTGAGTAGCTAAAAGTAATAAGAGAATAGGAAGGAGACTAGTAATAGCAGAAGGAATCATCTGCCAGTCTACAGGAGACATGCTCAGTGCAGTTTTGAACCCAAGACCATCAGTCGAACATCTAGTGCAAGCAACTAGCTAATCCTGGATTTCTTGCACAGCTAAGTGGTACTACCAAAACCCAAAACACTATAATGACAGAGAAAGTGATTTACTAACCTAACAGATTATTTTAATAGTAGTGATTGTTATATACTATTTTCAGTTATTTGAAAGTTTTTAATAACTCTTGACATAATTACTGAGGTAATTAACAAGTGAAGTAAGAAATCAACTGATTGACATAATTTTTATCCTAATTTATTGTCATATTATCGTAATTTAATTACAAATTTTTAGTTTCTAAAAATATGTATGTCTGTATTTTTTATTTATAAGACTTGTACCTCAATAAAATATATAAAAAAATGATGTGCCATGTTTTTTACCAGATTTAACGTCATCATAACGTACTGTACCATTCTGATATGAAAAACACTAAGACCAATTTCGTATTCTAGTCTAATTTAAAATAATTTGGACAGACTACATCATCTGCACTTCATCACAAAGTGGCAAAGTATTAAGTTTTTCTAGATAATTAAGATATTAGATGCCAAATAAATCCACACTCCACCCAATACTCCAATTATTTTTATAGAGCATCATTTGGATGCTCAAGATTCAAAATTGTCTGTATATCTTGTTGATTGAAACTAGTTTGGTTTGTAGGCTATTCTTTGTGTATATGTTAAACATATATAAAGTTTTATCCTCCTTATGCCAGGACAAATCCTCCCAGAGTAGATCCTGGTTGTCTGTATATGGTACTAATATAGACTACTGTAAAGTTTGGACACATCTGTTAATGTTTTTTTTTATAGTCGATTTACCCCAATCAAATGGTAATTTGGTTATTTGGGTCATAATTGACCACATTTGTTCATTTATCCAGACTATTGTCCTTCAAAACTCAAAGTAATGTATTTATGTTGTATATTATTAAATGTTAGTTAATTATAATATTTTGGAAATTATTTTGTGGTAACCTGGGAATCAAACTATTTTTGTCTCTATAAAAGTCACAAACTTATGGTCAAATGAAAGAGTTGATAAGTCTCAAGAATAGTGACTGTTGTATTATGTCATATATTATTTAGGAGCAGAGTTCAAAAGAAGTAATGTAGGTATATTTACTAAAGTGAGAGTTTTTAGAAGTGAAGATGTTGCCCATAGCAACCAATCAGATTCTACTTAACATTTAACTAGCACATTCTAGAAGATTATAGCTAGAATCTGATTGGTTGCTATGGGCAACATCCTGATAATGCGATGTGTTTTGGATAGTATTTATAAACCTTACTTATCATAAGAAGAAATGAAATAATTCACACCAATACCAACTCTAAAATAAATGACAATGTTTTACTTAAAAGCAAATTAATTATACATGTATTATTGTCAAAGCAGACTTAGATCATAAAAAACACAAGTTCAGCATCAGTGACAAAATGATTATTTGCAATGCCTAGCATAGACTCACAAGGTGACAGTCAGCCATGTTTATACTTACACCCCAGCACCCCGGGACTCTCTCGACCTACAATCTCTCCTGCTCAACCCGACTGCCTGACCCCTCCCCTATTTGATCAATCTTTTATACATTTTCTCTCTGCTACTGACATATTCTAAAATGGCGAATATTACTTAATTAATTCAATATTCATGCGCACTAAACATTTAACTGATAATATGTTTTAATCATAACAAAACCTATAATCTCCTTTCTATGTTCTCAAAATTCTGGTGACTGCTTCTTACAGACCAAAGCTATCTTGATTAGCTCCCTTCTTGTTTATACAGATTTGAGACCTACTGTCTCCTAGTTTGTTCATATTAAACTAACCCATTATTTTGTCTTGCTAGAGAAGAAATGGTTTTCATCAGTTCTAATTTATACCCATTTCTGTAATAACACCTACATAACACTACATCATATAAATATACCTTTAGATTATACAATATTAAATAATAATAACTGCTGCTTCAGACACATACCTGCCTACTTTAGAGAGAGGGTAGGCCTCATCTCTAAGCCTGAGGCCATTCGACAAATGTTGTCCTCTGCAACTTACAATTAATATATATTCTAAATCATTTCTATATACACTTAATTGCAATGAAAATAATAATGAAAGACATAAGCATGCATATATTCGTGAATTGCTGAATTACTCTCACTTTAGTAAATTTACCCCATAGAGTATGGGGTGGGCAATTTTAAAGAAGAGGGGAAAAGGATGTATGCAATAGTGGATGTTTTAAAATGTTGCTGGGTATATTTCAAGATAAAGTAAAGTTGAAATAATTTCCCTTTAATAAGGAACACTAATTTCAAGGTAAATAGGTGAGTTACTTGGGTTGAATGTACAGTATATCAAAGAAAAAATTGATGTGAGTAGCAGTGTGCAGTAAACATCAGTGGCTTACCTTTCAGGGTGTCTTGCTGACACAATGGGGCAGATGTATGAAGCTCTGGGAAGTGATAAAATGGAGAGTGATAAATGACCAGCCAATCAGCTCCCAACTGTCATTTTTCAAACACAGCCTGTAACATGACAGTTGGGAGTTGATTGGTTGGCCGTTTATCACTCCGCACTTTATCACTTCCCAGAGCTACATACATCTGCCCCAATAGCTGATACAATGGATACAGTACTGATAGTGTGCACTATAGTTGTAATCAAAATACATACGCAAAGTTACTATACCACATGCAAGCTCAGACTTGTACATTGTGAAAATTAAAGTCAGTTTGAACATGATACTGCTAATAAAATGCAATAAGTATATTTAATTAATTTACTAACAAATGTCGAAAATAAAACAGAAAAAAAAATAAGCAAATAATAAGCAAACTTGTTAAATGTTCTCTTAACAGTCAAGAAACAAAATGAATATATTGAAATTCTGCCAGCATTCAAACTTAATTTAATTTAAACAGAGCACTTAGTAGATAGGGCTGCACAAAATGGAAAAAAAAACAACAGTATATGGCATTCCATGAGGACACTCCCGCATCTCTACGTAGGTATGTAAAATGATCATTGCAGAAATTTTAGTTACCAAAGTCCATGCATCAATCCCAAGTATATAGCAATGTAAGCAACTTTACACTATTAATGACATGTCGTTTTAGAGATATGCTAACAATAGCAGCCATAGTTTACTGCATTGGTGACAGGTGACAACCTCCCATTGTCTACAGTTGAAATGCCTGTCACAGTGTGCTCTGCTTATCAGTCCAGCTCCCAGTTATTGATTGAACAAAAAGTCTTTACTCTTTCTTAATTGAATTAGACAATTTCTACTTGGAAAGCATTTCTAATGGGCCTTATCCAGTTTGGATAAGCTGACAAGCACCAGATAACATGCAAAGATTAGTACTGTAAAGCTAATCTATAAAGTAATTGTACAAAGGAAAACATTATCTTACTCTCTTGACACCATAAATAGAAAATATAGTGTTTTTTTAAATTTTTCAAAGGGTTAAATATTTTGAATAATTATTTAACACACATTGAATTGATATTATACAGTTTGACAAAAAAAAATATTTTAAAGTAAAGTATAGCTGGGTACACACTACATGATGTGTACCCAGCAGGACATCGCTGGCGACGGGACCTTGTATGTAGAAAGTGCATAAACACTTGCCAATGCTGGTCGGACGGGGGGAGATACATGGTGCTGTGAAGTCTGCTGCGCCCATCTGGGCTGGCACTGATCCATCTGGGCTGCTGCTGTGCTGTCTGGTGCTGTGCTGTATGCTGTGTCCTGGGCTGGTGCTGATCCATTCTGGGCTGGTGCTGTGCTGTCTGCTGCATCCATCTGGGCTGGTGCTGATCCATCTGGGCTGGTGCTGTGCTGTCTGCTGCATCCATCTGGGCCCAAGTTCTGTCAATTTATTTTCTGTGTGTGTGTGTGTGCATGTTAGACTTAGCTGCACAATATACAGCAAGTTGCAACCTAGTGCTGCCTGACTCCAGTCGTCATCAATTGGCGCTCCAGGTCCAAGTTCTGGCCCTGAATTTATTTTTTTTAAATTGTCTTTTTTTGTCTAATAATTGTCTGTGCTTGTTAGGCTTAGCCGCACAAGATCTAGCAAGTTGGCAACGCAACCTAGTGCTGCCCGACTCCAGTTGTCATCAATCTGTGCTCTGGGCCCAAGCTCTGGAGCGGAAAAAAAAAATATTTTTTTTAAACTTTTTTTGTCTAATTGTTTGTGCGTGTTAGGCTTAGCTGCACAAGATCTAGCAAGTTGGCAATGCAACCTAGTGCTGACCGACTCCAGTCGTCAACAATCTGTGCTCTAGGCCCAAGTTCTGGAGCTGAATTTTTTTTTCTTTTTAAATTGTCTTTTTCTGTCTAATTGTCTGTGCGTGTTAGGCTTAACCGTGCAAGATCTAGCAAATCGGCAATGCCTGACTCCAGTCGTCATCAATCTGTGCTCTGGGCCTAAGTCCTGGACTTGAAAAAAAATTATTTTATTTTTTAATTTTTTTGACTTTTTGTCTGTGCATGTTAGGCTTAGCTGCACAAGATCTAGAAAGTTGGCAAAGCAACCAATTGCTGCCCGACTCCAGTCGTCATCAATCTGTGCTCTGGGCCCAAGTTCTGGAGCTGAATTTTTTTTTTAAAAATTGTCTTTTTTTGTCTATTTGTACGTGTTAGGCTTAGCCGCACAAGATTTAGCAAGTCGGCACTGCAACCTAGTGCTACCCACCTCCAGTCGTCATCAATATGTACTCTGGGCCCAAGTCCTGGACCCAAATTTTTTTTTTTAGAAAATTGTCTTTTTTTGTGTAATTGTCTGTGCGTGTTAGGCTTAGCTGCACAAGTTGGCAATGCAAGCTAGTGCTGCCTGACTCCAGTCATCATCAATCTGTGCTCTGGGCCCAAGTTCTGGAGCTGAAATTTAAAAAAAAAAAAATAATATTTTTTTGTCTAATAAATAATTGTGCGTGTTAGGCTTAGCCGCACAAAATCTAGCAAGTAGGCAATGCAACCTAGTGCTGCCCGACTCCAGTCATCATCAATCTGTGCTCTGGGCCCAAGTCCTGGACCTTAAAAAAAATAAAATTAAAATAAAATTGTCTTTTTTGTGTCAAATTTTTTTCTGTGTGCGCACGTCTGTACTTGTGTGAATTTTGTAACCGCACCTTGGCTACACTATTGGTGCTTGTGACACTGCTTCAAGACCGCAGAAAATATGGAGGGCTGTCACATGACAGGAGAGCAAGGCCAAAAACCACATGTTGTAGCTGCCAGCAGCAGTGCAAGGCTGTCAACTTCCTCATCCTCTATGAAGGCCCATGCCCCAGAGCTTAAGTCACACCATCGATATGGTAAACCAACTTTTACTGAAGTTAAAAAAAAATTGAAAGGAAATTTGCCTTTAGATAAACAAAAAATTGGCAATATGCCATTCACTACACGAAGTGGCAAGGAAAGGATAAGGCCTTGGCCTTTCTTTATGAAGACTGCTGTTTCTAATTCTGATAGCCCTTCAGAAAAAAAAACTGTGTGCCCTGAGAAATCGAAATCACAAATCCCCAAGGAGAGTGCAAGTGTGTCCGCAGTTGCCATGTGTGAGCCAGACCTAACTACTAGAGTACAGGAGGATCCTCCAAGTTCCAACATTTGTGTGCCCTCTTAATGTGGAGAAGGGCAGTCAACATCTTGCAGATGTAGTCAACGAGGATGCTTCTGTGGAATTGCACATGGAGGAGGAGGATATTTTGGTAGTTGAAGGTGCTAAGGATGATGAGGATGTTGATGATGAAGATGTTGGTGATAAGGATGTTGATGATGAAGATGTTGATGCCGAGGATGTCCTTTGTGTAAGTAAGGCAACAGCTGTTGCCCATGGATTGAAAAAGCCACAGCCCATTGTTGTCATACCAGGACAAAAGACAAAAAAATCCACTTCTCACATGTGGAATTATTTCCACCCCGATCCGGACTACAGTTGTCAAGCCATATGTGACCATTGCCAAGCAAGAGTGAGTAGAGGGAGAGACCTAAACCACCTAGGAACCTCCTCCTTGTTACGTCACTTGGAGCGCATTCATCAAATATCAAAGTGTATGTTGCCAAGTTCCAAACTCAGTGTCACCTACCTGCTCCCTCTCTGTGAGATCCAAGCGCCTTCGATCTCCAACACCAACACCTGCATCATCAACATCCTCATTCGTCATCGGGAGTAGTCCTGCTGCATCCAATGTTAGTATTCGAAGCATTATTGACTCCTCTCCTATACTTGATTCCTCAGAAGGATCCTTGATGACTATGCCTGTTGCTGCTGCTGTTGCTGTGAGTGGATCTTCATCCCAGAAGGGGACCAGGAGGAAGACTACTTGTAGCGTATCCTCCCAAAAACAATTAACTGTTAAACATTTATTAGCAAGGACAAACAAGTATGACAACAATCACCCATTTGCACAGCAGATTACTGATACCAAAACAGCTACTGTATGCTGGTATTAGATGTGCATCCAGTATCCGCCATTACTGCAGTGGGTTTTCAAAAGTTAATTAAGTTCCTGTGTCCTCGCTACCAGATCCCTTCTAGATTCCACTTCGCTAGAACAGCAATTCCAAGTCTGTACAAGGACATTAAATAAAACCTTATTAATGTCCTCAGAAATGCCGTTGTACCCACTGTCCACTTGACCACTGATATGTGAACAAGTGGGACAAGGCAAACTAAGGATTACATGACTGTAACAGCCACTGGGTAGGTTTATTGCCTACAACAGCAACAGCAGCAACAACATCTACCAAAAGACAGCTGATACAGAGGCAAGCTACTCTTTGTATAACTGGTTTCACTAAGAGGCATGCCGCTGAAAAATCAGGGAAATTCATTGCTAAATGGCTTACCCCACTTGAGAGTCTTCTTGGGATTTGTGATTTCAGACAATGCCACCAATATTGTGAGAGCATTAAATGTGGGCGAATTCCAACATGTCCCATGTTTTGCTTACACAATTAATTTGGTAGTGCAACATTTTTTTAAAAAAGACAGAGTCGTGCAGGAGATGCTCTCGGTGGCCCTCAAAATATCCGGACATTTTAGACATTCTGCGACCGCTTGTTGAAGATTGCATGACCAGCAGGTATTGTTAAATTTCCCTGTCATCAGCTGAAGCAAGAAGTAGTAACTCGGTGGAATTCTACCCTCTATATGCTTCAGCGGATGGAGGAACAACAAAAGGCCATCCAGGGCTATACAATGGCCTATGACATAGGCCGTGAAGGAGGAATGCACCTTACTCAAGCACAGTGGAGAATAATTTCTGTGTTGTGCAAGGTTCTCAAACCCTTTGAACTTGCCACATGTGAAGTTGGTTCAGACACTGCCAGCTTGAGTCAGGTCATTCTCCTCATCAGACTTTTGCAGAAACAGCTGGAGAAACTGAAGCAGGTGGTGATATGGAGAGATTGCACAAAGTATGTTGGACTGGTGGATCAAGTCCTTGATTCACTTCACCAGGATCCAAGAGTCATCAATCTATTGAAATCTGAAAAATATATTTTGGCCACCATTCTGGATCCTAGGTTTAAGTTTTACCTTGTGAGTTTTTTTCCAACAGACCGAAATCTAAAACTGTGCAAAGAGCTGTTGGTAAAAAAATTGTCAGCTGCCGCCGCACGTGAAGCGCCGTCATCTCCTCCTTCAGTTTCTGCAGCTGCCAGGAAAAAACAAAATTTTCCTTACAGAATGCCTGCTGGTCATGCAGATCATACACCAAAAAATGACATCTGGTCGGGACTGAGAGAACTGCCTACTAGTGACATGTCTTCTACTGTGACTATGAGGGGTATTCAATATGGGTGTTTTTAGCGTTAATATCGCACTTTTTATCCATTTTTGCATTAATATCACTTGTTTTAGTTTTACACTGTATTCAATATCAAAGACTTATCGCAGTTTTGAAAAGTCTTTGATAAAAAACGGTGATAACTTTTCACCATTGAATAGGTGTCGAAAAAAAGTGCAGAATTGGGGTTTAGGGGTGCAGGCTTAAAAAAATATAGCCTGCACCCCTGAGATTGACATTTAAAAAAGAACTGTGTCAAAAAAAGTTTAAAAAAAAAATAGGGACACCCCAAAAAATTAATTTAAAAATTGGGGTGCAAAAAAAAAAAAGGGAAAAAATTGTTAAACAATAGGGAAATAGGTTCAGGGCTATTCTGCATGTATGTGGCAGGTGTTTTTCTAGAATAGAATTATAGCGGCAGGTGCACAAATGCAGAATTTTTAAAGAATTAATTTAGGGACACCAAAATATGCTAGTACCCATTTTCATGTACCCCAAATTTGATGGGACCACTTAAAAAAACGAAAAAAATAACCTAAGTGCTCTTCTGCATCACTTCTTCAATATCTGGAAAAAAGCACCTGCTGCGGCTATTTAAATCCCCGAATTTCAATTAAAGGCTAAAACGGGGGTACCCATAGTGATCCCCCATGTTTTTACAACTTTAGGGTGGTCTTACAATTATTTTAAGGAAAAATTCGTAACTTTACGCAAATCCAACTTCGGAGTTTCCAGTTTTCATTAATTTTATATTGAATACGGGGATAAGCAGGAGCGCGCACCAGACTTAACGCAGAAAAAAAACTCCGATATGAAACGTTAACTTCAGCAGTGAAGTTAACGTTTCTTATTGAATACCCCTCTTAGTGTGATACACTCTCCATTCACAGAATGGTGGAGGACTATTTCAGAGATAACATCCTAATAGGCATGTTAGACTGTCCCTTTCAGTACAGGCAGGAAAAAGAGGCAATTTGGAGTCCCATACACAAACTGGCTTTGCATTGTTTAAGTTGCCAACCCTCCAGTGTGTACTCCGAAAGAGTTTTCAGTGCAGCTGGCAACCTTGTCAGTGATCGGCATAGGAGGTTACTTCCTCAAAATGTGGAAAAGATTATGTTCATTAAAATGAATTACAAATTCCACGAGGAAGACCTCTACCAACAATTACATGAAAAAATTACAGAGGCGCCTATGGTGGATTCCAGCGGGGATGAATTAATATTGTGTGAAGAAGAGGATGTACACACTAATGGGGATCACGAGGACGAGGACGATGACAACTTGTAATGTAAAGCCAGTTTGTGTATGGGATCATTTTCAATTCCATGTCCAATGCACATTGGCAGCTTGTTTTATGGGGGTCCAAAGAAACCAATAATTTCAGCCACAATTGGCAGTCCTTGTTGCTGAAATGATTGGTTAGTTAAACTGTGAATGTCCTGTTTCGTATGCAACATAAAAGGACTATTCCATCTTGCACCTTTTTCCTTTCCATTATGTGCTGGTTGGGGCATTGCTGCCTGACATTTTAAATTAATGTTATGGTTGGTTTAGGAACCAATGATTTGTTTTAAAATTTAATTATTATCAATTTTACAGCTAGGGGATGCACCAATAAATTTCTTTTTATTATTAATTATTCAGCCAGGGACTGCACCCAATGAATTGCTTTTTAATTTATTTATTTTCAATTTTACAGCCAGGGGCTGCACCAACTATCAACTATCAATTCTTCAATCCTCAAGGGTATCCCAACCATCATCTTTGCACAGTCCTCAACTCTGTTAATAATTATATCAATCAGTTTTGAGCCAGCAAGCTGGATGCAACCTTTTGGCCCTTTAACTAGATGAAAAAAATAATTATTGTGAGCTGTGAGGTGGTCAAAATTGACTGGAAACGAGTGGAAATAATTGTTATTGAGGTTATTAATACTGTAGGAACAAAAATAGACCCATTTTATATGATTTTAGATGTTTTTTTTATTTTTTAAGAAAAAATCCAGATCCAAAACCAAAACACGAAAACAAAACACGGAAGTGAGGTTTAGCCAAAACCAATACAGATCCAAAACCAGGGGAGATCCAGATCCAAAACCAAACTATGGGGGTCGGCGCACATCTCTAATAACAACATGCATTGTAGGTGGATACCACCCAAGGTGCACAATCTCAAATCAAACACAAACATAGGTATAAATTCAACCCACTAACTTGACTACCCACCTGTAAGGGTGATGGCACTGCCCCCTTCTGGGTGATATAGCAAACAAACCAGATGATGAAGATGAGCATACCCAAAACTTAGACTATTACAATTGGACTGATGACCTGCAGTTCTTACCCGCTGCATTAGCCAACACTAACACCAGCTGCAACCACCAAGAAATATAGCACACGATAGGGGATGTGGGTGAACACAATAAAAAGAGGCTTTAACCCACACAGCCAGGACCTTAAATAATTTCTTTCAAATATATTCCCCTAAGGACACAATTAGACATATTACACATACAAGCAAGCCCCCATCCTAGAAGTTTAATCCACCTCATTCTTCTTGTAATCATTCAGTTTCTCATTAGCCTTGAACTAGGTTGTGCTACTTTTTTTCTCTGCAACAACCAGTGGTTGCTACTTTTTGTTTTTCAATTACAAAAATGTATTAGATTAGCACAGGTTACAGTGGGAGAAAACACAGCTTATACTATACTATACCGTAGTTTGTACATCCAGAGTTGGTGTTAATATTTAAAACATCCTATTTTAATGTAAAATTGTCAGGATAAAGTGCAGTACCACTGGTACACTCCTCGTAATGAACAATTTTGTATTTAAAGGTGTTTAAATTGTAAAATATAGCCAATAAATACAGTCTATTTTTCAAGTTATGTTCTCCGAAAAGTAGAGATGTGTGGTTCGGTTTCCCTGAAAAATGAACACAGCTGAACTTAGGGGTTCCAAGTGGAATCAAGTCCCAGCTCAAATCACTTTAAGGGTTCCGAGTAGAATAGCGTCCCAGTTCAGGTCTGCTATAAGTTCAGAACTCCAAATGACATGATTTTCAGAAGTTTTTTTCAATTTTAAAGAAATCCAAAACCAAATCCGACCTAAAACACTTGAGGGGGTCTTTGCCAAAACCAAAATTGAACATTTGAGGGTGGTTTTGCCAAAATTAAAATCAAACCACTAAAAAGTAGAAAGATGGGTTTAATGATGAATGACATGTATTTTCATTTGTTGTGTTGATGGAAACTGTATTTTGTCCCAAGATTTTACTCCATGTATATACACAATTATAATTATATGTACCCAAAATACTCTAAACTGTTTTATTCTCAGAAATACCAATGTTGGTTAACATTTTTCATTCATTAAAAAAGATGAAAAATGCAATGCTGTGACATCTAATACCAGCCTCCTACACTGTCCATAAGGCCACTTATTATTGTATTCTACTCTTTCACTCACTTCACATAAATCGCACACAATAGGGTAAATGTAATAGGGTGCGTACTGTAGTTCTGACTCAGTGAGTCCTGTGTGAGACTGCCCAATGTTTTAAAGTACCAGTTATTAACATGCAAAATCAATCTGGTTTTACCTGTTAATTGACTACTACTTTAAAACATCGGGCAGTCTCGCATGGCATTACCCCAATAGTCAAAGCACAATATCCATGCTTTGAAATTTCTAATTGAATTGTGCAGGTTTTTCTGATTTTAATTGCAAAAATATTACCCAATATGTGTAGATTACTAACACGTGACTTAACTGTATGGAACTTATGGCTAGTTGAGATTGCCCCAAAATGTGTAGCAGACAAATTATGGAGAAAAGAGAAAAAACAAGTTTTTCTAGCCATGACTTTTTTTGTGGGGGGGAGGGAGGGAGTAAATATGTTATACAATAAATTTCTGGAAATAAAGGGTGCAACACTAAATTATAGAACAGTTCAAAATGCAGCAGCTCTTTGGAGGTTTGCTAATCGACTTCAGGAAAATAATAAAAGGCAAGAAGAGCACTAGCATATAGGTCTGTACATGAAAATAAAGTGTTAAGAATATTAATACTGGAACCAATTTTATCATACTAACAATATAATAATACATTCATATGAATTACTCCTTCATAAAAAAACATACATGTATAAAGGAACACACTGACAGCCAACATAGACAATAAAAAAATAAACTATAGATAATGATCTTCAGAAAATGCTGGAATAATGATCAACAGAGGTGTGGCATGAAATCAAGGTACCTAAAGCAAGTATGCCACTGCAAACCCATCCTTCAATTTCTCAAACATTTTTCAACATATCCCCCTGCACACATTTCCCTCCTGCACAACAACATAACCCTTCCTGCACACAAATATGATCCTTCCTACACACCAACATAACCCTTCTTACGCACCAACATAACCCTTCCTGCACACCAACATTACTCTTTCTGTATGCCAATATGTCCCCCTACACACCCACATGGCCTATCCTGCATACACATATGCGCCCCTTCTGCACACCCTCATGCCACCTATCCTGCACACCAACATACCACACTCTTACACAATATCATCCCCCCTCCTGCACACTAACATGCCACCTCCTGCATACCAACATTCTCCCTCCTGCAAAACAAAATGCCCTCTCCTACACACCAATATGCCCCCCCATATTGCACTTTTATAATATCTCATCTTCCTTGATTGCTGTCAGTTAGTACAGAGAACCTGACTGGAACACCAGTAGCCAGCAGCTCTCCTCCACGCAGTTTGTCTGCTGTAATCACATGACTTAGAGAGAGATGTATCAAGCCTTGGAGAGAGATAAAGTGGAGCAGTTATGCAAAGCAACCAATTAGCTTACCCCAAGGCTTGATATATCTACTCTATAATCAGCAGGGTCATCTGATCAGGAACTGCTATAGTACCCTTTCCTGGTGGTCTATTAAAATATGGACCCCAGATGGTGTCCCCAGTTGACCCTAGGGCCAAGAGCATGAGCTCCACCTCTGCCCATGCTACGTCCCTGATAATCAATGACTCTTTTTATAATTTGGAAGCTTATAGTATAGTATTAGACAGGTCAATCCACACTGGATTAATAACCATGGGAGGAATCTGTGTGGATTTAAATGACTATGAGGGTATTTTCCAGTAAATCAATATAATTGGGAATAGCAGCAAAGACAAGTTCTGCCAAAATGGTAGATGACAATGCTCAGAAATGTTCAAAAACAGGTCACTCCCACAAGATGTTGTTTTTTATACCAGAGATTGATTCTTCTAATGTGACTATATATATATATATATATATATATATATATTTATAACATTCTTCCTTTTGAGTAGCAAAGCAGCACTACTGTATCTACTGTATATCGGAGTGACCAAGCAGAACTTAAATAGTGAGCAGCTACTCTCTCCTCTATCAGTGAGCAGAATCCCATTATAGCTCTATATGCTAGCACTTTTCTTATATTTTTAATACAATAAATGCCCCCTCTTTCCTTTACAAATCAATTGGACACTATTAAAACATGTGAACTGCTAGGTCACACAATTGTGTATGTTTGGCTTGTATTCAGGCAAGGGAGTAAGGCTGAACCAAAAAATTAGTTGCGGCCAAAAGCTATTTTTGTTTTTAATTACCAACATAAGTAAACAGACTTTGTAATGTTTTTACTACAGAATGTCTCATGCATATTTGATGATATTCCAAAAGAAAAATATAGTAACCTAAAAGTTCAGTGATGTGCAAAACAGTGTTGCTAAACAATTGAGAATATCTACTTAGCTTGATGCAGTACATTTTATCATTGCATATTATTTATAGATAAACATGAGCAAATGGAATTAGTAACTTGCACAGCTTGATTTAATTGCTAAATTGGGGCTTACAATTTATTGCAGCTGTTCATCCAATCAGATTGAATACATGGTGATCACTTTAATACAGACATAATATAAATAAAACAGTCATTTAATTCCTCTTGCTTTCTGGGTCATTGGTGGGGTTTGGGCTTTCTGCTTGTCCCTAAGGACAAAACAAAGCACAGTCAATGATTTTAGATTGTTCCAGTATTCATTCTTAAAGCTTTGCAGTTTGGAGACACTCTCACTTGTCTATTCACTTTATATTAATCTTTTTAAGATTTGTGAAGGATAATTCCAGTTTGTTTAAAGGTTAAAGGCCTGATTTTGAGCTAAGCATGAAAATACGAAGATATGTAAATAAAAATAAGAAAAGTCACATAGACTTATGTCCAACTCTAAATTAGGAAAGCAAAATGCAAAATAGACCCATCAGACCCTATGTAACTTGCTTTATAAATAAACATTCTATAAGATAGGGGGAGATTTATCAAAGCTTGGAGAGAGATAAAGTGGAGACATATAAACTACCAACTAATCAGCTCCTATCTGTCTTTTTCAAATACAGCATGTAAAATGACAGTTGAAAGCTGACTGATTGGCACATTATCTCTATTCACTTTATCTCTCTTCAAGTTTTGCTAAATCTCCCCATATATCAAGCATTTACTATAACTACAGCATCTCAATTTTTGTGGGGGCCAAGGCATGTGCAGTAGTTTGTTTTTTTTATTAGATGATGTATCTAACAAATTATTAAAGATTTAAGATGATTTATATTTCATCCCCATGCATAATTTAAACTTACAATTAAGTGTGTAAGTAGTTTTAAGGTTTTTTCTGTCTTTCTGACATTAAAGCTATTTTTGTAGCAAGGCTGCTTATTTGAAACTATGCAGAATGTAGAAATTATACATTGTATTAAAGACAGTTTCAAGGACCTGCTGATACTGTATCCAAGAAGCTGTACTATTCTTACCATTCCATAGCTGTGTTAATTAAGATTGATTTTCGTTAGGTAACAAAAGCTATTTTACTTTTTTAAGGATCGAATTTGTGTAACCTTGATTGTTGCTATTATTATTCACTAATGATGAAGAAAAAAAACAAATTTAATGGAAAATGTAAACAACATACAATTGACTTGTTCAGATTTCCTGGAATGTATCAATGTTAGAAATGTGGAGAAGCCAGACTAGTGTGAATTACATCACCCACATTTGCCAGGGAATAATAAATGCATTGTTTAACAGTTTATTGTATCATTCCTGGAATTTATTTTGAACAACTTAATGAATTGTTCAAATGGTTTTTGCCCCTTTTGCTGTCAGTTTTAACAAAGTACATAATTTGGTCATGTCCAAACATATAAATGCAATTTAAAATGTACACCATTTCATCGTAATTATGTCTATATTATTTTCAAAGACATTCACAAAATTATTAGACAGCATTTTTCCAAACTTTTTAAAGTTTGTTTACACTGTCAAAAAGCATTCTAGCCTCCTTTTAGATGATTTTTCAATTATTTTTTGTTTATTTAACTAATTTGTATTTTGTTCAGCTCTTTTCAGTAACAAAAAGCAAGTTTCAAATTCAAGCAGATGCCCCATATAACTGTTATTGTAAAATGAAAAAGCATTTACATTCTGTTGTTTTAACATAGCCTGTTTATTATATTTCAGTGCTGTCCACTCAAACAGGATGTCTATGATTCTTTTATTTTGTACAGGTTTAAGGGGCCTATGTATTAATATTTTAATTTGTAATGAAAATATCCCGGTAAACACTGTCCCTGTGAGTTATATTCCCAACATTTAGGAGAAGTTTTTTACAGCGTCTGCTTCCGAAACCAGCCAGGAGCTGTGGGGGAGAGATTGAAAGATCTCTCTCCTGCACCTGGAGCCCCAAAGCTCAAAGCAGTTGACACCATCTGAAGATGGTCTAAACTACTGGTACTGAACTATGCAAAGCTTTGCTTTTTGGAATTGAGTACATTGGGGTCAGATCATAGTCCCCATTGATAATAATGGGGACTGCGATCTGGAGAGCTAATTAGCACTTTGCAGGACATTTCTGTTAAATCTCCTGCAATGTACTTTTAGTACATATGTACACTACATAAAATTATGCAGAAATGGCAGTTTCTGCATAATTTTAAGGAAAAACGGCTTGATACATATACCCCTAAATCGGTACAGTAAACTTTTTTTTCACTTACATTATATACTATCCCTTGACTCTCACTGATGCAGTCATGGGGGAACATGTGTCCTAAGTTCTGATCTTAAATGTAGAAACTTTAAGTTCTGTTCTGTTCTTAAACTGTTAAGTTCTGATCTTAAATGTAGAAACTTTAAGTTCTGTTTCAGTTCAGAATATTTTTAAATTACTCGCCTCCCACTTTTAGCACAATATATGTTTTATCTTAAGGATAACTATTTTCTTATTTCTATTACACATACTGTAGCCTTATATATATGGGCTTTAATATTACATGCTCAATGCACTTTCTTAAAACATATTAAAAACACTTTACCACTGCAAGTCAAGATAACAATTTACTGCTCAGTACAATATAATTGAGATATATGACAGCACTTGTTAAATGCCTAATACTCTATTGTGCATGGAGGCTTTGAGAACTTGCTTTTAAATAGATATTATTTTATTTTTTTTGAACAATAGTTTTTATTGACTCGTTAAGCACATACATTTACAGTACACTAAATTAGCTACAGCATTGTCAAAAAAATAGATATAACAAAAGATGAATACGTACAAGGGAATGAGAACAAACAGCACTCGTACAAATGGGGCAGGAGTCAAAAGCATAATGTGAAACCATGTACAAATAGGTGTTATTATAAAACGGCAGGAGCATGAAATAATACAAAAGACAAAATGGTGTTAGAAGACATGTTATAAATGTGTGACACGGAGGCAACAGACAGGACTACATATGTAACCAGAAAGAAATAGAATTGTCATTCAATGATAAAACATAACCTTTATTGTCCGCATCTTAAAATATATCAATATTTAATGTTAAAACAGTTAAAAAATAGAATTGTGTTAATAGAAAGGAAAATTGTGTAAATAAAAATATTTATTCCAACCGCTTAGAGCTCCTCTTATGACCTAAATTGATGTTTGTTTATTAATAGTATAATGTCCATAATGTTCCATAGTAATGAATAAACACATATGTTTTATCAAATGATCACGTGTGAGTGTTTCTTTTCTCAAAGGGTAATTATTCTGATTGTGATATAGACATTGTTGCTATATGTCTAAAATTCATATTCTAGGAAATAAATAATACTTCCTCAGAGATATCATGTGTATAATAAACAAAGTATCCAGTGCATAAATAGTTTACACTTTGTGTCCCTTGTTATGGATTGTCAGAGGGAACATAGTATCAGATCATCCATGAAATGGTTGGCTATTATAAGAACACTAGCAGATTCACTTGAAATATAGTGTACTCCTTTTCATTACTGCTGTGAAAACCTATATATTCAACAATAAATAAGTGGGACTTGATGGAATATCAAATTATTTCCAAACAGGTTCTAATGCATATTTAAATTGACTGCGCGTTCACCTACTATAAATATATACTGTAGGTGTGTTTCTGTAATTTTATTAGTTCATAATATACACATCATTAGTGACTATATAAATCAACACCTAATGTTAGGTATAGTCTGTTCCAGTCAAACAGTGATCCTACACACTGACACCTAAAGTGTACTATAATGGGATGTTTATCAGATATATAAAGCCTCATAAGAGGGCTATATAAGTACAGTCAATGCTATCCCGCTCATTAGAGTAAAATCGGTAATATACCATTTTAAATTTAAAGGGTATTTAGTAGCACAGCTAGCATTTAATATAGCTGTACTACATAGGAAGGATATTCTCTACCCTATATGTACTGTGATCCTTCTTCTTATTGCTACAATATGGCTCAGTATAACAGGATGTCCATCCTGGATATGAAGGCTTGTTATTAGAATATTTCTGTGATCACATGAAAATATATGCAATGTGACTTTACCACCATAAAGAGAAGCAACACTATATATTGATCTACAACAATAGGTAATTTCACAGCAGTAATGAAAAGGAGTACACTATATTTCAAGTGAATCTACTAGTGTTCTTATAATAGCCAACCATTTCACGGATGATCTGATACTATGTTCCCTCTGACAATCCATAACAAGGTACACAAAGTGTAAACTTTTTATGCACTGGATACTTTGTTTATTATACACATGATATCTCTGAGGAAGTATTATTTATTTCCTAGAATATGAATTTTAGACATATAGCAACAATGTCTATATCACAATCAGAATAATTACCCTTTGAGAAAAGAAACACTCATGCGTGATCATTTGATAAAACATATGTGTTTATTCATTACTGTGGAACATTATGGACATTATACTATTAATAAACAAACAGCAATTTAGGTCATAAGTAGCTCTAAGCGGTCTTAATAAATATTTTTATTTACACAATTTTCCTTTCTATTAACACAATTCTATTTTTTTATTTCACTGTTTTAACATTAAATATTGATATATTTTTAGATGCGGACAATAAAGGTTATGTTTTAGTCTTAGTGCATCGTTTAACGACAATTCTTTTTCTCTCTGGTTTCTTATGTAGTTCAATTATTGGCGAATGATAGCTCCCCCTATCTTTAAATTGAATGTATTTAATTCATTCAAGTGATATGATATAAGGGGCCAATTACTATACATATATATTGTTGATCTTCATGAGAATAGATACCAGTGCGAATTGATGTATCTTTTTCACTGGAAATACAACAGACAGGACTAAAAAGGAGCACTTCCATCTAGTATGGCTAAATTATACCACGTAGTTAGGTGAAAGCATTGTTCAAGCATTTGTTTCAGCTCAGGAGATAAGGTATTTACATATGGTAGCAAGTGGAAAAGAATTTATCAGCAAAACCCTCCTTATTAATAGATGTAGTGGTACAGTCCATATGAAATAAATGAGAAACCCTAGGTGAAAACAAGGTGAATGTGGGGGTTGTTGTTTCTATCCATTGCGAAAGAATGTTTTTTTTAGCTGCTCCTGTAATTTTGGACAAAACTATCTTATTGTATTTAGATAAACCAGTGGAGGCTATATGAGAGAATGACCCCCAAAATACCCAGTTAGGAGATAAGAGTATGTCTGTCTGTAGGGTAAGAGTAATATATTGATGTCACAGAAACAGACAAATCTCAGGTGCACAACTTCAAATTATTAATAATATATATAAATGCAATAAAATTTTGCAATCAGTAGAGGTTTTTAGCATAATCATGGCCAAGCTTATGGGCCTACCCACCATATCCAGGTAACCTCTTTCGGGTAGGTCCCTAACATACTAGGGTTCAAATCCAGAGCGCAGGACCCCCCAAAAAACTGCCCCAGCCAAGCCGCCCCAGGGCACCAGCATAGTAAGAAAAGTGCAGTGTAAAGAGATAGTTAGGAGCAGCTGCAGCTGCATATAAAGAATGAAAATAAAAAAGTGAAGTACATATATATTAAACACACAGTGAAGGGTTAAAATGTGTTATAATGGAAAATGTGTTATAATGCAGTGCCCTGAGACAAATCAGCCAATGCAATCCAGGGGGACCCACGCCCCAAAAATGAACCAAAGTTGCACTACAGTATATAACTTTTAGATCTTACCTAGAATTGTGCCTAATACAGTGTGCATATACATTACCATACTCCATGCTTTTAAACCAATACGGTAGGGTGCTAGTCCAGAATGAGGGCGTCTCATTTCCCTCAGAAGTGCAGTAAAGCACATTAAATGGAGCATATGGGAAAGATTTCTGGAATGCAGAACCTGACTATATATATACCAGCATAGTAAGAAAAGTGCAGTGGCCATGATTATGCTAAAAACCTCTATTGATTACAACATTTTATTGCATTTATGTATATTATTAATAATTTGGAGTTGTGCACCTGAGATTTGTCTGTTTCTGTGCCTGCAATTAGTCTCATCAGGTAGCACCTCCCATTATATATATAGTCAGGTTGTGCAGTCCAGAAATCTTTCCCATATGCTCCATTTAATGTGCTTTACTGCACTTCTGAGGGAAATGAGATGCCCTCATTCTGGACTAGCACCCTACCTTATTGGTTTAAAAGCATGGAGTATGGTAATGTATATGCACACTGTATTAGGCACAAGTCCTAAAAGTTATATACTGTAGTGCAACTTTGGTTCATTTTTGGGGCGTGGGTCCCCCTGGATTGCATTGGCTGATTTGTCTCAGGGCACTGCATTATAACACATTTTCCATTATAACACATTTTAACCCTTCACTGTGTGTTTAATATATATGTACTTCACTTTTTTATTTTCATTCTTTATATGCTGTTGCAGCTGCTCCTAACTATCTCTTTACACTGCACTTTTCTTACTACACTGGTGCCCTGGGGCGGCTTGGCTGGGGCGTTTTTTTGGGGGGTCCTGCGCTCTGGATTTGAACCCTAGTATGTTAGGGACCTACTCGAAAGAGGTTACCTGGATATGGTGGGTAGGCCCATAAGCTTGGCCATGATTATGCTAAAAACCTCTGTTGATTGCAAAATTTTATTGCATTTATATATATTATTAATAATTTGGAGTTTAATATATTGATGTATTGGTACCCAAAAGTTTGCCACTTTAGGGCATGACCAAAGACAGTGAAAAATATCTGCTTCCGGGGACCCGCATTTATAACAATTAGAGTTATCTGATTGTCCTATCAAATATTTTAATTTGGGAATGTAGTATGGAGCAGGATTTTGTAATTCATTTCAGCATAGGTGGTGGAAATCAAACTTTTGTTTAGGTTTTTGGTAGCTAACACAATCTGGGGAAGTGTAAGATCTGGAAAGGTGTCCTTCCACTTCGCTATCCACAAATAGGTGCAGGTATTGTAACCCGAGTCTGCCTCAAGCACTACACATGGTAGCTAATAGTAGGTTATCTTTAATGTTATGTGGGAATGAGATAGGATGAAATTGAAGCAATGTGGCCAAGTGCATATGAGGGCTAAAGGCTTGTTTTATAGAAAAGGTGGTGTACTTGTTGGCTTTACCTATCCAATCCATGGCAAAGCAATAATTGGCTGCAAGAGAGTATCTCCTAATACAAGGTAGCTTCATGCCCCCCAAGTCAGTGGTCTGTTGTAACTTGTAGAAATTCTAGGGCATTTATTAGCCCAAATAAAGCACTGCATCTCTTTATTTAACTTTTTTGGAGAGGAGGAGAGGTAAGATTTAGATCATGTATAAAATACGAGGGAAACTAACCATCTTGATTACATGGCACCTGCCTACAGTATATAAGAAAGGGGCAAAGTTTCCCATTTCCTAAAATCAGCCAATGTTTGTGTTAATAATTTAAGATAGTTAGCTTTGTACAATTGGGAAGGATGAGAAGGGATCATTATACCAAGGTAATTTAAAGGGGAAGATGTCCATTTGAATGGAAAAGTGCCTCCCCATTCTGACCTAGCTTCGGGGTAGAATTCAATTCAAAGTCATGCAGTTTGCCCATGAGCAAGGGAATAGCTTGTTTAGGATTATGAAAATATAAAAGCAGATTACAGTATCTGCGAAAGCAGATACTTTAATTTCATAGTTGGCTATGGTAATACCTTGCTATCCGAACAACTGCATGAAATGTCAGATCAAGGTATCAACAATAAAGCATGAAAAGTCTGGTGTTTACCGTACTGATGGTAAGAAACGAAGTCAAGGAATTGTACAACATTTTGAAAAATATGAGAAAATATCGGTCCAAATCCCTGGAAATGGAAAATCTGTAACAGGTGGGACCAACTGACTCTATCAAATGCCTTATCAGCATCACAGCTAACAACAATGTTCTGAATAGCTTTAGTCTGAATAGATCATGGCTGCAAAAAGAGTACGAATATTGAGGACAGAATGACGCCCCTTTATAAATCCAGTACAAACGTTGGGCCATTAATTTAGAAAAGATCCTAATTAAAAAGAGAAATGAGTCAGTAGGAAGAAACTGATGTTGGGTCTTTCCCAGGTTTAGGGAGAATCACAATATGGGCCAAATTGAAGTCTAGAGAGGCATCATGTCCTGAAATTAATGAATTATAGAGAGTTACCATATAAGTAATTTTGTGGGGAAGTAAAAGCTTATTGTATTCAGCACTCAGGCCATTGCCTAATGGTAAAGTGTTAATTATCCTGCATACTTCCTCCTCTGTAACTGGATCAATGAGCTGATCTCGTTCTTCCTCTATGAGACCTGCTTGCTTATAAAAGTCAGCACCTAAATTAGGATCATCTGGGGGCAAAAAAACCAGAATATTTGAGGAATTTCTCCACTATCTGTTCAGGGTGGGACAGCCATCTGGAACTAGCTAAAGATAGTTTGATGATATATTTAGGGGTAGTGCAGTGTTTCAACAAATAAGCAAGTAATTTCCCAGACTTATTGGCCCATTTGAAAAACCTGTGTTTTTTGGAAGGTTACATATGCTGTAGGAGAGCTTGTTCTGAGCATAATGTATCATATGGATTTTTATCATTTCTGTAATGATCTTTTGCTTCTTCAGAAGGGGTAGCAAGATAAATATAATAGGTATATGAAAGAGCTTTGCCTAGCCCCATGAATTTAGCCAATAATAGCTTATGCTTGTGCACAACATGAGATATTATGTGACCCCCTTCATGACTGGTTTGGAAGCGGACCAGAACAAATTGATATTCTTGGAGTGCTGGGTATTATCACAGGCATAATTAGCTAAATGAAATATCAAATGTTTCTTGAAATCGTCATAGGCACTTAGATAGGAGTGGAATCACAAATTATAAGCGCTATCGGTTAGAGATTGTAGTTGCAGTGTGAACCATTTAGGCGAATGATCCGAGATCAGGATATTATAAATCCCAGAACCTGAGATCCTGTAAAGAATCAGCCGGGCCACCAACCAGATATCAATCCTGGCAAAAGTGTTATGTGGGTGCGCGTGAAAGGAATATTCTCTAGCTGTGGGCAACTGATATCTCCAGGGGTCAGTAAGTGAGTCAGTCATAAAAAAGAAAGAAGAAGGCGTGCCATCCCCAGACCTACCAGAGCTTCCCAACCATTCAATCAAGGGAAAAATAACAATATTAAAATCTCCACCCAAAATCAGGTGACCATCTGTCCACCCTTGAATCCTGGAATATAAATCTGAAAAAAATTAAGCGTTAGGACAATTCGGAGCATAGACATTTACCACCATAAATTTCTCCCCATTAAGTAGTATTTTAAGAAAGATAAAATGTCTCTGGGGGTCCAGAAAAGTATCTAACACTTCATAAAGAAGAGATTTGTGGAACAGTACAAGTACCCCTCTAGTTTTATTGTGATAGGATGCGGCTATAAAATAATCCACTCAATTCCCAGTCAGTTTTTTTTTTTATCAAAAGACTTCCAACAAAAGACTTCCAATGTGTTTCCTGAAGGAAAATAACATCAGGACAGAACTTCAGTTGCTGCAACATTTTTTTCCTCTTAACGGGGGTGTTTGCGCCCTCTATATTCCAAGATACAAACTTTTAGGAATTCTTCACCCAAGTATCAGCTAAGAGGCTAGACACATTATAAGTAATTTATCCAACACCTTGTTTAGGAGGTGCATAGTTAATATATGTTTGCCTTCTTTAGGATGTGATAATATGAAGCAAAATAAGAGCAGGCACAGCAACCTATCCCAGTGAGTAGATGGAGTGTGATTGAGACAAGGAAGTAGTCCTGAACTGTCCATTATTATTATATGTCACATACCAGTCATTAGTGTATAGAAAAGAAGTCATGGTGCTATTACAGTCAAATTTGTGTTTTAAAAACAACCAAATATGTGGCCAACAGTGCCAGAGGGGTTATACATAGCAGTTACCAAAATTACCTCTGATAAACCAATGAAAAGAAAAAAAACACAGCCATGGAGCACATTAGAGTGGGACCCAGAAAGAACTTTGTTGTAATGGTATCATCCATTCAGCCTTTAAGAGGAAGATAAAACAACATATATGCATGAGAAAAAATGAATGGAAAAAAAGAAAATATGCTCAGTCGGCAGTTGTCGTTGCAGAAGGCAATGAAGGGTGAGTAGACTTTAGAAAATTTGAGGCTGACTTGGGGTCTTAAAAAAAATGGGCTTTATCATTGTAAACGACTAGTAATTTGGCAGTTTAGAGGAGAGAGAAGTGGAATCCACCATCACACAATGCCTTGCACACAGATGATAACTGACGCCGTCTCATGGCACCATTGTAAGAAAAGTCCTGGAATAGGAGTAATTTAGGACATTTGTAAGTGAGGTCAGGTTGTTTGCAATAAGCTTCCATCACCTAGACCTTTTCTGCATAGTTGAGTATATGCATGATGACCGGTCTCGGCTGTTTCTGGTTAGTTTGTTTACCAGGGTTTATTCTGTGAACCCATTCGATGAGCAATGGACAAGCAATCATAATCAGTCCTAGTTCTGAAGGGAGCCATTCTGAGACAAAGTGCATTAAATCTCTTGGATTAACCAATTCCGGCAAACCAAAAATATGGATGTTGCGGATGTTTATCTAATAAAGGTGAAATGAGGTCATAAATTTCTTGGGCCCGTTCCTTGGACTGAGAGCTAAAACGGGTTGGGTCAGCTACCAAATTTGAAATATCTTCTCTGTTGGGAGAATGAGGTAAAGATGGAGCATCAGGCAGAGGTTTATCCTTGTTCATAACCGCGGCACCACCCTTAGGGTCCCTCTGTTGCTTAGCTACAAATTTCTCCATTTTATAAAAACAGTGGGTGGGTGAGGGCGGATGTCCCTGATTTTGTCTTAAAATAATCAAGGCATAAAATGAAGACAGACACAAAGCAATGTATTATAATAAGAATCCACTGCAGGTATAACATTGAAAGTAATCTTCCCAAGAGCTCGGTAATACTGGTCAGACCAGCTGGCCAGAGTAATGGCTAAAATTGATGTGAAAGATCCCTGTAGAGGAGGCCAATGAGTGCACAGTGGTTGCAGGCAGGCAGGTACACAAATAGCAGGTATAAATGGAGTGAACCCCAGTGGGAGGAGCAGAGGGCACTTATGAAACAGCAATGGTGCAAGTCACTGGGAGAGAAGAACTCACTAGCACAGCGTGACAAGGTATGCAGGAAATATGGCACCTCTGATATGATAAGGAGCCTTGTAAAGTGGTAGAAGTGGTCTAAGGCAGCTGTTTATTCATCCAAAGTAAGTGCTTGGGGCACAGGAAGGCAGAGCATAAGTGGAACTAACTACTATAGGAAGCTGCTCCTATGAGGTACCAGTACTGGGAGGCAGGATCTATACAATAAGGCTGTGTAGGGCTGGAAAATGGCTGTCAGGAGTGTACAGAACCCTCAGTGTGGTCTGCTGATTACTAAGCAGGTTGCAAGTACAGCCGGGTAGATGTGGCAGTGGTGGTAATGCTGTGCAGTGGGACGACACTTCTGACAAGCAGCCTGAGCGAGTAGGGCAGCCTCCGGTGTGATCTATGTAGGAGGTAAGATGGCAGCCGGGAAGGAGACGGGGATCAGGCATCCCCTTGTTCTGGGGAAGTAAGAGCTGTGGGGAGCAGGACAACAGATAGTCTCTTGCCCGCTACTATTTTCTTCCCCTGGTGGTAGTGGGGCAGCTCTCGGGGTGGCGAGTTGCACCTGATATCAGGGGGTGCACATGGAGCAGGAGAGGAGCTCTAATAAGAAGCGGCCATATTCTTGGCCCAGCCACCGGACACGCATGCAGATATTATTTCTTGACACCTTTCATGACACCTTTATGTAGATAGAATCCTAAATGTATGACATGAATAAATTTTTGTTGCAAAATGTCAAGACTGCTTAGGCTTTGTGTTTAGGTATGTAAAATATATTGAAAGAGACTACACACAAGTACAGTGCTGATTAAATAGTTAACAGCTTGATACACGTGTAAATGGCTAATATGTTACAAAAGTTTAAAAAAAGATTTAGGAGCATATTTAATAAACAATTATTTGAGACAAACAATCCAAAAACTAAAATTTTCAGAGAATTTCCACATTAATTATCCCCCAGATGTATAAAGAGTGTAGCGCAGCTGATAGCTAAAATACCCACTGTGGTTCCTCTATTTTTATTCGCAAATGCAGTCTATATAGTTTATTTTGGGGACTGCAATATAGGCAAATGTATGAAGCATCAAAAATTTTTTATTTTCAGAGCTTGCCTCCCAATAGCTAGTGCCATATTTTTTAATGTTAGCAACTGTAGCCTTCAGGCTACAATATCACAATTTTTGAGGGAGAGTATGAGGGTTCAATTGTTTCTTGTGACTGAGGGCCTGATTCAGAGCCGGACGCTATTTGCGCTCGCTCGTTCAGAAAAAGGGGCCGGATATTTAAATTGAGCGCTCGCTCTTTGCGGTCTGTTGACGCCTCTATGTCTGAGCGAGCGAACGAAACATGCGCTCGCTATTTTGTTAAGACGCCCCCTGGCCGCTCGCATCCTACATAATCTCCGCTATTTATTAGATTAATCGAGTACATCGAAAGGCGTCTGAACTGCTCGCAGTGCTTGTAGTAGGATTTTCCTAACGCAATCATGCGAACAGTTCAGGCTAAGAGACAACCAAGTGACGTGGCCGATGACGCTGCTTTGGTAATTATGTACACCCTTAAAACGCCTTTTTGACCGTTTGGCACGCCTGCGTTCGGATCACCACTCCCCATTTTCAAGCACCTTCCCCTGTTACCACCCACAAATGCCTCATCCTGTCACTCAAATTAGCAGGCACTCGCTATTTTGTGAGCGCTCGATATCTGACTGCACTGACTGGTTGGCGCTTTGGCAATTACGACCCATACGCATGCGCAGTTGTGCGAACATAGCTCGGAGCAAATGAGCGGCCGCTTACGAGCGGCTCTGAATCAGGCCCTGATTTCCTATACTGTGCATGAGATGCTTATGTGCCTAAAACCTTTGCTTAAGGGTCCATTCATCAGCATGTAATTTCTACAAAAGCAGGTGAAAATTTATATTTTCACCTACTATTGTAGAAATGAAGGATCAGGGCTATTCATTATATAGGAAATGCAGGATATATCACTGATATCTTCGGCTTATCTATTAGCCCCAATATGTCCCCATACACTAGTATTGGGACCTAAATACATCAAGCGCCCACACCGCTCCCTCGCTATGGGAAGGAGTCTAAACTTGTGAAGAGCGATCCTTTAGAATCCCTCCACCCCTGTCCGAATCCTTCAGCCGGATGCTGGGGCTTTGTGTGCCTGCGTGAAGCCCAGTTCAACCAGTTGCACTAGCACTTCCGAGTCTGACTCAGCAGTGCTAACTTTCAATGTTCCGAAAGGAGCAGTTAAGGAAATCACGGAGACAGCTGATTTTTGGATCAGCTGTCTCCGCACTGGAGCAATGCTAAAGTGCTCCGATGAATATGAGTTCACTGCTGCTACTCGCAGCGAGTTGGATACTAAATTATCAGGGGCCAGGGGCAGAACTATGGGAGACAATGGAGGCACCTGTCGCTGGGTTCCAGCACTGAAGGGGCACCTCTTCCTTTGCCCATTATATATTCACCCTACTTATGGCTGTAAATATGTATTTGGAGTGTACCGTCACGGCCACCCAATACATGGCACCTCTTCCCAGCACCTGAGAAGCCACCATATACTAGTGGAGAGCTCCATGTCAGACCATCAGCTGCTGCCTTTGTCTAGCTATAGCCTGTCCCTACTCATTGGTGTTGCTGCTCCTCAGCAGCTTCTTTGTCAGTGTGACACGTCCGGCGCCCTCCTCACCCACAACTCTCTGTCTCACTCCTCCATGGCATGCTTATAGTCTGTGTGCAACTGAGGGTGTATCTGCTTGCAAAATGCTACATTACAGTGTCAGCAGCTATGACGTGGGGGAGGCACCAAATTATAATTGCCTCCGGTCATCTGGGATGAAGTTACGCCACTGTCAGGTGCCCTGTATAATAACACGATAAATGGACCCCTTAGTATCATATAGGGTATAATGTATTTTGATTACATCTTAGGAGTGACTACACCCTATCTAGTCTATAAGAAAGTTCCTATATGACACGTTATATGACATGTTAGCTTCATCTATGGCCTTAAATACCAAGAATTGATATCAGAAATTTGGTCAGGACTTGAAGATATTCAAGCTCCCTGATGTAACATTGGAGTCTCACTCTGGCTCTGGGCCAGTAATGCCAGATTATATGACCATCAACTTCCCTGTATCAGGATTTGCTAGACTGAATGTTTATCATGTGCTAATCAGCTAAGCTCAGTATTAAACTGCTTATTTTATTACATCTGTGTTTAAACTTTTATTTATAAACATGGGTACCTGGCCCAATAATGAACACATTAATAGCAAATCCAACAAATTTCAGAGAGATATCCTTCATATGCCTCTCCGGTAATGACTGTGCCCTCATGGCTATGCATGTGCAGTAGCTCTGCCAGGTCCAAACCCAAAAGTGATTGCATATGCAATTGTTTTCCTTTTTAGACTCTACAGGGACACAGACTCCAATCGGAGTCTGTGTCCCTGCATGAATATTTTGATACATAGCCTCTATAAATAATTTCTTATTATCATGATAAGAAATTATAGATACTGTATCGGAACTACACTGTGGTCCTCAATAAATATGCCCTTTAACATTTATGTAACTTCATTCAAGGAATTGACTGGCTATAAGCTACATGTATTGTAATTGAGTTTATTTACTAATAAAGTTCAAAACTGCACATTTACAGTAACCCATATCAACTACTCAGACATTGGTTTGCTTGCATAATTTGCTTTAGTTCTATCAAAGTTGATAGCCGATTCATGCATATCTGAAAGTAAGTGTGTGCATATGAGGCACTTGCTGATCTTCTGTACACAGCTCCATAGGGCTGTATACAAAAATCTGCGAGTTTGTGGTAAGTTGGGGACTAGATTAGGTGTCGTTGCTCTGCTTGGACCGAATTGAATCAACTCCTAATAGTTTATAATCACCAGGTTTGCAGACTGTGGTACATCAGATAGATTCAACGGGTACTTATTAAGAAACGTATTAGAACAAATAACTAGTTAACTCATGCAACTGAGTATTACATACAAACAGAAACTCTATTACATACAAACAAATAGTATTACATACAAACAAAAAATTGATACATTTTTACCATTACAATGGCGTACTTGTTAAAAATCAGAGTTGAGAATAGTCACTATGTCTCACGGAGAGTACTACAGTGCGGAGTTGAATAGCTTCGTATGTTACTAATGTTGCTAATACCACTGATACTTGATTTATATTGTTTCAAAATCTGGAGGAAAAGGGCTTTCTGATAACATGTAACATAGCTGCACTATTTGGAGGAAGGTTATATATCTGAGCAATAATATAGCATAACATAAAGTTAAATATTGAAGAACTACCAACACCAAAGCAATGCTGGTATTTGTAGGTCCAAGCCAGCTAATATTACTGTGTTTAATGTACCTTTATCACACCAATTCAGTGTTATAATCGTTTACTCTAATTTGTTTTTGTATCTGCATTTCTTAAAGCATCAATAACCTTTAATTGTGGAAACACAAGAAGATAATTAATCAAGTGCTGTTAGTTATAGTGATCTTAGAATAAATTTGTCTTATTGAGTTTAATGGTTTAACATCTTGCCCCATATCATACAGTATATAATTGTATCATTCTCCAGACTCACATTTTAAATGTCATGATAGGGAAGGGTCATTTGTGTTGCATGACTACTGTATATTATTATTTTTATTATTATTTATTTTAGGGATGTGCAGGCTCGGATAGGTTCGAGTTTGCACGTTGAGTTCGGATCCTGCACATCCCTAGTTTATTTATATGGCGCCACAAGTGTTCCGCAGTGCCTTACAAAGTACATAAACAAATAGGTTGATTTACAGTGATTAACAATACAGTAGAGTACAGTACAATACAATACGATACAAGTCATGGATAATATACATTGCTACATTCACAATCATAACACCCAGATAAGCTATTATGCAAAGCAACCAAGTGTTTGGACCCCTGGTAGAGAGTAAGAAGTAGATGAAGGTAGAGTAAGGAGAAGCACAAGAGGGTAGAGGGCCCTGCTCACAGGAGCTTACATTCTACATAACTACCTTAAGCATTATTTACATCGTCTTAGCATATTTGACTGATACCTTTCAATTTGACACATTTCATGGTGTTTGGTTGTGCTATTTATGGTTGTTATTTATGGCAGGGATCAGGGATCTGGCCTTAGAATATGGTACACTGTATATGCCTTATTAACATACCGTTATACTGTCATACTTTCTCTGGTTTCTGACATATGATAGTATAGCTACACACACACATGCACGCACACGGGCACACGCACATGCACACACAACCTATATATTTAGGAGTTTTACCTATTAGAGAAAATATTAAAGTGCTGAGATTTTAGGCAACCAAACAATCCAAACATGAATTTCTTTCTTTACACCGATCATTCCCTACACCCAAAATAGCAAAGATTCAAGGACACAATCTTATCATGAAGGGTATAGCATGATTTGGGACTGTTATCTTATATCATATATCTTACTGCTATTGGAGAATATTTGTGGGTAGGGATAACTAATATCTGTGCTCTGACAATGGCTACATTATTTTAAAGTAGCAATTTATAAAATGATAATCTTTTATGTGTTTTATAACAGTCCCAATGTTTTTCTGTATAAAATGCTAAACCAGGGTAAGTTGAAAAATAAATGACTTCTGCAGTATAGTGATAAAAAGCATAATTTACAGTTAAGAGCAAATGCAGCTAAAGGGAGCAAGCTTGGGTATTGACAAACCCTGTTGTGAAACAATAGTATATAAGTGCATTTTTTTCTTGCATATAACACTTGAATGCTGGCAAACTTTAGCTTAATACTGCAATTTAAAGTTAAGTTAGGTTGCACCCCTCTCCCAACTATAAACTTGTCAACACATAAAATGTACCCCCATCCCAGCCCACACTTCGCAGCACACAATGGATGAAATCTGACAGATGGAAAATACATGACATTTTTCCTTATTAAACTGCAATAATCAAATTTTACATAGAGACAGTTGTCTTTGGCCCTCATTCAGAGCCACTCGCAAACAGCAGTACGCTCGTTGCGTTCCGATGTTGACTAACCGCGCATGCGTCGGTGTTACACTGCGCATGTGCGTACGGCAGATTGCGAGCTTTTTTTCTCTCATTCCTAAAATAGCGTACAGGAAGTGACATGTCAAATGTGATTGACAGAACAGGGCGTTTTTGGGTGTTGACGGGGGTGGAGATGGAAAAACGCAGGCGTGGCGAGGCGTTTTTGGGGCGTACATACATTAGCAGATGCGAACGTCAAATGTGTTCGGACCGTCACATACGTCACTGGAACATCCTCTTTCCCTTCAAAATGCTCGCCCAGTTTAGGGTCTGGATTACTCGACCACATTGGCGATGGCCTTCTCCTCCGTCCCGGGACTCCATGATGTTGCAGCGATTAATTGCGGGTGGTCACAAAAGCAATTAGTGTTGTATTGAAAACCGGCTTGGTATGTGTTTGGAAAGCAGTTTATTGGGATAGCACAAAACCGTACGCAGGTGGAAATCATACCTGCTAATGTCAGGATTACACAATCAATTGGCGTACATTTTTTGGGGGTTTTTTTGGCCTCAATTTGTTGTTTATGGCCTATTGTGACAATAATGTCATCATGTTTTAATTAGCTCCCCTTTTTTTTTTTTATGTGGAATTTGCATCGTTATGTGATTTTTTAAATGTTCCTTCAAGAGGCCTTTTTTTATACAAATGAAATGGTTTTTTGTGTCCTTTTTTGCCTTTAGGGCCAGGATTAAATGTAACCCATTTGTACAATAATGTCACAATACAATGTCAGATTTTTTTCATAAATTTATTGTTTAAACACAAACCAATTGGCATAATATTTTTTTTTTTTTTTTTCTGCCAAAGATACTTTTTATCAAAAATAAATAATCAATAACTGATAACATAAACGTACAAAAATAACTTAAAAACATTTCACAAGAAAGGAGAGGGAAGTTTTGACCAGAAAGGAATATGAGCCAAGCACAGAAGGAGTGTGGGAAAAGTCGCCATTGCTGTCACCATTTTTTCGCCCGTTTGGATGGGGGAGGGTGGGCGCCAGACCGGGTCCGGGATGCCATCGGGCTGGCCTGTCCAGAGGCAGATGTTGTGGCCTCTGGACTAGGCACAGGGCTAGGCACATTTGGAGGATTGGCTGATGTTGTGCCAGAGGTGGAGGATCCTGATGTTCCGGCAGGAAGGGAGGTCGGCTCCACCATGTGCTGGCGAACGAGCTGCTCCAGGGCATCGGCGATGCGGATGTTGGCCCTGGTATTTTCCGCCAGGGCCTGACCAATGGTCACGTTGGCCGCAGCATTTTGCTCCAGGGCCTCAGCCACCCGTATCAGACTGGCGTCCATCCTCTGCAGAATCTCCGTATGGAAATCCGATTTGAAATTGAGTTCTGTGAGGAGGCCCACTGCCTGCGAGGGGGCACGCCCTGGACTGGCTTCTGCAGGGTCCTCAGCCGGATGTACTGGTTCCTCCCCTGCAGAGCCAGCAGAAATTCTGCGGCCAAGGCTTCCCTCTGGAGCAGACTCATCCGCCTGTGTCTCTGTTGGAAAAATGAGAAAAGAGTCACATTAGAATCTACATATTGGCACAATAGCATTTCAGAGTTGGTGACATCACAATACTTACCTGGGCCAACATGAGGAGCCGCAAAGTCTGGCATGTCCGTATCCATGTTGGACACGCCAAACACCTCCACAGGCTGCACACACCCCTGTGCCAGCTCTTCTAAATCCATCAACTCCAATGACACAGGGGTGGGACCCCCACCTGTCCCCCTTGCATGCCTAGCCCTGTCGGCGAGTTTTTGCTTTAGGCGATATTTGAAGTCGCCCCATCTGTGGGGAAAAATGGAAGCCATTATCCTTTGGTTTAAAATGGGGTTTGTTTTTAGGGGGGGCAAGGGTTTACTTACCGCCGTTTGACATCCCGGGCTAGACGGACATAATCACCCACTCTATTGACAGCAACGGCTACCTCTTCCCACATTCTCCACTTCTGGCTTAGACTCATATTCCTGTCTGCCTGTGGCAAGATGTCCACACACTTCTGGATCAAAACCTCCATCTCCTTTCTTGTGAAATGTGGCTGCCTTTTTTTTTTGCCCGCTTTGGCCGGAATACTGGGCCCAGCAGCCTCTTCCATGTCATCCTCCTCACCTATTTGTGTAAATTTACAGAATTCACAAAATCACAACTTGCCTAATCTTATGTTTCAAATTAATCGTTGATAGAAAATGCATGAAAGACTTACCGCCTGACTCTTGTGCATTTTTTCCCTGGTCTGTCGCCATGTCTGAGGTCCAAACAAGAAATACACAATAATTTGAATGTGTTTTCGTGACGTATTTATACATGCGTCCTTATTTTGCGGCCGCATCATTGATTGTGCGGCCCTATGATCCCTCCTTAATTTGTGCGGGAAACGAAACACTATTTATGGCTTGGTGTGTCTCAAGTCGAGGTGGCGTTTTTGGATTGTTGGAGGTTATCTTGGCTGGAGTTTATTGATTGCGTAGAAAGGAGTTGGAGGTTGGAGATTCGTTTGTTAGTTAGATTTGCATTTTTTTTTCCGTTATCTTTGTTGGTTTATATTTTTGGGACCTCGTTTGTTGATTTGGTAAGTTTTGTGAAGTCTAACTTTTGTTTAATTGTTGTTTCATTGTGTTTCGAATATTTTGTAATTTTTGGATACCTAATTTATTCTATTTTAGATTTTGTTTATTTTCGACCCCAAAGACCTTTTGATTTTGCATCTTAGATATTTGCTCTTGGTAAGTCCATTTTTTATCTTGTATTAGCGAACTAATTAGCGCATTTTTAGTAGTTACTCTTGTGACTTGTATTAGCGAACTAATTAGCGCATTTTTAGTAGTTACTCTTGTGACTTGTATTAGCGAACTAATTAGCACATTTTTAGTAGTTACTCTTGTGACTTGTATTAGCGAACTAATTAGCACATTTTTAGTAGTTACTCTTGTGACTTGTATTAGCGAACTAATTAGTGCATTTTAAACAGCTTAATAATCATTCTAACTTTTTGATGGTTTAGCTTTCGCTTTTTTAGCCAACATTTCGACCCGTTTTGATGTACTGTGTTAAATGTCGCTTTGCGGTTTTGCTAAATGGGTGTTTGGCATATTTGAACTTTGGTCTAGCACAAAATGTATCAACAAAAATGCACAGAGTGAAATGTGTCAAGTAATTTTGTTGTTTATTTTCAGTTTGGACGTATCATGACAATACCCCGGCATGTAAGCAGCAATGGATGGTATCATCAAGCTAAGTTGTTTTAATATAGTTTTGGGGTGGGTCAAAAGCCTTACTTTGAAATTTTTGAATTTCAGGTTGATCTGGGGCGGATTGTTCTGGCCATGCTCCCGGAAGCCGACCAACCTCAATCTCATCCCAGGCGTAGGCATCGTAGGCATGCAAGGCCCCAGATATTTCGAACACGTGTCACCCTTTTTGGAATGCCCGATGATGAGGTTTTAAGATGCTACCGTCTACCTCCCAAAATCATCATAGACACTCTCTCATTAATAGAAAGTGATCTTGAGCGGCAAATTGACAGTCCAACAGCAATACCACCACTGACGCAATTTATGGCGGTGTTACATTTCTGTGCCTCAGGATTGTTTCAAACAACGGTGGGAATAGTGGCGGGCATCTCCCAATCCTCCTTTTCCCGGATCCTGAGGGCAGTGATGGAGGCACTTTTCAAGCACCTCCATCATTTTATTCAAATGCCTTTGGATATGGGTGCCCTTAGTGTGGCCAAGGCCAATTTTTACCAAATAGCTGGCTTCCCACACATCATAGGGGTTGTGGATGGTACTCACATACCACTACAGCCTCCAGCACGGCTGGAGGCAATATTTAGAAACAGGAAACACTATCACTCCCTGAATGTAATGGTGGTATGTGATGCCTCCCTCCAGATCCTGTCCCTGAATGCTAAGTTACCAGGAAGTGCACATGACTCCTTCGTCATCCGGCAATCAGGGATATGGCAGAAATTAACCAACCTACAAGCTGGTGATGCATGGCTTCTGGGTAAGTGGAGACCTTTAGTACATAACAATGTTAAGCTTGATACACAGTGTTCCTGATGTTGTCTCTTATTTTTCACAGGAGACAGTGGATACCCTTGCATGTCCTGGCTGCTCACTCCTTATTTGGCTCCCACACCAGGCCCACAAAGTGAGTATAATTCCACACTTACAGCCACCAGGCAAGTGGTGGAGCGCTGTATCGGCCTTTTAAAAGGCCGATTCAGATGCCTCCACCGCTCTGGTAGCGAGCTCATGTATTTGCCGGATATGGTGTCGAAAATTGTGGTCCTGTGTGGGATATTTCACAACATCGCCATAAGGAGTGGTGTCCCAATGCAGCCAGAGGATGCCTTACCTGAGGATGGCCCCCCCGAGGTTGGTCGGAGGTCAGTATGTGGGGGGGCCATACGCGATGATGTGGTGGCCAGATTTTTTAGGTAAGTTTGACCCAAACTACAGTGTTTATACCTAATGTGTTTGTGTTTGTTTGCGAACATCTAATTTATTTATTTTTTTTTCACCATCTTCTGTTTGTTCACATAATCTTTGCCACTCCAACGCTCACTACTTCCTGCTACCCTTACCAAACCTGGATCTGGTGATTTTGTCCATATATTCTGGAACCCATATCGCAACGCCATGTTTGTGGAATCATGTTGGCATGGTCCTTCGTCAACCAGTTCTTGATTGTTTTTTTTAATTAAATATTTTATTTGTATGTGTTGTATTTGAGATTATCACTGGTTTTTTTTTTTGGGACTGACCACTTTGATTTCTCATTTATGTTGTGAATAAATGTTTGGAGAGTGAAATGGTCTTCCTTTTTTTGGACGTTAACAGCAAGTGTAACCAGGTTAACACACCTTACATTTGACTAAGGGGTAATCCAGTACTGACACCAGTTGATGTAAACTGAAATATGTTTGCAGGTTCCCAACCCACACCAAAAGGAAGCCTATCCAAACCTTTGGATTTTGAAGATTGGCCTAAGCAGCTTGCACACCAACTAGGAACCTGTAAAATGGCGAAATATCTAATTGACACTACACCCAAAAAGGGAAATGACATTGTTACTGTTATGTGTTTCTTGTGGCTGTTTAACATACAAATACAAAGTACAATCTAACTTTTAAAAAAGGGAAATCCTTGCAGGAACAGTCTACTTATGTTAGGGAAAACTATTTTTGTTTTTGAAAAAAAGAATGAGCCAGAACGTATATTAGAACTACAAAATTTATTTACAAAACGAAAATAAACAAAAAAAACTACTGGCGAAGGATGCCAGACAGCCGGTCAAGGGCCACAAGAATGCCAATGACATGTTGCCGCATCTGGCCAACACAATCGTCCACCTCTTGTCGACGCCTCTGTTCCTCTGTGGGTGAGAAAAGTGTGTGGATTAATAAAACAATAGGGAATCCACATTAAAAAAACAAAAACACAACGAAATCACTCCTAAACCGAAAAAAGAAAAACCAAAACAAAAAGGGGGTGCTGCCAAAAATACAAGGCCTATGTACAAATTCACACAGGTGTGATATGTGTATGTTGAAATCAGCAGGAAGAGGTAAAGGCAAACTGCTAAATCACCAAAAGTAAACCAAACAAGCACGAATAAAGGCACGACACATGATTACATACAAACAGTTTGTGGTTAAAAAAAATGAGAAAGAAAAACATACCGGGAGCCAAAACGGGAGCTCCGGAAGTCCCTCCATGTTCCTCCTCGGAGGAGCCTTCATTCCCCAAAGAACGGGGAGGGGTAATAATGGACTCCGGGGAGGGGGTAATTGGAAGAGGGGTGGGTGGAGGAGAGGGGGAAGTGGGACGGAGGGGAAGGAGGCCCGACAGTTCCGGGAGAGGGTCTGGGAAGGCTGGGGAGGAGTGGGGTATAGGGGAAATATTTGGGGTGGAGTGTTGGCTGGGGGTTGGGGATAGTGGCCGGGAACGCCGTCTGGCCGGACGGTGACGGCGTAGTCTTGGCTGTCCTCCTAAAATATGTCAAACAAATTGAGGTTAGTTTCTGGGCAAATCCGGGGCCCAAATAAAAAAAAAAAAACCAGCAACAAAAAACATGCAAAAAGGAGTAGAATGAAAAAAACAGAAATAGAGGGAAAACAAGCACACGCTGATATGAGGACAAATAATTAATAGGACAGACAGGAAAACATGCACACGCAGATATGAGGACAAATAATTAATAGGACAGACAGGAAAACATGCACACGCAGATATGAGGACAAATAATTAATAGGACAGACAGGAAAACATACACACGCAGATATGAGGACAAATAATTAATAGGACAGACAGGAAAACATGCACACGCAGATATGAGGACAAATAATTAATAGGACAGACAGGAAAACATGCACACGCAGATATGAGGACAAATAATTAATAGGACAGACAGGAAAACATGCACACGCAGATATGAGGACAAATAATTAATAGGACAGACAGGAAAACATGCACACGCAGATATGAGGACAAATAATAAATAGGACAGACAGGAAAACATGCACACGCAGTTTGCCCCACAAACACAAACATGAAAACCACAATACATAACACTTACTTTCAAGGATCTGCATGCGAAAGCATGCCAGCAAGCGGGGCGTTCGCTGTTGCAGGTCTGACCACCTGCGCTCCAGCTGCCCGATGTTGCGGCGTGAACCCAACGACCGCAGGCGGGACCGTGCCTCCGCATACGCGGAGCGCTTCTGCCGGTTGGTGATGGGTGGAGGCTGGCTGGTGATCCGCCTATCCATCACCTCCGTAAGCACCAGCAGCTCGCGCCTGGTGAATGCGGAGGCTCTCATGATGGCAATGGAGTTTTTCATACAAAACATTTTTGATAAAGTGTGCCAAAAATTTCTGATTGGCTAATGTATTTTGGAAATTAACAGGAGCAATTTTATTGGTTAGTGTATGAGTCATGTGTTCAACAGGGCCAGAAATCTCTGGAGAGTTATGATAGGCTTGATGCAGTGACATGCGTTTGCAAATTTAAATAAAGAAATGAACCCCGGAAAATATGCGGGGATCCACAGCAATAGAACAATTGTTTAATTGTGGTTCACATGTTTTTTGAACAATAAAAGCGAATGTTCCATCCGTACGTATTCTGCGGGTAAACACAAACACGGACAACAGTAAAGTTTCTTGCATTGTGTTGAAAACAAACAAACAATTAAGCTAATTGATACATTGATTGGCATGATACGATTGAGGGAGGTAGGCAGAATAAAGGAGCAGGTAATCGACATCTGACAAGGCCACTTCCAGTTTCACTTGTGCGTGCGTTCCCTTCAAGCCATTTCGGGGATGTACGCTCGCTATTTCGCACGCTCGTTAGTTAGAGGAGGGGTCGCCTGAGTTTAGGGAGGAATTTTAGATGCGAACGAAAATACGAGCGAGCCATTGAATTTAAATAATTTTGTACGTACGCCTAACGTACGTGCGCCCGCTTGCGAGTGGGTCTGAATGAGGGCCTTTGTTTCTTAACTGAACTTTGAAGCAACTTTTTGTTACTCAAATTCTTCCTGCCCTTTGAAAAGTAATAAAATGCCCTTTCTGGAATGAATTATTTCAATGCGTATTTTGTATCATTTTTTTATGTTTTCATATACGGAACAAAAAAAATAGTAATGAGTCTTACATTTCATTAATATAGAACCAGCAAACTCTGTGTGCTTTCCAACTAGAAACAAACACAGTCATAAAACAAGGATATTAACAAAAAGGAAAGAAAGCTCAGCTCACAGCCTTATAGTCTACAGCAAAAAAGGAGTTTGGTAGATGAGACTGAGTGACACATATTGCTCCAACCAGACTACAATGGGAAATATAACTAATTAGCCTTATTTAATCTGCAATCTTTCCTATGCAAGTCACCCTGATGACCTTCCCTCTACAAGGTTAATCAAAACTTTAATTTATTCTCCTTCATTACAATCTTCTGACCCCAAACCAATATTGCTATGTGACTGTTTATAGGCTCCTTCATGCACTTCTCACCAGGCTATGCCACTGCACTTCTAAAACTGGGGAAATGCTCAACTTGATTGTTATAATTGGCAGAGCATGCAGGTGATAGAAACAAGGGATGACTGGTATCAAAGACAAGTACTGCAGTGTGGTCATCCTTGTGGTTGCTGCAAGGAAGAGATGAAGCCTACATCCATGCTTAAGCAAACTTATTATTATTATTATTATTATTATTATTATTATTATTATTATTATTATTACGAGATATTTATATAGCGCACACATATTCCGCAGCGATTTATAGAGAACATTTGGCCATTCATATCAGTCCCTGCCCCGGTGGAGATAACAATCTTTATTCCCTGTATAGGAAAGATTCCTGGACTGCGCACCCTGAATATATATAATGGGAGGTGCTACCTGTCTAATTGCAGGCACAGAAACAGACAGATCTCAGGTGCACAACTCCAAATTACTGATAATATATAAATTCAATAACATTTTGCAATCAATAGAGGTTTTTAGCATAATCATGGCCAAGGTTATGGGCCTACCCACCATATCAAGGTAACCTCTTTAGGGTAGGTCCCTAACATACTAGGGTTCAAATCCAGAGTGCAGGACACCCCTAAATCAGCTCAGCCGAGCCACCCCAGGGCACTGCCATAGTGAGAAAGGTGAAGTAAAAAAAGTAAGAGCAGCTATGGCTGCATAGAAAGGTGAGAATACAAATATAATGAAACAAGCAAAGTATTAAAATTGTGCAGAAAAGAAAGAATGTGTTATAATGCGATGCCCTGGAGCAGACCAACCAAAGCAATCCAGGGGACCCACGCCCCAAAAATCAACCCAAAATTGCACTACAGTATATAAACTTGTAGGACTTACCTAGAATTGTGCCTATTAATAGTGTGCATATACTATACCAGACTCCATGCTTTTAAACCAATAAGAGAGGGGTGCTAGTCCAGACTGAAGGTGTCTATAAAATCTATATTCCCTACCACATACTCACACGCATTCACACTAGGGATCATTTTTGTTGGGAGCCAATTAACCTACCTGTATACTGTATATTTGGAGTGTGGGAGGAAACCGGAGTACCTGGAGGAAACCCACACAAGCACAGGGAGAGTTGAAAAACTCTACACAACAAGGGCCATGGTGGGAATATTGTATGTGTTAGGTGTTCTTACGCATACTTGCCTAAAATAAAATAAAAACGTGTTTAGACATTAATTGCACCGGTGTACAGTATGTCAGTGACTTCTAGATGTAGTACAAGGATCATCATTATCTTCATAAAGTATCTCACACATCTAAAAATCTGGTGCCATTACCTATATTCAGGGGCAGTGTTCGACACGGGCCCCCTCCTCTCTGTCCGGCGGCCGACAGCGCACTGAGCTGTGCGCGGCCAGCGCTGGAGTTATAGACTCTGGGCACTAGAGTCCACCCAGAGACTTTATTGTATGCGCCGATCACTGGGAAAATGGCCACGGCGGTCATTTTCCAGTCATTTTTGCAGCGCCGGACCCCGCGCCAATGTGGGACTCCGGAGAGGTAAGTAAAACTATGGATGCAGGGTGTGCGGTGCGGGTTCCCCCTGGACCCAGGGGCCCATGTGCCCCACACACCCTGCACCCATTATAGATACACCCCTGCCTATATTTAAAAAACTATTCCCAACTATATATATGTTAAATTTGTTCTTTACACAGAGAGTGCAACTTTAGTATTCTTTTAAACTGCACTGTAGAACTGCTTGGCTAACTCCATACTGTATCTCACATATGTCTCATGTTTAACAAATGGCAATTTCTTAGTTTTATCACTATATGAAATTACACTTAGAACATTTTAAACATTTTTTTATTTTTTAAGTTTTAATATATATTTTTTTAAATTCATGTATTACATTTATTTACTACATTTTTAATCGTTTAGTGAATTATGATGTTCTGGACCCCTTGTGTGATTTTTTTCCATAGGAAAAGATTGATTCTAGATCATGCAGTATAATTGCTTTACGTTTGAGAGCTTATTGTCAAATATTTTTCTTGGAGTGTCATCAAATCCCCATAGTGTCCAAAGCAATATTTACTCATATTTCAGTTGAGTGCATTACATAAGCTTTCTGTCCATCACTGATTTGCTCTGCATACTGTGCATAATGTTTTACTTCAAATTGTTTAGTCCTGTCAACAACAGAATAATATCAGTGAGAGGACAGGGATTGATTAAGGGGACTAATTCTAAACAACATATCCTACCACCTCTTTTAGCAAGAGGGGTTGATGATCCTTTGAGTCACCATGATGTCACTATGGACATCAGTGCAAATAATGTCTGAAGTACATTTTGTTTATTATAGGTCCAATGTGCCGGGACTCCCTGATCATCCAGAGCATCAGGGCCGGTGAAAGGCTTCTCGGCACCCTGGGCAAAACAGCTGCCTACTGCCCCTTACAAATACCCACTTATAAGTTCCACAGTGGAACAGTAATATGGAGTCTATTGGCAGGGCTGAATCTATGATATCGGTCACCCGGTGCAAGGCAGCAATTTTGAGCCCCCTCCCTTCCTGTACCTGTAGTTTGTCCTTGCTCCTCCATAAGGCAGTGCACTACTCAGACGTCCCTGGTATAGTGACTTATATTATTCCACACACCATAATACCCATTACACTGTCAGGCCTATTACCAAAGTGCCACTTACATATTTGCAAGACACCATTTTATACACCTCAGTAAGGCTTCTAATTTAAAATTACCTGCTAATTGTCAGGGGTGTCATGCTCATTGTCAGGGTTTTCATGCTCATTGTCAGGGGTTTCCTGCTTGTTGCCATGGAGTTTCATGCTTGTTGCCATGGGGTTTCATGCTTGTTGCCAGGGGTTACATGCTCATTGCCAGGGGTTACATTCTCGTTGCCTGGGGTTACATGCTCGTTGCCATGGGTTTTATGCTCATTGCCAGGGGTTACATGCTGAATGCCAGGGGTTACATGCTTGTTGCCATGAGGTTTATGCTTCTTGCAATGTGGTTTCATGCTTGTTGCCAGGGGGGGTTTATGCTCATTGCCAGGAGATTTCACTGGAAAAGATGCAGCTTTCAGCATCTTCTCCTGGCAGCGCCAGCATTCCCAGTGCTGGGAACGCTGTGTGCATTGCGCCGGCCTAACAGACACTAGAGGTCCAGTAGGACCTCTAGCATCTGTCTCCTCCTAGGCAGCAGCCATTTTTGGATGGCCGTTTTCAGCAGAGTCCATGCGGACAGCTAGTCTGCATGGAATTTGCTGAGAACGGCCATCCAAAAATTGCCGCCACCAAGGAGGAGACACACTAGAGGGCCAGTAAGGACCTCAAGCATTTGTCTCCTCTTTGGCGGCGGCCATTTTTGGATGCCCATTTTCTGAGTCTGCAGCCCCAAGCCACCTCGAGTCAGCTTTTTTCACCCCCTGCAATCCGGCACCTGGTGCAGGTGCACCTCTAGACCCCCCCTAGTTTCGGCCCTGCTATTGGAGTCTATTTTAAGAAATAATTGCAGTTCGCAATTTATAATGAGTACCATTGCTTATAAATAAGCAATGGTACCTAACCAAAGAATATTTACACGTACATGGCACTGAGCAAGACTACACTACATACATCAGTCACAACACTGTGCAATATACACTACACATCACACAACACTGTGAATTACACTATACACAGACATAGCACTGTGCACTGTAGAATATCCAGTGCTCACATATGCAGTAAAGGGCAACCGTACACACCAATTACACAGCACTGTGCATTTCACCATGCACAATCATAGCACTGTCCAATATACACTATACATTGCTCACATATTCCCCACACTGTGCAATGTACATTATACAAAGCTCACATATACCCCACACTTGACTCCACCCTCTCCTTCACACCCCACATTCAATCTCTGACTCAATCCTGTGGGCTCTAGCCACGCAACATCGCTCGTATTAGGCCTTTCCTCTCTCAGAATGCTACCAAACTGATTATTCATTCACTAATCATTTCTCGGCTTGACTACTGCAACCTTCTGGCCTTCCACGTTGCCATCTTGCTCCCCTCCAGTCTGTTCTCAATACGGCAGCTAGACTTATATTCCTCTCCCGCCGTTCCACTTCTGCTGCTCCCCTCTGCCAAAACCTGCACTGGCTCCCATTCCCCTACATAATGCTCTTCAAACTCCTCACCTTCACATACAAGGCCCTCTCTAACTCTACTGCTCCCTATATCTCAAACCTCATTTCCTTACATACTCCCTCCCGCTCACTTCGGTCTGCCAATGACTGTTACCTCTCCTCCACCCTGGTTACTTCATCTCATGCACGTATCCAAGATTTTGTTCGTGCAGCCCCCCTTCACTGGAATGAGCTCCCTCGCTCTCCCCAACCCTGCAGAGCTTCAAACGTGCACTGAAAACCCACCTGTTCACCAAAGCATACCCTTCCACTACATAACCATGTTACCAGGTCTCTCTCCCTCCCGCCTCAGCCATCTCTACCTTGCTTACTTCCTGCACTCAGGTCCCCCTCTACATACTCATGCCTCATGTCATCTGTCTGTCTCTCCTTTCCCCTAGACTGTAAGCTCCTAGGAGCAGGGTCCTCCTCCCCACTGTCTCACAGCCTTCTTCTCTAGCACTTCTATGACAGCCTTCACCTTCCCAGCTGTATTGTGTATGGAGAATTGTGTTGCTAATTGTTACTTGTGCTCTGTTTATAAGTTGGTTACTGTATTGTAATGTAATGTTCTGTGTACCCTGTACTGTATGTACGGCGCTGCGGACCACTTGTGGCACCTTATAAATAAAATGTAATAATAATAATAATAATAATATACACTATACCCAGCACTATGGGTCTGATTCAGCAAGGAACGCATCTGCTAAAACGTACCCAGGCAGCCGATTGTTACACACTGCACATGAGTCAAAGCCGCAGTGCATGTGTGCGACTGCTGAACTGCGATCGCACTGCATACATGCAGAGCAGGGTAGAACATCGCACATTGACTGACAGGCAGAGAGCATTTGGGGGGGTGATGGAGGGGTGGTCGCAAAACATAGATGTGTCAGTGCATTTGAACGCCGTTGCAGGGGCGTGCATAAATTAGCCCCTGCGATGGTACACACAGCCTGAGCTCTAGCTGCGTGCAGGAAGTTTAGCAAATTTTTGAGTAAGGTCTGACCTGCCTTAATTGTGCGTGAGGCTCCGATGTTACCAATGTTTTTGCTGACTTGCAAGGTATTACCGATGTAAGTAAAAGGAAGTGAGCGTCTTTATATAGTTCTGCGGCGGCATTGTGATTGCTGTTGATTGCATCAATTTGCATAATTTTGCAGCACACTATACAGCACTGTGCAATATACACCACAGATCACACCCAGTACTGTGCAGTACTACACTATACACATCATACATATACACAATCCTGTGAAATACACATCACTGTGCAATAATCAGCACTCTGGCACACTAAAATAGAGAGAGCTTGTGTATGTGCTAGAATTAAAATGGGACAAATCACATCCTGGTTCTGTTACTTACTGTGATGTGATCTATAATGTCACCACCGGCAGTGCACATTTAGAGTGAGTGACAAACAGACTATGGGAGGCGGGGCCAAACACTGGCCAATCAGAGCTGCAGACAGAGTGAGTGACAGACTGTGGGAAGCAGGGAGCGGAGCCAAACGCAAGTCAGCAGGAGCCTAGAGAATGTGACAGACTATGGGCTATTTGACACCTGCCGGTTTTCACCGGCTGGCAAAAATCCGGGCATTTGTTTTCCGTGTATGAAATTTAGTGGTTCATCCCTGCAAGCAAGTGGAGTATAGGAAACAATGTTTCCTTACAAACTCATCGGCCGGCTTGCACAGCAGCTGCTGCTGCTGCTGTGCATGCCCAGAAGATAAATTAAAAAAAACATTAGAAACGGCTCAAAGTCGCAGCATGTGAAAGGCACTGAGTGCCTGGAAAAAACGGCCAGCTTCTGCCCATTTTTATTTCCAGTCGGGCAAAACCAGCAAGTGTGAAACAGGCCTATTTGGGGACAGAGCCAAATGGCACTGACAAACAGACCGTGCAGACACTGCATGTAGAGAGGGGAACAGTATGCACTGCCGGTAATGAGATCACAGTGACTGGCAGCGGTGGTGGCGGCTGGCTAGACCCATGCCGCAGCCACCGCTAGACTAGCATAGCATATCCATTATATCATTTTTTTGTAAAGCACACTCATCGGCTGGGTGCGGCGCCCTCCAGTGACCAGCGCCCTTAGGCAGCTGCCTAAAGCTGCCTAGTGGTGGCACCGGCCCTGCAGAGCATGCTGGTGATGCCCACCTCAAGATGCATGTTAGACACCTACCTGAAAAATAAAAACATCCCAGTCAGGCAATCCAAATGTGTAAGGGGCACTCACAAATGGCAGAATCAAAGGGGTTTCCAGAGACGTAACATAATTTAGCCAGCAGGATTTCACAACTTTCTCCATGGAACTTGTAATGGTTATGGATTGCCCAATGACTCGGCATTGATCACTTTCGGGGGATTTCTTAGTTTCCCCAGAAGTGCAGGGCTTTCGCAGGTCCCTCAAACCCATTCTGTGTCTGCCCAAGTAGGATATGCACACTGTGATGAAAAGTATATGTTGCTGTCTTTCACATTTGCATGGACTGTCCGGCAGGTAGTTTTCTATAAAATTAGAGAAGGACAGATGGTGAAATACACTGAAAATTATCAGCTGTCTCTAGGTGATTTAGCTAAATAGACCCCAATTATTTAAAACTGCCAAACTACTGGGGAGATGAATCATACCTTCAAGAGTGATAATGTGGAGAAGATGCAACCAATCAGCTTCTACATTTCAGTTTTTAGGCTGTGCTAGATAAATAACAGCTAGAAGCTGGTTTGTTGCTATGGGCAACATCTCCACTTTATCTTTCTCAAAGGTATGATACATCTCCCCTTAAGTAACACTTTTTCCTCTTCAAGCTGAATGTATTTCTCAGTACATTTTTATACTTTATACTGCGTAAATTAAGATTTGTTAAAGGGAGTTACAATACAAGGGGAGGTACATATTTTGAAGGTGATTTGTCTGTGTAGGCTGTATTATGTTTTATCTATGTTTAATCATTCCACATATCTGACATTTTTTATTTTATAATTACACTACATTGCCTTTGTGACTTTTGTTAGTAAAAGTAATCTGGAAAATACCTAAAGCATGTACAAAGAATTCTGTTTACTCAATATACACATTTCAGAGTATTGGTACAGCTCAGAGACTGGATTACATCTCTGGTACCAAGCAATTAATTAATTGACATAACATGACCTTTACAAACATTACCCATGAGGATATGGATACATGCTATCTGAACACAGAGACCCGAGAAGCTCTAAGAGCATTTACATTATTTTAATTTGCATGCATATTTACTATTACTGTTTGTAAAGAATCTGATTAAGATTTAGACATTGATAGGGGGAAATTATTGTTTTTTTATCGCCATGTAGCGCATTTGTACTTTAGTTTCCCCATGAAATTACCCTGAAGGTATAAGTGCTCTTAATAAAATTCTAAGGTTATTGATTACAGCATTCTGTAAAATATCTGATCATTTTCTATTCAAGCTGTGTAGGCATCTTGGTCCTTCTTATGTGATATTTACTTACAAAGAGATAACAAGACATACAAATTATAGCTCCCACATGATTTACTCCCACATTCCTTGATTGTGGACAATGGATACTTATTAATACATATTAATAGCGACCTCTGATTCATACGTTCATTTATTTTCCTCATAAAATCTACAATTTAAGATTAGAAATAGTTCTCCAGAGAAAACTCAGATTTATAACTATACTTTTACCATTTTTTCATAGAATATTATTTATTAGGTGCTAACCCTATAGAAGCCAATCAGCAATTAGCTTTGGTTGAACTACAGCAAGGTAAACTAGCGAATGCAAGGCCAATTCACTGTACAGTATATGATGTTGCAAACTGCTGAAATAAATTACCTGGTTCATTGTAATCAATTACTCAACAAGAATTCAGAAACTACATTTTCGAGAAATCTAAACCTGCCAAAGATATATGATATACTGCAATCTTCAAGGTTGCACCTAAGAAAGAACAAACGCAAAAAATATAAATAAAGCAGAAACAAATGAAGGAAAGACTATTAAAATGATGTATGGGCTACATGATAAAACATAGCAGAAAAAGATTTCAAGATATTAATATTGGCAGTTTAGAGGATAGAACATTTGATCTAATTTATTATAATATATAAAAGAACTTGTTTTACATAAATGGTCACAGCTTTGAAACTAAAAATATAAAATTATAAAGAAAGAAATAATAAAGCATGGAAAATGCTCAGTACAGAAATATATACAGTGCATACACAAGGACTGTACTTACAGTGTGTCTCTGACCCAGGAGTCTTAGCTACCTCTGATATCTGACCCTTTCTATTATCCTCATTGACTCTTGTGTGTCTAACAGTATTGATAAACGCCTTGATGTTCTTAGTCAACAACCTATATGGCAGCAGAGCTACTGCTATTGCATAAGTGGGGTTGTGCGCATCAAGCCATTGAAGAGGTCTAAATGAAATGGTTGTTCTATGAGGACATGCTTTTGTCTCACGATTAACCCACACAGAATAAGCAAACCATTACTTTTTGACATCGAAAAGTTTTTAGACCTCCTAAATATGGACGGGGAAATCTGTTTTCTCCCTGGATTAAACAGATAAGGTAGGTCAAAATCACAAAAAATTGGGAACCTTGGTTGTAACTGCCCGTCATAACCTTAGAACTGTCATCTGGGTTTTCCATTGCTCATTTCAGCATTGACCTGACTGATTATTAAGAATTGAATGATGCCAAGAGAGGAGTGTACTGTGTGAGGCTTAGGACTGTTTGAGTCTTAAACACTTGTAATAATTTATCATGGGGTTTGCTATTGGCGTTATCAATTGTGTTTGTCATTTTCATTTGCGAAGTTTTGTACTCCCACTTGTATCACAATTTGAGCCCTAAAGTTGCAATATACAATTTGAATTTAAACTTCCTCCAGTAAACATAGACTATAGAAATACCATGGTAATCGTCATACTGATGATATGATACTAAACACTAGAGATATTCACAGTAATGTACTTTGGACATGTTTGTGTTCCTACAGTATTAGTAACATAAAAAAAAATATTTTCAGTCAACTTTGACCACCTCACAGCTCAAAATATTGTTTTCACCAAAATTGATCAAAGGCTGCAGTGAACTGGCCACAGAGCAACAGGACAAACACATGGCAGTTTAAAAGAATATAGAACATCTATGAATATGAAACATACTGTAGTGGCACAGCAGTGACAGACAGGATGGAAATGTAAAGTATTAAATAATAATTATTATTATTATTATTACTAATACTATTAAAATGAAAAATATATAGGGAGCATGGAAAAATAGAACCAAGCTTCCAAATGTGAGCTTTCACATATAAACTGAACAATGGTAGCCAGAAGCTACACAAGCATTGCATGCTAGATTAGTGGCAGCTCAGGCTGTAATCAATGTTGCATAGTCTGTATCTGTTTGTGGAGAAACTGCACAAAACTGGCCTATATGCCTGGATGAGAAGCTGGTAATGGATGGTCTTGCAAGAAACAGAACATCAAAACCTATGACAACTGACTGTCCAGAATGAGATGTATGCTGTTGTTGTGACCTGCAGAAGAGAGTTGAGAAGCTGTAGCTGATACTTCAACATCTACTGAAGGAGGAAAAGCTGAAATAGGCAATTTGGACAATCTGTACTCATAATTTAGGGAGAATATAAAATATAGTCTCATTACCAGAGGGACCCTATTAGTATTCAGTTTGGCTGAGATAAACTGCTGGCTTCTTTATTTTCTATAATAGTTTACAGGTATTTATACTGTCGCCATCACTATTCACATTCATTATACTGGAGCATAGTGGTTGTACTTAAATGGATACTTGTAACTTTGTATTCATGCAGTCAGTAGTTTACTTTGTATTAATATAATATAGATTCAGGGCCAATGTACAGTAATATTCCTAACCTCTCAAACACACACAATCTTGGCAATGCCCATAATAAACAGTGGTGAATGATGGTCCTTGGGCTTTCCCACCCACCCTTATATTGCATATTTAAAATGACATGCACAGTTTAACAAACCAAGCACTTCAGCAACAGGGAGTGCCACTTTTTTTGGCTGAAGTGCTTCATTTGTTTGGACTCCCACAAAAGAAAACATGTTGGAGGTTTGATTAAACCAAGCAACCAATGGTCTTAAGGCTAAAAGGATTAATTATCCTCAAAAGTTCAAGATGTCATAAAATTCATAATCACCCATATCTCTATATTTTATGTTATCATCATCATCATCATCATCACCACCACCACCACCTTACAATATGATATAATTCCCACTGGAATTCACCATTACAGTCTGTGTAATTGGCAGCAAAGGTCGTTCTCATGGAATTTATAGTTCATTTTGATGATAATCAGTTTTTTCAAATTTTTTGAAAGTACTCTCCTACACCGATCACTCACAAGGTTAAACACTCTTTCCGTGTACACACTGGAGGGTGGGCAGCTAAAGTACACTGTATATAGTTTGTACAAGAGGCTCCAAGTTGCCTTTTTTCCTCCCAGTGTTCCAAGAGATTGTGTGATAGACTATTTTGAACATTATCATTAAAATAATCCTCCACCATTCTATTGATGTTTACTGTATCAGATTGTGTAGAGGTGTCAATATATTTGGGCAATCCTTTTAAGACTGACCAGATTTCATGATGTTTCTCTGTGGTGCGCTGAGTTGACTCATCATCATCATCATCATCATCACTATTTTCCTGGCAGCAGCATTTTCAGGAGAAACTGAGGCAGTAAACATTGTCATATCATGTGCTACTTGAGCTGACAACTTGCTTGCCAAAAGCTCTTTGCATCTCTAAGATCTGTGTCAGTTGGAAAGAAAGATATAACATAGGACTTAAACCTAGGATCAAACATGGTTGCCAAAATGGATTGATCCATTTGCAAGATGTTGAAAACCCTTGGTTCCTGCACAGTGAATAAAGAACTTGATATACAAGTTTAAAATACTAAAGATAATTGCTTAATTTAATCTCCTCCTTCAGCTTCTTTAGCAGGTTTTGCAGTAGTTTAATTAAGGGGATGACCTGACTCAAGCCGGCAGTGTCTGAAAATTCACCACCAGATGCAGCAGCCCTGGCACACAAGGATTCTTCTTGGGAATCCTGTACAGGGGAGGAGATATTTTTCCTTTGCAAATTGGGTGCAGCAATGCCTCTAATCACTAATGAGGAGGTTGATGAAGAAGGTGTAGAGATTGCATGTGCTGTAATTTATCTATGCTTCTGGTAGCTAATTCTGGATTGCTTGTTGTTATATATGATTTAACATATTTTGATAAACAACTTCAATAAACTCACTGCAAATGATGTAACATGGAGGTGCCTAAATGGTTATGTAAATGTTTCCATATGTAAGAGGTGGCTTTTTTGATCTTTTGCCCAGGCATGAAATGTGCTTCTTACAACTGGCATGAAAGGCTTACTTACTTTGACACAAACAACATCATCATCCGGAATTATATCAACTTGTTCTTGTCCAACACATCCATCATCATCATCCTCATTAGTGTCAGATACACAATTGTTCCCCTCATCCTGTTGCACTTCTTTAGTAACATCCCCAATTTTTATGTCTAAACCATCATCATCATTACTTTCACTTCATCCTCACATTTGCAGAGGGCTCAGTAATAGTGAAAAGAGGGCCTGATTCAGAGCCGAACGCTCTGACCAGAGCGCTCGCTCTGAATCAGGGCCCTCCTCCCTCAACTTGGAGCGGCCTCATGGACGCTCGCAGAGCTGTGGGTTACCACCCACAGCTATAGCGAGCGTCCATGATGATGGTCGCGATGGTCAAGACCATCACGGCCATCGGGCTTGCGACGAGACCCTGCGGTAGGGTCTCGGTGACCGCAAGCCCTGGAGTGATTTTGGCTCTATCAGAGCCAAAATCACTCCCACTGACATCACTACTGATGTCAGTGGGGCTGGACTCAGACGGTAGGCGTTCCCATGGGAATGCCTCCATCTGGCAGCCACACCCCCGGCATGCCCACCAAAGGGGGCGTGCTGTCACTCACCATCGACAGCATGCCCCCTTTGGTGCGAGACCCATAACGACGGCTTGGCCGTCGTTATTCGGGTCTCGCGCATTCGCACGACGGAGCTCCCTCCATTGTGCGCATACACAATTCGGCACCATCGACACGCTTGCGAGTGTCCTGCACTCATGATTGGGTCTGAATCAGCCCCAGAGGTCTCTATACAATTACATGTCAGAATCAGAATTGTTAGAATCACACATAGTGCTCGTGGACATCCTTAGACTCTCATCAGGGATCTGTTATGTTTGTGTACACACAATTTGATCTTTAGCCTTAGTGTTCATTTTGTGCACTGATTTGACTATATTAGTCAGATCTACACTGGTATATGTGAGGATACAGAAGATGCCTGATCATGTTTCTGACTGTGTTTCTGACTGGCTTTTGCAATAGGCATTCTAGTGTGTGAGAAAGCAGTAGCAGGACCACAACTCGCAAAGAAAGACCATTTTTTGAGGCTGAGCCTTTCCTTGCCACTGCATGTGATGTATTGCATGTTGGTAATTTAAAATTTTTCAGCAGTAACTTTTTCCTTCATGGCTAGAATATTGTCAAACATTGTTTAAATTTGGAGTGCCCTTCCTTACACTTTCTTATCCCTTGACCTTCTTTAAAAGTAGATGTTGAATAAGTAATATAACTGCCAGCACTACTGGCTCCTTTTGGGTTGCTCCTTTTCTTCTATAGACAAATTCATGATTGATTTACATTAGGACAGGAGTAAACATTCTGTACTTAAACTTGTAACTGCTACCACACCCAGCAAATGTACAATGTTATAGGACAATGAGGGACTGTTACCTTTACCATGCAGTTTTATTAAAATTATTTCTAACAGGCCTGCAACACCCAGTAAGTACATTAATATATGCTGCCTCTCAAAAACACACATACTTCTTTTTAAATATTTAAATTGAATTATAAAAGACTTGAGAATTGTTTAAACCACAAAAAATTAGTTTCCACTTTTATTATTTTGGTGTGCAACTGATGGGATTGCAGCACCCAGTTAGTACAGTATTATATGCTGTCTCTCATAAACACACAGTCTTCCCTTTAAATATCTATATTAAATGAAAACACTTTATACCACAAAAAAAAATCTGTTTTCAACTTTTAGTATTTTGGGGTTCAACTGATTGGGACATCACACCCAGTAAGAACAGTATATAATGATGACTCTCAAAAAACACATCTTTGCTTGATATATGATCTAAATTGAATTATAAAAGAGATTTTTTTTAAACAGAAAACTGTCTTCTTTGGAGTGCAGCTCACTCAGATACAGCACAGTATTTTTGGTCAGCTGAGCTTGAATTTACACTGTCTCTGTCCCCATATACAATATATACTGCAGTGTAGATATATATCTTTGTAAAAAACAATTGTACTACAGCAGAAAAAAAGGGTAGAGATGCAGGTGCACACTATAAAAAACAATTGTACATAAGTGCAGCTCACTTCAAGTTCTCTAACTGATATACACAAGAACTTGTTTGCAGATTGGGTCTCATATGCAATCCAAAACACTTGAGATCCGACATTTCCAGGAAAATTTAATTTTCCCTCATTTTGAGAACCAAACTTTGCAAGAAGATTCAAGCCAGGACTCCCCCTAGTTTCAGTGTTTTCAGATTTTACAGAATCCAAACCGCTCATCTTTACTAAACACAAATTCCATAAGTCTACTTGAATTTCCCTGGGTTCTCACAGTCTTTCCCAGTTATAAATAGAATGCAGCCTATGCATATGCATTCCATTTATTGCTGGTTGTGTCTTCTGAAACAGGGGCTGCTGCAGAATAGGACGTATATGCATTTTGCAGCTTTTTTCCCCAACAAAATGCAACTCTTTGCACGAAAACCTAGTGGCATTTAGCACTTCTGACTCCTTGTAAAAAATGTGGCCAAGACAGATGTGGTAAAGGGGGCAGGTTGATGTGGCTGAAATACAAAAAGGCGGTTTTCACACAAAATGCATCCCATGTAAAGCACTAAAGAGACACATATGCATCTTTTTGGAGAATTATCACTTGCAGGTGCTCAACCCCTGGTGCAAGATGCAAACTGATGATGATGAAGATGATGAATGTTAGCCACACCTAATTGGCTGAATGCTAATATTCTCATAATAATGCTGCTGCAATTTATTCACAAGATTACAATGTATTTAGAAGATATAATTTTGCAGTAATAAGTTTTTCCTATTCAGCTCATAAAGAGGAAGGCAACTTATATGAGTATACTTGTTATGGTATGCTTTAAAACAAAGGGGTTCATGTATCAAGCAATGAAAAGTGTGGAGAAGTGGATCAGTGGAAAAGTTGTCCATAGCAACCAATCAGCTTTGAAGTAGCACTTATCAAATACAGTCTATAAAATAATAGGTAGGGGCTGATTGGTTGCTATGGGTAACTTCTCCACTGGCCCACTTCTCCACGCTTTTCACTGCTTGATACATAACCCCAATATAACATTTATAGTTGCATCTTGTTCAATTTTAATCTTACATTCTCCCTACAACTGTATTACACTGTCTGGCCATATACTGTAATCTGTTTGCATTACATACAGATTTTGATGCATTTTTAGGCATTTCTCATCACTATTGTGAAGCCAAACATTGTATCACACTATCACTCTATGCTCTTAAGTACCAACATGCTCCTTTAAAATAAGGAGTCAGTATTTTAAGAAGTTGGCCAGCATTTTGACTGTAGATGGAGAAGCAACTTTATGTGTCAGGTCTGCCAGTGCATGCATGCTCTAAAGGTGCATACACACGGGACGATGTGCTGTCTGAACGATATTAGTGAAAAATTTCCCTTGAGCTTCCTGTAGTGCAGGACAAACAATATTAGGTGTACACACTGAAATATATCTATGATAGATATCTTTCAGTGAAGTCATCCTGCCACATCTCTGAACAGGCAATTATTGACAAATTCATTCAAATTGGCCTGCATGTACAGACGACCAAATATATCACTATTGTCCAGCGGGAGCACGCATTATTGGTTGTTCATTGCATACACACGGAATGATATAAACAATATATCGTTGAACGATATAATTATCGTTCATATCATTCAAATGTATCGTCTCATGTGTATTCCCATTCAGAGCGGAAACCTGACAAGAATTAGAAACACACCCCATTGCATATACTGTAAAGGAGGATCGCACCATTTCATTACTGTATATGCAATGGATATTGCTCTGAACTTTGCTGACAGTTGTCTGATTTCAGTAATTGACCTCTGACTTTGTTTATATACCTATTCTTCCTCACTGAGAGATCTGATTACCTGTATAGTGACATGGCTTGTGTTCGGGACTCTGAAGGATTTCATAACCTGTGTACTAACCCAGCTTGTCTTCTGGCCTCTGAGAGAGATCTAATATCCTATGTACCAGCCAGGCATGTGTTGTGGGCATGCTCTGCTTGATAACTTATGTACTAAACTTTGGATTATCAAATGGACTTGCTTTTACCTGATTGGCTACCTATTATCTGCCTCTGTATCAAACCCGGATTGCCTGTACCTTCTATCTGCCTCTGTACCAGTCCCAGAATGTCTGATCACGAATATCACTACACAGTTAACTGCTGAAAGTAAAGTAACATATCATCTATTGCTCAGTATTGTCTGCAATTACATGTCTCTGCCATAGAGGTTTACAGATATGTCAAGTTGCATCTTTGCCGCTTGTGCAGAAAATTGCGCCACACATGGCGCGAGTCACATGCTGCGTTCGCACACGCGACCCCATAGGATTGCATGGTGCAAACGCAGCGCACGGCATGGTGCAAGTAGCCACGGCTAATCACATAGCGCAATGCATGCGCACATTTCCAGTGCAAGCAGCAAGGATGCAAGAGGACACATCTGTATATTGCAATATTGTATATTATAGTACACGTGCACCTGTCACACTTTCTGCCATATTCCTGGTGCATATGATGCTGTTACATGCTGGAGAAAGGAGGTGCCTTTTTCTAGGTATTTCAGACTTCAAGCAATGTGCATTTGTGGGCAATTTTACATAAGTAGTAAAAATGCATTTTTTAGAACCACATTTGTTGTATGCAATTAGACACAACTTCCATCCAACTCTGCATAGATCCCACAGACTCTATGCAGGATTTATCTTCCTGGTGTGGTCTGTTTTTCAATTAAGTGGACTTTCTAAACTGCAACCATGTGATCTTCCTCTTGGGAATCCAAATTACATGCTTTCTTGTCCCAGCATTCAACTTCTGAATGTAGGAATAGAAAAAAAATCTATTCATCCACATCATCCAAAGACAAGATACAATTTGGTACCTCCCTCTATCCTGGGAATGCTGGCAGAGGCACACAAGGGAGGGGAGGCAGAGGCTCATACGGAGTGGGAAAAGGCACATACTGTAAGGGGAATGAGCAGAGACATATATGGATAGAGGGCAGAGGCATGTATGGGGTGGGGGTGGAAGAACACATGGGAGGCAGGTAAGAAGAGATGTACACATACAAAACTGTAGACCGAGAGATAAACATTAAGACGACAGACACACATTGGAGTTCACACAGAGGGTTAGAGTACTGTGCTCACCTTGTCTTCTACCCAGACCTTTATTATTGATATAAATACACTTTATAATAATTGTGAATTTTATAGGTACCAACATGTCTCTTAGGTCATTTAGGTCTTGTTCACAACTTCACATATATGGACTTGGAAAAATAGGACAATCAATGCATGAAAATTAATACTCACTTAACATAAATTTTGGTGATTGCAGTTGCTGCTAGCTAGTGCAAACAAACATGTTACACAGTAACAAGGTGCCTGCAGTCACCCTTCCTACCCACTCCATCTACTTACAGCTATTTCTAATGACATCCTAATGGCGTCTTTGTGAAGCACAACTACAGCCCACACTCCTCTGCTCTTCTGTGTGAAATGGTGCCTGATCATGAGGGGGGCTCTTACATGCATTCCAAAACACGCAAGATCTGACATTTTCAGGAAAATTTTGTTTTGCCTCGTTTTATGATTCGAACTTAGTTCAAAGACCCGAGCCGAGACTCTGTTCTCCTCAAAAACCCCAAGTTCAGGTGTGTTCGGTTTTCAATAAAGCCTAATTTTAATGTAGTTTAATCTGGTGTTTTATCTTACAGGCACAGTGAGGAAAACTGCTATGCAGATTAAATGCTAGTGGCTGTGGGGGAAAGACGAGCATTATTGTAAAATGTATTACTATATTTAATGCTTGGTGCTCCATAGTATAGAAAATCTGTTAACCAGTAAACCTGAGACCACATGAACGTTTATTTTGGCATCCTGACAGCCAGTGGCATAATTAGGGTATTTGGAGCCCAGATCAAGTTAAAAAATGGAGCCCATCCCCTCCAAATATGTGCGTGCACCGAAGGCATGCACCAAAATAGTGGACATGGCCACTGAAAATGGGGGCATGTGAACATAACACACCACCATTTCTCGTCACTCTGGGAACATTCCTTTCCATTCCATATGCACCTTAATGTCCCCAGTAGCAGTGCCCCTCTTACAATGCCCACTGTAGTAGTGCTCCTTGTACAATGTCCCCAGTAGCAGTGCCCCCTGTAGTAGTGCCCCTTATGCAGTGCACCCAGTAATGCACCTTATACAGTGTCCCCAGTAGTGCCCCTTACTCAGTGCTCCCAGAAGTGCCCCTAATACAGTGTCCTCAGCAGTGCACTTTTATACAGTGCTCCCAGTAGTAGTGCCCCTTATTCAGCAGAAGTGCCTCTTATAAAGTGCCCCCAGTAGTGCCTCTTACACAGTGCCCCCAGTAGTGCCCCTTATACAGTGCCCCCAGTAGTGCCACTTATATAGTGCCCCCAATATTGCACCCTTATACAGTGCCTCAGCAGCACCCCTTATACAGTGCCTCAGCAGCACCCCTTATACAGTGCCCCAATAGTGCACCCTTTTAAAGTGCCCCCAGTAGTGCCCCTTATACAGTGCACCCAGTAGTGCACCCTTATACAGTGCCCCCAGTAGTGCCCCTTATGTAGTCCCCCAATAGTGCCACTTATACAGTGCCCGCCCAGTAGTGCACCCTTATACAGTACCCCTAGTAGTGCCACTTATACAGTGCCCCCAGTAGTGCCCCAGTAGTGGTCCACCTATGCAGTGCCCCAGTAGTGCCCCTTATAGAGTGCCCCCAGTAGTGGTCCCCCTATGCAGTACCCTTACATATATAGAACAGACACACACAAAAAACCCAAACACAACACAACACTTACATGAATCCCCACTCCTGTGCCGCCTTCCGCTCCTCCCTCCTCCTGCTCGGCACTATGGGAGAGATGGCATGATGTCTCTCCCATCACCCACTGCAGGAGCCGGAAGACGTAGCTCATGAGTGAGCTCCAGCCCGGCTCCGGCCTTAGGTGCAGCAGCCAATGAGAGTATATCTGACTCTCATTGGCTGCTGAAACAAACACCCCCCCGCTGGGTAGTATGAATACCCGGCGCTGACAGCGGTGTGTTTGTTACTGTGTAGTGTGGTCCGCACTACATTGACTTGAAACCACTGTCCTGGACCTCGGCCGGTGGCACCTGATGGTCCGACGGCTACCCGGGCACGTGCCCTGCTTGACACCCCCCCTGGCTGCACTGGAGTATGGATGCAGTCCTTATCTTTCATGATCCAACCCATACTATGCTTGTCCTATGGACATAGTCTTTGTCCAAAGCATTCTATATTATTGAGCTCATCCATTTCTTAGATGTTTCACATCTGTCCATTGCCAAAGCTGTAGAAAATTTAGTTTCAGCACAGAAGCACATGTAAAAGTCCAAAACCACAGTTTTTATAGTATGTGAAACTGACAGCAATGTTAAAAATTTTAATATGTTTTTTTTTTCACAAGCATACAAAGTACTAAATGAAAGATAGCAAAATAAAACATCCTGTTATGTTGTAAATTATGCACTTTAAAGGACCCATTAGCTTTACACACAGGACGCCAATACTTTTCCTGGAAATAAACAAATGTAAAGGCATACCTAGGTTAATGCACATGGGTTTCTTTGAGAAACACGTATTTTAGACATGAGTACTCATGGCATACACACTATGGGCCTTATTCAAAGTCAGCATTAAACTCAAGATGAGTAAAAAATAATAAAACCTGCTTTTATATACTCATTTATAATATTCTAGTTAAACCTTAGAGACGTCTTAATGAGCATTATTATCTTATAAATTAATAAAAAATATACATAATATCAACATATAATCAATTGGATTGACATAATGAGCATTGCAGATATGATATTGTAAATTTACTAAGAATCGAGAATGGTCGAGTTTAGTTTTTTATCTCGATTTGCATCGCTGAATCTTGGGTGATTTTCCCGTTTTTCATCTCGCAAATTTACTAAGAAGTGAATTTAGCTGGAAGTGAGTTGGCCGATGGTGAAGCAGATCGAGATATTTCCCCCTAGTTGCAATAGAAGATGAGATTACTCACCTGAGGTTGCAGTGTTTTCTCTCTGCAAATCTTTCCCTAGCTAGCAGCCTGCACATATCAGTGAGATATGTGCTGGCTGCTTGTGTGTTAAGACCTGAAAAAAACGGGCGAAAAGTTATTTAAAAAAATGACACAGGGTCCCGCCCCTAAAGCTTAACTAGCCCTGGACTTGCCAGCCAGTCCTGGTACCTAAAATTAAGGGGAAAAAAATTAATAGGGTTCCACTGTAATTGAAATACCAGCACCAGGCTGCAGGGCCAGTCCTGGTTTTAAATATAGGGAGGAGGGGAATTGCGTAGGGGTCCCCCTATAATTAAAACCAGCACCAAATCCAACATGGCCAGGCTGTAATGCCACAGCCTGGAGACCTGAGGCTCAAAGCATTGTCATCCAAAGCTGCTCAGGCCAAGCCGGGGATCTCAGGGGAAGCAGGTAAGTATGTGTGAGTGGGTAGGTGTATGAAATAAAGTTTTACTAGGCAAGGTGTGTGTTTGTTGTCTTTATTTAACTATTTTACAGTGGGGGTACGGGTGCTGGCTGCCTGCTGGCACTTGTAGTTCCACAAGTGCCAAATGTCAGGCATGCTGGCACCTGTAGTCCCACTGTAAAGTACAGTAGTTTAATTCTATTTTTCACTTTATTACCCCCGTACCCAACACTCCAGGGGTGCAGCAAAGAGCCCCAGGCTTCAGACCAAGTCTTGGGTTTTGGGGGGACCCCTTCTTGGAGGGGTCCCCACTTCCCCTGAGATTTGGCCATGGAGCCCCAGTAATAGGGTCTCCAGGCTGTGGCATTACAGTTTGGCCATTTTGGGTACGGTGCTGGTTTTAATTATAGGGGGACCCCTATGCAATTTTGCTCCCTACATTTAAAACCAGGACTGGCCCTGCAGCCTAGTGCTGGTACCTAAATTACGGTGGAACCCTACTCATTTTGTTCCCCGTAATTTTAGGTACCAGGACTGGCTGGCAAGTCCGGGGCTGGTTAGGCTTTTGGCGGAGGACCCTATGTCATTTTTTTTTAAATTATACCCTATTTAAGCTATTTACAAGCAGAAATATACACAAATCACAATGATTTGTGTATGTTTCAGCCAAACTCGCAGCTCTGGAGGTGTGTGTTTAAAACTTCAATTTGGCAGAAAGTTTGCAGGCATCTCACCAGAGATTGTCATCTCGATTCTTGGTAAATTTGCGAGCTGTATCTTTTAGGTGAAAAGTGCTTCCGAGTTTGCCCGATAGTGATAAGATTTGAGTTTGCTATCTCACCCGAGTTTTACGAGTGGGAAGAGAGAAATCTCTCTCTCTAACTCTAACCCGACTTTGGCCCTCATTCAGAGCCGCTCACAAAAAGCCTCCTGGCCACTTGCTAAGCTATGTGTGACCACCCACAGCTTTAGCGAGTGGCCAAGTGATGGTCGGGGCGCTTGTGGTAGGGTTTCTTCTGCCGCAAGCCCCAGTGAGCTTTCAGCTCTAATAGAGCCGGAAGCTCACTACTGACATCACTAGAGATGTCAGTAGGGCCGCCCCCAAATGGCAGGCGTTCCTTTGGGACCGCCTCCATTTGGCGGTTTGATCAACATCAACAGCCACATCGTTTGTAGCGAGCCCCGGAGCATAGCGCTTACGAGCGGGTCTGAATGAGGGCCTTTGTCATTAGTCAATTTGTGAGTTGAAAATCATGCCTAAACTCTCCTAAGATTGGCATCTCGACCAAACTCTATTCTTAGTAAATTTACCTCCAAATGTCCGTATATTGTTCATCTTCATTATTTCTTTAAAGCAGTAAAATGCTGTTTGCTGTAATGCTGTAAGCCCTTATAATGAGAGAAAAATTAATACATTCATGCTTAAATTAAATGTAGTATTACTTTATATATTAGATGCTGTCATTTATCTCCTTGCATGAAATTTTACAATGCTACCCAGAGAGAGAAAATAACCCCTAGCAGTTTTCCATTTTCCCCAGCTGCATCATGGAACTGCACTTTATTTTTTGAATTCTTTATCCTGAGCTGATTAACAGTAAACTCAAAACCTAAAAATCTGTATTAGAGAAAGGGGAATAACTACTGTCCTCACTAGGAGGTGGGTGGGGTGCGGTAGCAACGGTTGACACCATCCGCGAGGGTGCAGAGCTGCTTTGCTATTTTGGTGTCACCCCCTTGGAAAGTTCAATTGAGTAGTGCAGCAATGGTGATGAAGAGGTAGGGGCTGCCCTACAGCTTCAGGAGCATTGGGCAAGCCCACAACAATTTGAGAATGGGGGTGTGACATGTGGTCATGCCCCCAAAATTATACACATATAGGGTGTGGCCTTGTGAGGCACAAGACCAAGACCCCTATTTTGCACATGTGAGGAGTCTCTCAGTGCCGCACTGGGTGTCACTACCCATAGTGACGCCGCTAAGCTTGCTTCACCTTCTACCCATACCTAAATACCACACCTTGGGTGAGATGTATCAAACCATCAAAAGAGATAAAGTAGAGAAGTTGCCCATAGCAACCCAAAAGTTTCTAACGTTAATTTTATAGACTGTGCTAGATACTGTAAATGATACATAGTGTAGAACAGCATTCTTCAACCACTATGCCACAGGTGGTTGTTGTGTGCACGGTCAGAGGCGGCAGTCAGAGCCGCTGGTCAGAATTCAATACTGCAGACCAGGCAGCACTGCCGCTGAGTTCAACTGGAAAGCTCAGGTGCGCCCAGGCCATGACCTATGTAGACGCAGCAGTGTGACATTACAGGTCACGCACGCCGCACTGCCAGCCAGCCCGCCTTCATGCTGCTGACAGCTCTGCACTGTGTCAGATGATGAGGGACAGGTAGGTACAAAAAGATTATATTTATTTTTTATGTGGGAGCCAGTGTGAATTGTTGTTATTAGGGGGGATGAAAGTATTTTTTTTTTGCGGGGGCCAGCCAAAGGTTTTATTTTTTGTGGGGAGCAATATGGTTCATATTTTTCTGTGGGGCCATCCTAAAATAATTTTTTTGTGGCTAGCAATATGGCTTCTAGTTTTCTGTGGATGCCATCCTTAAAAATAAAATTTGTGGGGAGCAATATGGTTTATATTTTTCTGTTGGGGCCATCCTTAAAAAATAAATTGTTTGGTGAGCAATATGGTTTATATTTTTCCTGTGTGGCCAGCCAATGTTATTTTTTCTGTGGGGGCCAATGAATGCGTGCTTTATTCCTGTGGGGGTCAATGTATGTGTGTTTTATTCCAGTGGAGGCCAATGTAGTGTATTTTGTTCCTGCGGAGGCCAATGTGTGTGTTTTTTTTTATGTGGGAGCCAATATGTATGTTTTTTCATAGGTCGCCGTATCACTGGATGGTGTGCCTTGGCAATTTTAAAATCTTGCGTAGTGTGCCTCGAGTTGAAAAAGGTTGAAAATCACTGGTGTAGAAGATGATGATTGCTGTAGGCAACTTCTCCACTTTATGTCGCTCGAAGGTCTGATACATCTCCCCTCTAGAAAAGTAATCTTCAATGATATAACAACAACTATTTTTACTGTTAACAACAAACAGTAATGTATTAGTTCATTTTGGCTTTTTTTTTCTTACGCATATGGTATCCTTTAGTAGGCATGTAATTGCTTTTGTATATGGCAACACATACCATGACAGATGCTCTTCCTGCTGTGCTTGGAAAGGGAAAGGATATTTTTAGTTTATTTATGTATTTTTATGCACAAACCATTTCTCCTGTTATGCATATTCTTAAGATTCCTCCCATCAATTTATAATTTCACAGTCTCATGTTTTTTTCATCCTTTGTGTATCTCTGTGCATGTGTTTACAGTGAAGTCTATTTGTCCTGGGACCTTATTTCAATTATGAAAACAGAATGCAGGCAATGCACTTCATCATCTATTTTCTTCGTAAATTACACAATCTGTTTCTTCTGTGTTGCAAACAAAGACAGCTATTTAATAACTGGGTTTTCATGGGAAAACAGGGTATTGACAGAGCCTAGAATGGATTGCTCAAATTGTAAAACTGACATATACAAATGAGAGAATTATAGGTAGCAATGAGGCAGACTGGGCAAGTTAACCAATTTACTGCTTTGTATCTATGTAATTAATAACAAACCATTTACTTGCATATACTTAAAGTAGAGTCCCCTCCATTCAAAATAAACTCCATAGATTAACACACAGGTCATTACATTATCAATAAATCCTCCAAAAATAGGAAGCATTAATTAACACACTAGAACAATGGCTTTTACAGACCTGTGTGAACAATAGGCAGTAATAGACTATTTAATGGGCACTCACATATATACATATGGGTAAAACACATGACAACTAGCAATGATTTACAGGTGCTTTAGTAATTTATTTTATTGTGGTTTCTTTGGGCTTTTATAACTATAATCTATTGTATTGATAGATGCAAACATGGTGGAATAAGCTCTTTAGAAATATTTCACCTATTTTCTATTTCATTTAATTTCATAAGTGTGGGCAAGTCCTTAGTGATTAATGTAATTTTCAAGACAGATTTAAGATGGTGTTTTTTTAAAGTTCTAAATTAGTAAATGATAAATCTTCAATTTGTAACATTACTTTATATTGCCATCCGTACAAGGACATGTCCCTGTTTATATGGCTAGAATTAAATTTGACATGCTATTTCCTAATGTAGGAACAAGAATATTTTATTTTTTTCATGGGTATTTCTATTTGGAGATACTGAATGCCATTTCACATTACAGTAATAATAATAATAATGGTTTTAGGACATCAGTTACCTGTGATTTCTTGCATAATTTTTACAGGGTTTTACAAGTGTAGTGGGAAAACGACATTAACCTTGCATCTGTTTATATGAAATTATCCCCCCTTCTCCCAACATGATGGAGTTCACTTTGACATGTGGCCTAGAGATGGTTGCACAAGTAGAAAAGAAACACAAAAGAGATATGCAACAGATAACGGGTAATGTCACAGAAATAATTAAATCTACACTACTGCCTTGTAGAATTGTGGAGACACTGCCACTGCACATAACAACAGCCCTGGAGGTTGCTACTTTTCAGCCATTTTTTCCAGGGCTCAGTCAGTTCAGTAATACCAACAAACAAATGTTATTAACCAGCTTTAATTGGTGATGGAAAGTGGGTGTAATCAGGATGACCAATCCAATAACAAGCTGCATTCTCTGCATTATGGTTTGTAATTTAGTTTCATGATTCCCTCTTAGTTTTCTTCATCATTGTCTGTATGAGTACAGCACCAATTTGTTTTTACCAAATTCTATAATCCAGTCGAGCACATTCACCTATGGTAACCCTGGTGACTTAGCTGCCCTTCCTCATTGGAGAACCCCTCTCTCTTCAAACATTAAGTGAAATGTGAGTGTGGCAGCACCTTCTTCCCTTGAAAGAAAATAGCCAGTTGCAGGTCAGTGGAATGCAAATTTATATTATTCACAAGTTTCTGTTATATTATTAAATAATATAATTTGTAAACAATTAATCTACAATCTTCAACAAAGTATATTTTGTCAATCAAAAAAGCTAATTAATTATGTAGCTACCTAATAGGTATGCAATATGTCTCTCAATTACTCATGCAGGTTATAGGTAATAACAGAAGTTTTACCATAACTACCTGTCATATTGATTATATCTTGCATTAACTGGCAAAATGAAGTAACACAAAAATTACATTCAGAGTGGTAAAATTTAAGAATTCAATCATCACAGTTCTATACTGTAATTCCCCATTAGGTTGAGTTTGAAATGATAAAATTGGGCTTAAACTTCATAATATTGTATAAGATGTGCGCCAACCCCAGTTTTTTGGTTTTGGATCTGGATCTCCCCTGGTTTCTGGATTGGTTTTGCCAAAACCTTACCACCGTGTTTTGTTTTCGTATTTTGGTTTTAGATCTGGATTTTTTCTTAAAAAATAAAAAAAACTGCTAAAATCATATAAAAATGGCCTTTTTTCTGTTCCTACAGTATTCATAACCTCAATAACATTTATTTCCACTTGTTTCCAGTCAATTTTGACCACCTCACAGCTCACAATATTGATTTTTTAATCTAGTTAAAGGTCCAAAACGTTGCATCCAGCTTGCTCGCTCAAAACTGATTGATAGAATTATTAATAGAGTTGAGGACTTTGCAAAGATGATGGTTGGGATACCCTTGAGGATTGAAGAATTGATAGTTGACAGTTGGTGCAGCCCCTGGCTGTAAAAATTTATAATAAATTAATTAAAAAACAATTCATTGGTGCAGTCCCAGGCTAAATAATTAATAATAATTTAATTTAAAAAGTAAAAAACAATTCATTGGGTGTAAAATTGATAATAAATTAATTAAAAAACAAATTATTGGTTCCTTAACCAACCATAACATTAATTTAAAATATCAGGCAGCAATGCCCCAACCAGCACATAATGGAAAGGAAAAAGGTGCAAGATGGAATAGTCCTTGGGCCCTCCTGCCCACCCTTATGTTGTATACGAAACAGGACATTCACAGTTTAACAAGCCTATCATTTCAGCAACAATGACTGCCAATTGTGGCTGAAATGATTGGTTTGTTTGGACCACCATAAAACAACCTGCCAATGTTCATTGGACATGGAAATGAAAATGATCCCATATACAAACTGGCTTTACATTACAAGTTGATGTCGTCCTCGTCCTCATCATCCCCATCAGTGTGTACATCCTCTTCTTCACACAATTTTAATTCATCCCCACTGGAATCCACCATAGGCGCCTCTGTAATATTTTGAGGTAATTGTTGGTAGAGGTCTTCCTCGTGGAATTTGTAATTCATTTTAATGAACATCATCTTTTCCACATTTTGAGGAAGTAACCCCCTATGCCGATCACTGACAAGGTTACTAGCTGCACTGAAAACTCTTTTGGAGTACACACTTGAGGTTGGGCAACTTAAGTAATGCAAAGCCAGTTTGTGTATGGGACTCCAAATTGCCTCTTTTTCCTGCAAGTACTGAAAGGGACTGCCTGACATGCCTATTAGGATGTTATCTCTGAAATAGTCCTCCACCATTCTGTGAATGGAGACCGTTTCACACATAGGCACGGTAGAATACATGTCACTAGTAGGCAGTTCTCTCAGGCACAACCAGATGTCATTTTTTGGTGAACAATCTGCATGACCAGCAGGCATTCTGTAAGGAACATGTATTTTTTTTCCTGGCAGCTGCAGAAACTGAAGGAGGAGATGATGGCATTTCACGTGCGGCTGCAGCTGTCAATTATTTTACCAACAGCTCTTTGCATAGTTTTAGATATGGTCTGTTGGAAAAAAACTCACAAGGTAGGACTTAAACCTAGGATCCAGAATGGTCGCCAAAATATATTTTTCAGATTTCAATAGATTGACGACTCTTGGATCCTGGTGAAGTGAATCAAGGATTTGATCTACCAATCTGACATACCTTGCGCAATAGCTCAGTTTCAGTTCCTCCTTCAGTTTCTCCAGCTGTTTCTGCAAAAGTCTGATGAGGGGAATGGCCTGACTCAAGCTGACAGTGTCTGAACTAACTTCACATGTGGCAAGTTCAAAGGGTTTGAGAACCTTGCACAATACGGAAATTATTCTCCACTGTGCTTGAGTAAGGTGCATTCCCCCTCCACGGCCTATGTCGTAGACTGCTGTATAGACCTGGATGGCCTTTTGCTGTTCTTCCATCCGCTGAAGCATAGAGAGGGTAGAATTCCACCGAGTTACTACTTCTTGCTTCAGCTGATGGAAGGGTAAATTTAACAGTACCTGCTGGTCATGCAATCTTTGACAAGCATTTGCCGAATGTCTAAAATGTCCGGATATTTTGCGGGCCACCGAGAGCATCTCCTGCATGCCCCTGTCCTTTTTAAAAAAATGTTGCATCACCAAATTAATTGTGTGAGCAAAACATGGAATGTGTTGGAATTTGCCCACCTGTAATGCTCTCACAATGTTGGTGGTATTGTCTGAAATCACAAATCCCGAGGAGAGTCCAAGTGGGTTAAGCCATTTAGCAATGATTTCCCTGAGTTTTTGTAAAAGGTTCTCAGAGGTGTGCCATTTAGTGAAACCAGTTATACAAAGAGTAGCCTGCCTCTGTATCAGCTGTCTTTTGGTAGATGTTGCTGCTGCTGTTGCTGTTGTAGGCAATGCACCTACCCAGTGGGCTGTCACAGTCATGTAATCCTTAGTTTGCCCTGTCCCACTTGTCCACATATCAGTGGTCAAGTAGACAGTGGGTACAATGGCATTTCTGAGGACATTAATAAGGTTTTTTTAATGTCCTTGTACAGACTTGGAATTGTTGTTCTAGTGAAGTGGAATGTAGAAGGGATCTGGTAGTGAGGACACAGGACCTCAATTAACTGTTGAAAACCCACTGCAGTAATGGCGGATACTGGATGCACATCTAATACCAGCACAGCTGTTATGGCATCAGTAATCCGCTGTGCAACTGGGTGATTGCTGTCATACTTGTTTGCCCTTGCAAATGATTGTTTAACAGTTAATTGTATTTTGGAGGATACATTACACGTAGTCTTCCTCCTGGTCCCCTTCTGGGATGAAGATTGACTCACAGCAACAGCAGCAGCAACAGGCATAATCATCATGGATCCTTCTGAGGAATCACGGACAGGAGAGGAATCAATCATGCTTTGAATAACAACATTGGATGCAGCAGGACTACTCCCGATGATGAATGAGGTGTTGGTGGTGGACATTGAAGGTGCTTGGATCCCACTGAGAGGGAGCACGTAGGTGACATTGGACTTGTTATGTTTTGAGTTTTGGAACTTGGCGACATACACTTTGATATTTGATGAATGCGCTCCAAGTGACATAACAAGGAGGAGGTTCCTAGGTGGTTTAGGTCCCTCCCTCTACTCACTCTTGCTTGGCAATGGTTACATATGGCTTGACAACTGTTGTCTGGTTTGGGGTGGAAATAATTCCACAAATGAGAACTGGATTTTTTTGTCTTTTGCCCTGGTATGACAACAATAGGCTTTGGCTTTTTCAATCCATGGGCAACAGCTGTTGCCTTACTTACACAAAGGACATCCTCGGCATCAACATCCTCATCACCAACATCTTCATCATCAACATCCTCATCACCAACATCTTCATCATCAACATCCTCATCATCCTTAGTGCCTTCAACTAAAAAAAATCCTCCTCCTCCATGTGCAATTCCACAGACGCATTCTCACTGACTACATCTGCTAGATGTTGACTGCCCTTCCCCACATTTTCAGAGGGCACACAAATGTTAGAACTTGGAGGATCCTCCAGTACACTAGTATTTTAGTTCTGGCTCACACATGGCAACCGTGGACACACTTGCACTCTCCTCGGGGTTTTGTGATTTTGATATCTCAGGGCACACAGTTGGTTTTTTCCGGAGCTGTCTTACTCTTAACAACTTTAAATTTTTTAATGGTACCACCACCACTACTACTACAAGCAGAAGGGTTATCAGAACCAGCAGTCAACATAAATAAATTCTTTCCTTTCCACTTCGTGTAGTGAATGGCATATTGCCAATTTTTTGTTTATCTAAAGACAACTTGCCTTTTGATTTTTTTTTCTTTACTACAGTAAAAGTAGTTTTACCATATCCATGGTATGACCTAAGCCCTGGGGCATGGGCCTTCATAGAGGACAAGGAAGTTGATGGACTTGCATTATCATGATGACTGCTGGCGGCAGCTACAACATGTGGTTCTTGGCCCTGCTCTCCTGTCATGTGACAGCCCTCCATATTTTCTGTGGTCTTAAAGCAGTGTCACAAGAACCAATAGTGTAGCCAAGGTGCGATTACAAAATTCACACACGTGCATTTGTGCGCACACAGAAAAAAAATATACAATAGACAGAATTTGTTTTATTTGTTTTTCGGGTCCAGAACTTAGGCCCAGAGCACAGATTGATGACAATTGGAGTTGGGCAGCACTAGGTTGCATTGCTGACTTGCTGTATCTTGTGCGACTAAGCCTAACACGCACACACACAGACAAATATTAGACAAAAAAGGACACTTTAAAAAAAAAATTTCAGGTAGAGAACTTGGGCCCAGAGCACAGATTGATGACAACTGGAGTCGGGCAGCACTAGGTTGCATTGCTGACTTGCTTTATCTTGTGCGGCTAAGCCTAACATGCACACACACACACAGAAAAATATTAGACAAAAAAAGACACTTCTTAAAAAAAAAATTTTGCCTTCCCGAACTTGGGCCCAGAGCTTAGATTGATGATGACTGGAGTCGGGCAGCACTAGGTTGTGTTGCTGTATCTTGTGTGGCTAAGCCTAACATGCACACACAGAAAAAAATTAAAAAGACTATATATATATAATTATATATATATATATATATATATATATATATATATATAATTTTTTTTTTTGGGTCCTGAACTTGGGTCCAGATGGACACAGCAGACAGCACAGCACCATCCCAGATTCAGATGGATCAGCACCAGCCCAGATGGATGCAACAGACAGCACAGCACCAGCCCAGATGGATCAGCAACAGACAGCACAGCACCATCCCAGATGGATCAGCAACAGCACCAGCCCAGATGAACACAGCAGACAGCGCAGTACCAGCCCAGATGGACACAGCAGACAGCACAGCACCAGCCCAGATGGATCAGCAACAGCACCAGCCGAGATGGACACAGCAGATAGCACAACACCAGCCCAGATGAATCAGCACCAGCCCAGATGAATGCAGCAGACAGCACAGCACCAGCCCAGATGGACACAGCAGACAGCACAGCAGTGACAGCACCAGATGGATCAGCAGTGCACCAGCCCAGGACAGCACAGCACCAGCACAGCACCATCACCAGCACAGCACCAGCACAGGTAAGTAACTCCCAGCCCTACACTGCCCACCCTCCCTGTTCAGTCTCCACAGATGGAGTGAAATGGCGGCCGCTGTGTGGTCCCTTATATATAGAGATGAAAGCTCACGAGCCACGAAATTTCGTCTCTATGGTTTTGCCTCGGTTTGAGATCCGGGGCCATTGGAGGAACCGAACTCACTTTCGGTTCTCGACCCTAATCTCAAAATTCGGGTGGGTTCGGATCTCTGAGATTCTAACCCGCTCATCTCTACAATATTGTAATAATTTCTGAAAACTGATACATTTTCAGAATTGAGTTCATTTTTCCATTTAAATTATTGCTTCTCTAAATCTGAAGCCAAGATTGCTGGAATTGCGCTGCTTCTGAAAACTTGGACCCTATTACATAACCCCCATAGACGTTTAACTGACTAAATTGTATGGTATCTTTCTAGTTTTTCCATTTGAATTGTCAATTATCACAGTAATATTCACTGTTAGAATTTAAAAACAATATGCTACAAAATGTAGCCGTTTAAGTTCAACAGGCAGGAAATAGTAAATTTTATAGTTAATTTTAATGTCTTTAAATTGCAAGATGTAAACATGAACTTGGACACTGAATTTTGAATTTAAACATAACAGCTTATCTGTTATGAAATATATATTGTAGCTTAGAGGTCAGACCAATAACAAATTTTAGGTTTGATGTCATATAATTGGTCCGGTGTGCCTGCATATCTGGAAAAATATATAATAAATGGAATAATAATAATAATAATAATAATAATAATAATAATAATATATAAACAGGTGTAAGTCATGAATATAAAATAAAGATTTTATGTATGTTAGATTTTAAAAGATTAATAAAGTGTATTAGAGATATGTCCCTTCTATTAATAAAGGATATTAATTGTACTTTTAGAATATAATGCATACATTGCATTTGTTCACATGGAAGCTGTTCTGCTCTAGCAATGCAACATGTATTTTAATGAAATGCATGTATATTTCCTATTATTCAGATTTAAAAATTGTGAAAATGGGAATAAGTGCAAATAGTGACAAAGTGAAAAGCACATTAATACACTGTCATGCCATTGTCATTACTGTATCTTACAATCAATTAACTTTTTTTGTCTCCATAGTAAACTCTTGATTCCCCCTTCTTCATGTATTTTGCCATTGTCCAACCACCACTATGTATAATCTCTAGATATTATACTTATTCTTCTATTAATCTTAAAATATCTTTAAAGCCAGAAATAATATGATAGATCCCTGCAATTCTAACAATATGGGTGCAGGCCTAAGTGGCCTTTCCCTATCTTCAGGTCTCCTTACAATAAAATATATTAAAATATTTGTGTCTTTTATTTATCCTACTACAATAATTAAAATTACCTGGAGATAATGTGCAGTTGTGGATAGTACAACATTGTCTAATTGTCTAATTCCACTTCCAAATTTTACTTTTTATGTTTCATATTTGTATTTTCTGATAAAAAGTAGTATTTAAAAATCAATTTTCATTTTGCATTACAAACTATTTAATAAATACTAGATAATTTATGAAACATAACACTTTTATAATTGTTAAATTGATTTGGTATCATTTTTTTCTGTGGTACAAAATTATTTTGGTAGCCCAAATCTATTGTGTATCAATAAAATAGATCAATAGGGAAGAATTTAGGCACATGATCATGCTATACACCCTACACCCAAAAGGCCTAAATATAGACAATGAAATTAGATCCATCATCTGCAATTAAATTCCTTACTAAGATACCAGGGCCGTAGTTAGGGTAGTGCGGCCGGTGCCATCGCACAGGGCATCACTGGTCAAGGGGCGCTGTTTGGGCCTATCAAATTTCTGTTTATTATCATTCTTGCTTGTAGCTTCCTTTTATTTCATCCCCAGCATCTCCTGGCCTCTCCTATCTCTTCCCTGACCCTTCCCCATGAAGCCATGGCCCTTTTTTGGGTGCATTATGTCCCTTTGAAAAATGAGGGGGCGCCAATGCTCTTTCTTGCACAGGGCACCAAAAAGTCTAGTTACGGCTCTGTAAGATACCACCACACACAACCCAAAGATGCACACTGGTTGATCAATACAAACCCACGGGCACATAATTGGTTAAACACACCTTACACCATCTGCAATTAGCATCCTCTACTAATATACCTGCACACATAAGGATGCACATTGGTTGGACCAGGATATACCCAGATACATAATCGGTTTTGCACATTAATGAATACCCTACACAACATAGACCCATGAGACAGTTCGACTATCTACTACCCATATTCATGAACTTACCCTGAACTCCACCATGGATAGTACAGTACATTAACCCCTGCACATCTAACAATAACACATTCATATAGACATACCAACCCACCTGCAAGCAACATACAGTATAACTATACAGGTAGGATGCACTATCCATCGATGGATGTCTATCACCACTCACACTCAGGATGCAATTACTGCATGGCTTATATCAGTCCTTAAGGCACACTGTCAAGAAATTCGGGGTCTAGACTAGAGAAATAGGTAAGGGTCACTAAGGTATATAACCCCCTTAAGACCATGCAGGTTGTCATAGTATTATCCTTTAGTTTACTTTTATTATTTATTACTATATTTTTATATATATTTATATATATTAATATTTATTTTATTTATAAAGTATTATTATTATTTTTTATAATGATTTATTTTTATTATTATTATTTTTATTTTTATTTTTTTTCATATTTATTTTTTATTTTTAATTCATCTTAATTTTTGCCTATTTTCACCATATATATGTCCATTGATACAGACATATACCCCTACAAAGAATGCCGACTGGATCAATATACCACCACCAAGATGGCCGCTTAACCCCACATATCTCATCATTCAGTGGCTCTATCAGTACCCATGAAAGTGAGCTGTGCCACATCATCATTATAAGTGCCCACACCAAGATGGCCACCACACCCAACAGACATACTCAATAAAACACATGCCCCTGTCGAAGCTGAATAATTGAGTAAGACAAGTTCAGTTTAAAATTCAATCACAGCGACGCCATCTTGCAACTGGCCGCAAGACTCCATTTTAGAAATGCGATTGCAAGATGCCATTTTGCGAATGGCCGCCTAAGCGCCATTTTAGATTAACTCTTATCATATGAAGCAAGTGGCCAGGTGACAACTGGCATGGGTAGATAAGTTTCCTGCATAGTGTTTGTTCACTACGGGTGGTCTGGCTAGAATAAATAAGCAAGCTTCCTGCAATGACACAGGAAAGGTGGGAGGGCCTGCTGACAGGAGATGTAGAACTATCTGGCCCAACATGCTAAAATGTTAGAGACGAGGCACTTATCCTCACACACACATTAAATATGTCTTTATATCAAACCCCGAATACTCACACTTTTCATATTCACTCATAAGGTTCCATAAGCATCAAAATGTATGATTCAAGTTGGTTAAGTTAGTTTAAATGCTAAGAAATAAAGGTTTTTGATAACTAAGGTATAATACATGATAAGCAAGGTGTGTTTGGTCTCGTTCTGATACATACGCTTTTTACAGCATCCCGGTGTTATCTGTGGAGAGATCGCATCATGCAAACTCAAGTTATGGATTGCAGAACTTACAAGCACCAAATGATTAGCTGATGAAATATTACAGGAGGCGTTACCAGAAAAACTCCAGCTGTTAGAGGCAGGGAAAGTCTATTTGAAACAACCTGTTAAATGTGCCGTACATATGCTTCTCCTCTGGGAACCAATGATATCAGCAGGAAATTTCCCTTTGTCCTGCTTTAGTCTGGGGGGAATAAATACATGTGCCCATATACTGGTTTAGGAGTCCATGCTGAAGGTTGTATGAACTGAGGGTCTCTAGTCTGAGGTCTATCTCTGGGTCCAGAGGCGCAGCGTATGTATACTGTTACTTGGGGTCTGTATAATTTCCTTTTGCACCTAAAGTGTGTCTCTCTCTTTGTCTCTCTCTCTCTCTCTCTCTCTCTCTCTGTGTCTCTCTGTCTCTCTCTTTGTCTCTCTCTCTCTGTCTCTCTGTCTCTCTCTCTGTCTCTCTCATTGTATTTATTTGCGCTCCTTGTAAACAGATCATAGCGTGTAACTGACTGTACTTTTACCTGAATAATACTTGTGCGTTGGAACCACAGATTCCACTCCTGTCTTTATTTACGGTCAGACTGCGTACGCAAATTAGCGTTATTCTTAGAGGTTTATAGGAAGGATTTAAGAAGGTATAGGCAGGGGTATATAGAGGTTCATTTTTAATATTGTTAGTTGGGGGCTCGTGAAGAAGTCACTTACCTGCTCACACGGTACATACGGTCATCGATATTTCAGCAAAGGGTGGAGTGGCCACATGCAGGGTTTGCCTGCAACTGCTTTGTGCTGAAAGATCGCTATCCATCTCCGTGTGAATTAAGGAAGCTGACAAGAATCCAGGGACAAGAGATTAAAAAGTTTGTTTTCCTCTGTTGATAGAACCTTGTGTTTAGAGGGGTGCCGCAGTATTGCGTAAGCGTCTAAAACGCATTTTTGCGTACGCAGTTAAAAAGTCATTATACGGTTGTGTGGTAGTTGCATAATTGTGTATGCGGCCGTTCGCACAATAGCATATACGCACTTCCAGTTCCGCTGCCACGTGTTTGAACAAAGCCATTGAGGTTTACATTTTTTTTTCTATTACCAATATCTGGGTTAAACATGTATTTTTCTGCACAGGAAAAAGTGTGTAACAGTGAGTGTATTGTTGGTAGGGGTAATTTATTCCCTAAAGTTAAGGGTATCGTATGATCCTTAAGGGCCAGGTGCAAGGGTTAGCCTAGTCGCTCGGTAAGCAGCTTACCATTCTAAACACAGTAGCAGGTGTACATGTTGTCTTTGTTGTATAGAGGTGCGTGAGAGTGGCCGACATATAAACTCTCATAGGTCTGGAAGTTACCTTACTAAAGCTTATCCGGGTGTGGAAGTGGCCTGGTTCAAATCTTATCCAGGTGTGGAAGTTGCCTTACTAAATCTTATCCAGGTGTGTGGGCGCCGCCGACTTAAATCGTCCACAGGTAAGTGAAAGTGTCTTGATTGTCTTTCACCGGTTTAAGGGCCTGATTCAGAGCCGCTCGTAAGCGGCCGCTCGTTCGTTCCGAGCGATGTTAGCCCAACTGTGCATGCGTACGGATCGTTATACGCATGCGCTAACCAGTCAGTGAGGCCGAAAATCATGTGCTCGCAAAATAGCGAATGCCTGCTATTTTGAGTGACAGAAAGAGGCGTATGTGGGTGGTAACAGGGGAAGGTGCTTGAAAATGGGGAGTGGAAATCAGAACGCAGCCGTGCTTAAAGGTCAAAATGGGCGTTTTATGGGTGTGCATATTTAAAACAGCAGCGTCATTGACCACGTCACTGGGTTATTTTATAGTCAGAACTGCTCGCAAAATTGTGGTAGCAAACACCAACCCCAAGAATAGCGAGCAGTTCATACCCTTGTCGATGTACTCGATTAATCTAATAAATAGCGGACATGACGTAGGATGCGAGCGGCCAGGGGGCGTATTTTTCCAAAAAACAAACGCAAGTTTTGTTCGCTCGTTCAGACATAGAGGCGTGAACAGACCGCAAACAGCGAATGGTTCATTTGAATAGCCACCCCTTGTTTTAGAACGAACGACCGCAAACAGCGAGTGGCTCTGAATGAGGGCCTAAATTTTTATTGAAAAGCGTAGGAGTTGTCTCAGAATGGGAGCCACGCAAACAGTAGAGATGTTAAGCAATGATGTGCTGCTAATGGAGGCGCCGATCGGATCGGCCCGTCGTATCATGCATACCAAGTATGGTACTTATGCAATAAGGTATTGTGATATATGGTTTAATATGACGAGGAAGAGTGTTAGACCGTTTCCCAGAATTGGTAGTTTTGACAAAAATGTGTTAGATAATGTCCAGGATCACATCAGTATGGTGCGATCCCGAGAGAAAAAGATTAAGTATTTTGAATGTTTAAAACTATGGCAGCATGAAGGGGATGCTTGGCTTAAAAATGTGCAAACGACGCAAACTAGCGTTGCGAACGCATTGCCAGAAAATACATCCACGACACTGAATTGCAATACGGGCGAGCCGCAAATTGGCGCGCACGTGCGGTAAGGTAGCGTCATGGAGAGTATTGCCAGCAGATCACGCTCACCTCCCCCACCTTATGTGGACGGAGGTGCAAGTACAGTTACCAAAAATACCTACAAAAATGTAACAAGTAATTTGTACCCCCTCTTCAGTAACCATAAAGAAAATGTTTATGACGTAGATGATGAGCCTATTGTAATGTCTGCCATTTCCCATGCTGTGCAAATGATAGATGCTGCATCACCACAATCACGGGTGGTGCCGCCATCTCCATCGGTAACAGCAAGGGAAGTGTTAATACACTCTGCACCCATTGAGGAACTTATTAATACCATATGTAGCAGCAGCAGATTAAACCCCCAGCCAGGTAACCAGGTCAGAGGTAGCAACGCTGCCGGTCTGCATCCTATTCGGACAATAACTGTTCCGAATGGAAATGCGGATGCAAACGGTGTAGTGCCCACTAGGGAAGTAGTAATGCATTGTCCATGGACAAGGGCAGAACTAAATTCCATCATAAATAATTTCCCTGAACCAAAAAAGGAATTAGCCAAATCTCAAAGATTTTTGAGCCCACTAATAAAGATTGGCGTGTAGTGTTAAGGGCCTGTCTACCACGCAATACCGACGTGACAAAATTTATCACGGATTGTGAATTGGATGGCGACGTTCCCTTAACAGACCAAGTAAACCAAGGTAACATTTCCCGCATTGTGACTCAATTGGGTATATATTTTCCGGTAGTAGTTAACTGGAACAAAATCTTCACAATCAAACAAAAGGAGAGTGAAACTGCAGAAGACTATTGCGATCGGGCTCTGCAGGCTATCACCCAGTACACTGGGATAGAAGATATTAAAGATAGCATTCACCACAGGGGAATGATAGTCACGATATTAATGGACGGTTTAAAAGAGAATTTAAAAACTCGGGTTCAGACCTCACAGCCTGGCTTACAATAGATAACCTCATAGAGTCTGCCATAGAACATGACAAAAACATCTCAAAAAAGAGGGAGACCCAGAGCAAAAAATTAATGGCTGTCAGTATACAAGCTCTGGAGGGAATGACGGTAACACCACAGCCAACAGACACGCTTGCACTTGCACACACACTCATGTCAGAACAAGTTGCTCTCACTAACCCCACTCAACAACAAACACAACTCTATCCTACTAACCCAATGCAACCACAGGTCCCAGGATATCCACCTACTTCTTATCCCCCACAATACCCTTACCCTCCCTCTCCTTACCCATATCCACCACCTTTACCCTCTGCTCAAACTCCACAACAACACATGCTTTCACCTGAACCACGGACATGTTTTAATTGCAAACAAACAGGACACTTAAGTAGAAACTGCACAGTAAAAAGAGTATGGACCCCACACCAAGGGAAACCTGGATATCCCCATAAGGGATATGCACAGAGATCAGCAAATATTCAGCAAGCACCAGCTCCAATTGTAGCCGTAAATGCTTTAGTGGAGAATGGTAGCCAACGATAGGGGTCAGGTCATACCTGTAGTCTACAGATAGTCAGGTTAACGGGAAGTACTAGGGAAGAACCGGTCTTGATGGTTGATGTAGCTGGTACTGAATATCCTTTTCTTGTAGACACAGGGGCGACCAAGTCAGTGATGAAATCTCCCATTAATTTACAGGTGACCAACGAGACAATACCAACAATGGGTGTGACAGGTAGAGTGGAACGTTATCCTTTAACAAAGTCCGCAGAGGTTAGTATTGGGCCGTTGCATACCAGACATTCTTTTCTCCTGGCTGCCGCGGCTCCTACTAACCTGCTGGGCAGAGACTTGTTATGTAAAATGGGATGTGTCATATTTGCACCCCTGATGGTGTATATTTAGATATCCCAGAGAGAATGGTATACGAGGTGCGGGATATTTTAGACACTCCTCAAAGGATAATGTATCACTCTACTGTTTGAAAAGAAAATCCATCACAAGTAGATGAAATGTTGTCCCAAATTCCAGATTCCCTTTGGACAAAACATGGACAGGACACTGGAGTAATGGCAAACATAAGCCCGGTAATGGTAAACTTAAAAAGCGGTAGGCAAGCTCCAAAAATTCCCCAGTATCCACTAAAACAGGAAGTAGAACTAGGGGTGTTTCCAATAATCGAGCGATTTTTGCAACAGGGAATTTTAGTTCGTACAGCTAGTGTAGCCAACAGTCCCATCTTTCCAGTAAAGAAGAGTGGTGGGAGGGGTTATAGGCTGGTGCAAGACCTTAGAGGTAAGTAGAGAGCCAATTCCCTGTAGTGCCGAATCCAGCTGTCATCCTGATGCAGATCCCACCAAATGCAATCCATTTCACTGTCATTGACCTCTGTTCAGCTTTCTTCTCTGTGCCTTTCCACCCTGACTGTCAGTACCTATTCGCATTCACATACAGAGGTGTGCAATATACATGGACACGATTGCCCTAAGGTTTCATAGACAGCCCCAGTATTTTCTCCCAGGCATTGCATGACTGTTTACAAGCTTTTCAACCTGCCAATGGATCAGTTCTAATTCAATATGTGGACGATTTAATGCTATGTTCTGACTCTTTTATGTCATGTGTGAATGATACTAAACTTTTGTTACTTCATCTCTCGCATACAGGACACAAAGTGGCTAAGGACAAGTTACAGCCATGCCAGCCCAGAGTAAAATATTTGGGACACTGCCTAACCCAGGGGTTATGACATCTCACAAATGATAGAATGCAGGCCATACAAAACATGACACTGCCGCAGAATCAACAGCAAATTCGTACCTTTTTGGGAATGTGTGGATATTGCCGAATGTGGATCCCAGGTTTTTCTATTTTGGCCTTGCCTTTACAGGAACTAGTCTCTTCCTCAAAGCCCGATCGCGTCACTCACACTGAGGAATCAGAACAGGCTTTTCCTTAATCTTAAGGATAGCCTGACAAAAGCTCCTGCATTGGGAATACCCGATTATGAAAAACCTGTTGATTTATATTGTACAGAAGCCGATGGTTGTGCTGCAGGTGTCCTTACACAAAAACATGGTGATGCCAGGAGGCCCGTAGCATACTACAGTGCCCAATTGGACATGGTAGCAAGATCACTCCCCACCTGTTTGAGAAGTGTAGCAGCTACAGCTTTATTGGTGAGTAAAAGTGTGGACGTAGTATTGGGCCATGATATGATTGTCTACACTCCCCATGCTGTATCTGCTCTGTTGAACTCAGCCCAAAACCAGACATGTCTCCTCGGCTAGGTTCACCAAATGGGAACTAGCCCTAATCGCTCCTGCAAATATTACTGTTAAACGTTGCAGTACGCTGAATCCAGCAACATACCTACCATATGTACAACATGATGTACAAAGGGTGGAAGGAGAGGAGTTGCTGGCGGGAGGTGAGTTCAGCAGACATGATGACACTCACGATTGTATGACATATCTGAATTAGACCTTTACTGCTAGACCTGACATACATGACACATCTTTAGACAATGTGGATGTGACTTTCAATACGGATGGGAGTTGTCATAGACAAACAGACACAGGTGAATTATGTACAGGTTATGCTATTGTAAATGACACAGACATCATGGAAGCTAAACCTCTCGGTCCTCCTCACTCAGCCCAGGTGGCAGAGTTAGTAGCACTGACTAGAGCATGTGAACTGGCAGCAGGTAAATCTGCTAACATTTACACTGACTCGAGGTACGCGTTCGGGGTGGTGCACGATTTTGGGGCTCTATGGCGTCTGAGAAATTTTATGACAGCAGCAGGCACACCAGTTGCACACTCCCGACACATAAAACATCTCTTAGAAGCAATCCAACTGCCCAAGGCAGTGGCAGTAATTAAATGCAAAGCCCACACATGTGAGGATGACCCGGTGTCACTGGGCAACAACAGAGCTGATGAAGCTGCAAAATGGGCAGCAGGGTTAAAAATGTCTTCCCCGATTGAAACAATTATGTAATTCCAAACCATTGATATGCTGAAATTAATTGAGATGCAAAATATGTGTTCAATTCTGGAAAAATCCATATGGAAGTCCAAGGGGTGTGGGCAAGAGTCCTCTGGGCTCTGGAGGGATGGACATGGTAAGCCAGTAGCCCCCTAGGCATATTACCCCAGCCTGGCTGAGGCAGCACACGGTCTGACTCACCTGGGCAAACAGGGTATGTGCAAGTTGGTGAGGGCATACTGATGCGCACCAGGTTTTTCTTCACAAGCAGAGAAGATAGCAATGTCCTGTCTGACCTGCTTGAGAAAGAACATAGGGAAAGCGATCCCTACCGAACCGTCCCACATTCCACCGACTGATGGACCTTTCCAGGTGATACAAATTGATTTCATCCAATTACCACCCTGCAGGAACCTTAAGTATGTACTAGTGTGCACAGACGTATTTTCTAACTGGGTTGAGGTGTACCCAGCGGCCACTAATACTGCTGCGTTTACTGCCAAGAAAATAGTTCAGGAATTTGTATGCATGTACGGTATCCCTAGAATCATTGAGAGTGATAGGGGTACCCATTTCACAGGTGATTTTTTCAAAATATGTGTAAGCTGATGGGTATTAATAGCCAACTTCACACCCCCTGCCAACCGCAGGCCAGTGCCAAGGTAGAGAGGATGAACGGAACTATTAAAAATAAGCTAAGTAAATTCATGGCAGAGACTGGACTAGGATGGCCAGAAGCGTTACCTTTGGTCCTACATAGCATAAGGACCACTCCTAAGTTTCCTCTGAATCTGTCCCCATTTGAAATACTATTCGGCAGACAACCTCATTTGATTATAAGTCCCCAGGAAGACTTGAAGGGTAACAACGAGGTAACTGTAAAGTATCTTATATCAATGAGTAGGCAGTTAAAGCAACAGCAGCAGAAATTGAAATTGTTGCCTAATGATATGCCTGAAACTAACTGTCATGATGTTGAACCAGGAGAATATGTAATGATCAGAAATTTCTTGCGTTCAGGTTGTTTGACTGATCGGTGGGAAGGTCCATACCAGGTGCTGCTGACGAGTACTACATCTTTGAGAGAGATACCTGGGTCCATTCCACTCACTGTAAAAAGGTCAATCAACCGGTGGAGAAACAAGGCGGAGACAAGGCTGATAGTGTGGACCTGTCGCTCGCGAACTTGTTCCGGGAGGATTGAAAAGGTCGTAGTGAGATACCTGAGATACCTGAGATACCTGAACCGATAGAAATTTTGCAGGACTTGTTGTTAAAATGGACAGGCCTGCTGTGTTCATTCTCATATTCTCCTTTAGAGTGTTCACCATCCTGGTCAGTTCGGGAATATCCAGTGTCTGTGATGGGGCACCGATTGAGGAAACAGGAGCTGATGGCAGTGCTGATGGAGTGGAGAAAGGAGCAGTGCAATGCCAATCAGGGGAGTGTCTGACCAATCTTAGTACTGTTATTGTTAAGAGAGCTGTCATTCCGGATACTCGGGGAAGGTGTGGAGGTTTATCGTCTGAAGATTCCTGTATTTGTGAGTTTTGTGGGTCCCTAGTTGATGAGAACTGTATCCAACGGTGCCAACCTAAATATAACCCGTACTGTGGAGGGTATCCTTTAGAGGATTATTACAGCATGGTAGACAAAGTGTTAAATCAAACTGATTGCTGGGTGTGTTCACATGTGCCACAGGGACAGCATAATGTAGGGCTGGGGCCATTTCCGCTGAATATCACGGAAATTTTAGATTTACAAAAGGGAAAACTTTGGATGGAAAATTCCTCTCATCCAAACCACCTCATTTCAAACTCTATCAATTCCAAGTAGATAGATCACTTTTATGTTTGAACATAACCAACCCCAATAAACCCGGAGGTTGGGAAGTGACGGGGAATAATCAGACGATGACCTTCTCACAAAGACCTGATAATGAGTCCATAAACTATGATCTGTTACGCTCAATTAAATCAAGTGGGAAACATTTTAGGTACCGGTATACATTGAGTTCCACCAAATAAATGATTGGTAAAGTACCAGGTGGTTATTGTGCTAAAATAATACAACCCGAAACTTGCATATACCAAATGGAAGAGCCTGAGATAGGATTGTTTGCAAGAGAAATGTGTTTAATAATAATGATGCATACTATTCCTTATGTTCTCCCTGATAATGTATATTTTATATGTGGAAGAAAAGCGTATAAATGGCTCTCCCCGAGTTCCGAAGGTTTGTGTTATCTGGGAAGAGTAGTCCCAGAAGTTATGACCCTCACACATGTTGAAATGTTGGGAATACATAAAAACACACCATCACCATATCTTCACACACAATATGAACACAGAGGCAAGAGAAATATGATACCTGGTGATATGCATAAAGCCGCTCAGTTAATCAGTGAGACAACTGGCTTCCAAGTTTTAGTCGCCCTGGATCCCACCAGAATTGCTAGGGGTACATTAAATTTGAGATATATCCAGGAACTTGCTAAATTAATAGATAATATCACCGAGATGTACAATGACACATTCAGGTACACGGGGAGAGAATTGCAAGCGTGCAAGAAAGAACTAGTGCAACACATGCTAGTGTTGAATTATTTAACCGCTGTTACTGGAGGGTATTGTGTAACGTTAGCCACCCAAGCTTCCTGCAATGACACAGGAAATGTGGGAGGGCCTGCTGACAGGAGATGTAGAACTATCTGGCCCAGCATGCTAAAATGTTAAAGACAAGGCACTTATCCTCACACACATTAAATATGTCTTTATATCAAACCCTGAATTCTCACACATTTCATATTCACACATAAGGTTCCATAAGCATCAAAATGTATAATTCAAGTTGGTTAAGTTAGTTTAAATGCTAAGAAATAAAGGTTTTTGATAACTAAGGTATTATACATGATAAGCAAGGTGTGTTTGGTCTCGTTCTGATGCATATGCTTTTTACAGCATCCCGGTGTTATCAGTGGAGAGATCGCATCATGCAAACTCAAGTTACGGATCGCAGAACTTACAAGCACCAAAATGTTTAGCTGATGAAATGTTACAGGAGGCATTACCAGAAAGATTCCAGCTGTTAGAGGCAGGGAAAGTCTATTTGAAACAACCTGTTAAATGTGCCGTAACATATGCTTCTCCTCTGGGAACCAATGATATCAGCAGGAAATTTCCCTTTGTCCTGCTTTAGTCTGGGGGGAATAAATACATGTGCCCATATACTGGTTTAGGAGTCCATGCTGAAGGTTGTATGAACTGAGGGTCTCTAGTCTGAGGTCTATCTCTGGGTCCAGAGGTGCAGCGTATGTATACTGTTACTTGGGGTCTGTATCATTTCCTTTTGCGCCTAAAGTGTGTTTCTCTCTTTGTCTCTCTTTCTTTCTCTGTGTCTCTCTGTCTCTCTCTTTGTCTCTCTCTCTCTGTCTCTCTGTCTCTCTCTCTGTCTCTCTCATTGTATTTATTTGCGCTTATTGTAAACAGATCATAGCGTGTAACTGACTGTACTTTTACCTGAATAATACTTGTGCGTTGGAACCACAGATTCCACTCCTGTCTTTATGGTCAGACTGCATACGCAAATTAGCGTTATTCTTAGAGGTTTACAGGAAGGATTTAAGAAGGTATAGGCAGGGGTATATAGAGGTTCATTTCAAATATTGTTACCCCCACCAAGATGGCCATTTAACCCCATATATTCTGTTTCCACCCACCATAATGGCGATTTAAACCCACTCAATCCACTAACCAGTAGCTCTACTATCACCCATCACAAGGAGCCTATCATATCATCCTTTGAAGTATCTACACCACGATGTCCACCACATTTGTTAGACACACAAGTTACAAACATACACCACTACCAACATGGTCGCTTAACCTCTTGTATGCCAATCCCACTCACCACCATCATTACCCTTTACAAGAACCAATAATCTACAGTATACAACAAGATGGACAGAAGACTGAACCAATCAGAGCACTGCACCAACTGACCAATCAGAAAGGAGGCAGGGTCCAACAAGGCCTTTTAGATGACATCCAAGCAGCAAATCTGCTTGACTTACAGTATACCCCCAGAGGAAGGCCAATCCTCGGCAAAATGCATTGGGAAGCCCAATCGCCAAACCACATGCACACCTGTGAAAGTGCTGCTACAGCCGCCTGCATTCTGAACATCCAAATTGCGGGGACACGTGACTGGCATTTACGCCATGTTACCAAGACCTGGAAAACACCAGACGTGTGTAACGAACCTAGCAGAGCCCAAGCAAGAGGTGCGTGTCCCGCGGTAGCATCCTGCACTAGAGACAGCCGCAGCGAGCACCTTTCCTGCTTGTTTAACTGTATGAGTAAATTATTCAACCTGTCCTTTTTCTACGGCTAAGTATTTTTTGTTTTTTTTTAAAGAAAAAATATATTTGATATTGTGATACAGTGTATATATATATATATATATATATATATATATATATATATTGATAACCTGAGGAGCGCTTAATATTCACAATTACAATTCCCTTTGGTGATACAATATTGGTATAAATATATGTATTGCGAGTAAATGGAAGAAGAGAGTTGACACACAAACCACTTTAATCATTCCAAAATATTTTATTAAAATTAAAAAATACATAAAACCTTTCTTATTGACATATAACATGTTATTATCCCAATTATAAGGAACAGGATTATTGAACAAGTCTTTGTCAATTGTCGTCACAATTGTTGTCACAATAATATAATATTATATAATATAATCATGTCTGTCCAAGTTTGAAACATACTGTGCATCACATAAACACAAGTGAATTTTTCCCAATTAAACACACAGATTTACTAAGAATCGTGTTTGACTGATTCGTAGTTTCTGATTCATAATAATAAAGTGTAATAAAGTATTAAAACATTCTGTGTCCATGTACTGTCTTTTTTTATATTTTCTTCACAGTGGGGTTATAGTGCCCACTGTCTGCTGGCTCTTGTGGTTCTACAAGTGCCGCAGGGCAGGCTTGCTGGGACCTATCCTATAGTCCCACTGTGAAGAACAATATTATTACTAAATTGAACCCATTGCCCCTGCACCCACCACCACCATGGGTGCCGAGAGGGGGAGGGGGGCGGGTACAGTTTACCCGGGCCCGGGCTTGCTAGGGGGGCCCGGTGGGGCCCGGGTCCAGTGTCGATCCCCCTCCCTCACAGCAGCTCAACACATAGCTTGTGCTGGGCTGCTGTGTGATACTGTGTGTCTTCTATGGCTGTGGGGGGGAGCGATCACACTGATCGCGCCACCCCGCCTGCTTTGCACTGGGCTGGGGCTTACAGTGCCCCCCTCCCCGGCGCTGAAAAAGTGATCATTATGTCTTTTTATTTTTCAAGGGGCCCGGCCAGGCTCTCAACGGCCCTGACCACCACCTGGGGTGGGTCCTCACTTTCAAAAGAATATCAGGGCTGGGGTGACCAGTTTGGGGCTGAAGAATGCTATGACAGGGGGGCCTACACTGTGTGTCCCCCCTGCTGTGGCATTACCCCCTGGCTGGTTGAGCCCAGTGCCAGTAACTGGATATACAGGGGAATCCCACACCATTTCCCCCCCATCTTTCCAGGACCAGAACAAGCTCAAAAGTCCAGTGCTGGTTATGCTTTTGTGAGTGGGGGGCATGCCATTTAAAAATAAATAATAACAATAATAATAATAATAATAATAATAATTAATAATAATAAATAACTCTCTCTTTAATCTATAGTGCACAAAGGCACTGCACAGATTACACTAATCTGTGCAGTGCTTCAGATGAACACGATGCTGATGAGGAGGTCTATTAGAAACTTATATTTTGGCCTTAGTATGCTCTACAATCGTGTTTGAAGACATGATTTTTGGTAAAGCCTGTGTTGTATTATGGTCTATGGAAAGTACTGGTTCCATGGTGTATTACTATCTGTGTGTTCGGCTGTGTTTTGCAGATAGAATCGTGTTTTTACACTGGTGTTTGCTTTTGTAAATCTCTGTGTTTGAAATTCAGGCAAAACACATTTGGGAATGCAATCTCGGACAGATATGATTTTTAGTAAATATACCCCTTAATCTTTGGACATTCATTATATATATATATATATAAATATATATATATAAAACAAAAGGTGAGAACAAGCGCCTATATAGTGTAGTATTAAATAAAAAATGTAGCACACTCTCTCAGAAAATGGCATGCGTACCGTAATCATCCAGAACAAAAAGCATTTGTTCATGAGTCCTTTATCAGGTGTCACCAGATCACCCAAAAACCACTGGTTAAATGTTCCAGAACATAGGGTTAAAAAGAGAGAACACTTTCCATAGAGTAGTATATTTAAAAGAAGTTTTAATCCAAAATACACACAACACACATAAAAATTAAGAATTACATTAATGAAAATTCAAACAAGCTTATCTGATTGTAGCTGGTCACAGAGTCTAGGGGTACACCCACAGTCCTCAACGCGTTTCGTCCTTATTGCGGTTATAGCTGCACTTCTTCAGGAGGATTTGTGAAGTAACCTCAAACGCTGTCTTATATATCTTTAGAGATAATTGCTAGCGTCCATAAACAGTGTTTCCGGTGGGCGCCACCATTTTGTTGGAAACCGCGCATGCGTGGGATTAGGTAAGACCTCGCGAGTCCCCAGGAAGTATGGGACATCATGTGCAAGTCACAGCGCCATCTTGTGTTTACCCGTGCATGCGCGGTAAACACTTCGTTGTAGACAGAGCATTGTGATACAGTAATGGAGCCATTAAAGTAAACGGTACTAGTGGGAGCTAAAATAAACCTCGCCCTCATATCTTTCTTTCGAGGGCTGATTGTGCATATATATTAGACTCAGGTATTTACCACCTTTTCCTAAAAGGCATTGTAGCTAATATAGTGCTTAAAGGATGTCCCACCTTCAGTGGCCATTTTGTTGAAGTTCCTGCATAGATATAAGCGTGGCTGCCCTTTAGTTCAAAATTTGGCATAATTCATATATATATTTACTCAGTTATGATCGCAATAATAAAAATATATAAAAAAAATAGCAGCAAGACATTTTTTTAAAAACACTAGCAGCAAAGAAGTACAATTAATAATATAGACTAGAATGAGGATGTATTAAGGATGGAGGATACAATTGATACACAAAACAGTTTATATATAAAACAAAAATCAGTGCATTGATGTTAAAAATACATGTGAATATCTTAAAAATGATTATAAATATGATGTTACTAAAATCCATATAATATATATAAGCTTATTTTACTAAAAACAGGAATTATAAAAATGGTATATATATGAGGAAATCCTAAAGTGTTTGAATCCAAAGTACCAAGAGTCTATATTATTCTTTGTTTCCCCCTAATTTGTGTTAGAGGTTAGTGGGTTCATTATATATAGGCAGGCCGCACTGAATAGGAGTACAGTTTTTGTATTAAATGGCAACCCAGAAGAGTAGCCAAGTGCAGAAATTTTCACTGAGCAGTTAGGTCAGGCAAAGTCATCCCATATGTATTAAACTTTTTACAGTTTTGGTTTAAGGATCTAGGCGATATAGCTTATCCTTTATAATAGTTCTTGCTCGTGGCTTCACCTGCATTGAAGTTACTTCTGCCAACATATTTTTCTTTATTTGAGGTGTTTAAGTTGTATTGAAGAATCCCTACAATTTCAAAGTAAGTCATATACATTCAACGCATAGAGGGAGTAGCCAGCACAATGTGGGAGGGACCAGCATAACTGGTCATGCCATCCCCCACCACTCGCCCCCAAGGCATTGCGGCCTGGCAGTTTTTTGTTTACTACTTTCCTCTACTTGTATGAGCACAGTGATATCTAAGAGAGATAATTCATGAGCTGCACTTCTGAAGAGTTGTGGAGAGAAATAGGTGTTTTGGGATGGGAATGGTAGGGAAGTAGAGTGCAGCAACATACTGCAGGAGTGCCTAAATTTCAAAACATTTTTAATAAAACTCACACTCAAGAAATACTTCAGGTTTAATCCAGTTATCAAACAACAAACTAATAGACACAAAGACTCATGCAAACACTCAACATTTAAACCACCAATCAATTTTTACCCAAGCCACCTCAATGGACACCTTATACACACTTTTGAACAACTTGTTATGGATGATAGTAACAAGATATAAACCCCAAAAAGACACCACACCCTGAACCGCACTCACAAAAAACAGATAGCACTCAATGAGTTGAAAGTAAACCACAACCTCATCATCAAGCTGGCAGACAAGGAAGGGGAATTGTACTACTCGAAAAATCGGACTACATCAAAAAATCACAATGAATACTACAGGACACAGACATATGAGATGCTAAGGCATGACCCCACACAGAACTTCCACCGCAGACTGATCAGCATACATAATACAGGACTCAAAGATGGAATTTTAACTAAACAGGAACACAATTTCATACATAACCCACAACCTGTCATCCCAGTCTTCTATTACCTTCCCAAATTACATAAGAATACCAAAAACCCACCAGGCAGACCAAACATCTCTAGTATCAACTCCATTTCAGCCAACCTCTCGCAATACATAGACCATTTCTTATATACCTATGTTAAAGAACAGTGATCTCACCTACAGGACACAACACACATACTCAAAATTTTGGACACAGTCAGTTGGGATGATGACTACTAGTGACGTCATATCTCTGTACAGAATCATCAACCACAAACAAGGCCTTGACAGTATTCACCACTACTTGAGCCAATATACTACACTAGACCACAAACAAGCATCATTCATCCTAACAGGAATAGACTACAGTACATACACATAAACAATTAATTTTGGTTCAATGTTGACTTCTTTTTACAAAAGACTGGGACAGCAATGGGGTCCAAGTTCACAATTAGTTATGCCAACCTCCTCCTGAACAGGAGGGAAGATTCCCACATCTGGACTGGGCATGACTGGGGGGTGAATTTGGTCCTATGGAAAAGATATATTGACAACATATTCTGCATTTGGAAGGGACCATTACACACACTCACACATTTCATCTCTCACATCAACAGCAATGATAGCATCCTTAAATTCACATCACAATACAGCTAGACAGATGTAAACTTTCTAGACCTTCATATTTTCATAAACCAGAATGAACTACATGCAAAAAGTTTCCAAAAACAAGCAGACATAAACAGCTATATCTTGCTTGGTGGTGGTCATCATCCCAGCTGGCTCCACAACATACAGACCGGACAATTCAAATGCATCAGACTGATAGACTATTATTAACAGGGCAAATCATTTAAGCAGAAGTTCACCGACAAGGCATATGACAAAGAGATTCTACAGGAAACTCTTACACAATTAGAAAATAAGGATAGGGTACCACTTTTGGAGTACAAAAAAAGAAAAGATTACCACCCATAGGACCATATCTCATTCATTACACAATACAACACCAGCACAACCTTAATCAAGAAAATAGTCAACAAACACTGGCATCTACTCCTGAAAGATGATCAATTGGTGGATATACTTCCAGCAAGACCAAAGGTCATTTAGAAAGGCCCCCAACATAAAAAATAAACTGATTTCCAACCACATTCCATTAACAAAACACCCAGACAAGAGAAGGATTCTTCCACTGTGGACCTTGCAGCAACTGCAAATTACTACAATACAGAAGCACAAAACCCACCATGATTTTCACCTCCACATAAACAGAGAAAACATACAAAATACGGGAACATATATCCTGCAACACCAGCCATGTAATTTACCTTCTACAATGCTCTTGTAATAGACAATACATAGGGAGGACAATAAAACCCCTCTGAGTCAGGATCGCAGAACACCTAAGGAACATCTCTAACCAAATTGACAACCACAGCATCCCACTTCATTTTCTTGAACATCACGATCGCAAAATGAAAGGTACCACTTTTACTGGCATCAAATCCATTACAAAGAACTGGAGAGGGGGGAACCACATCAGGAGACTCAATAAAGAAGAACTCAGATAGATTTTCACATTACAAACCCTCACACCATCCGGTTTAAACATAGGCAACAAGATAAAATCTGTTATCTCAAATAGAGTAGCCCATACTGGTCATGAGATAGACTACGGTATACAGTACATACAATTTACCACCCCACCTGAGATTACAGAATACTATACACCTGAACACTTAGACCTTGAACACACACTCCACCTCTCAAAAACAGACATCCACAGCCCCATCGCACCAGTCCTACAGTCCCCACTGTTTCACAGAATACATTAACCAGGACCACTTCCCCCCTTCATCCTTATTATCCCCTCTGTGTGGATTCATGTAAACCTATACAATCCCCACAAACTCCATACTATCCCGACTATTCTATAGAACACACACAGTAGGATCAAAATCTCACACACACACATACACACACACACACACATAAATTATTCCCTCTGGGTAGATTCATGATACCTCATATACACACGGAATTATTCATTTTCTTCATATTCATTCTCATTTCAGCCCATCAAACTCCCCCCTACTCTCTCCTGGTACATTTACCCCGGGAGTCCCTGATAATTCTCATATGTCAGGGTCATACCCCAAAACAACTAGCCATAATTGAGACACAATCATTTTTACCTGAACTACACATGTACCCTCAATGCCAACTCATATGCAAGCAATATCATAGTTCATAGCCACCCTCACTCCAGTCCCTACATACCATCCACCCATCAGACCCATCACCATACCACCTATTATAATTCCATCTCATGTATATTTTTGAACCCACTCATAGACACATCTCCAAAATCACCCACCCATATTACCTCACCCACGTTATTAGCACAGTTGCTGATCATACACACAACCCCACTTCCACAACTGTGCAGCCCCAATTCACTTGAATGTAAAATGCCTCATATATTTATTTTGTTCTATTAGGTCTTGTTGCTTACATAACTCCTTCCTTATGCTTAGCACATCTGGTGCAGACAGAGAAGACTGCTGCTGAGCTCAGTGACAGCAGCCTCCCCGGACCCACCGCAGTCCAGCACACAGAAGTGTGTGCTGGGCTGGTGAGACAGACTGCCTCTGCTGACAGATAAAAGGTGGTGGTGCACTCGGGCTCCCGCTGGGCCCCTCCAACAAAACCTGAGCACCCTTTTGTAATGAGGAAGATGAGTCTCTGGTATGAGTGGGACATTGCCATGTGCATGTGGGCATAGCCACACCTGTCTTACGGTCCCCACTGTCAATGTTATGACAGAGCACTGCTGAAGGGGCATAGCCACACAATTTTGGGGGCATGGATTTGACTCTTTGGCATGCCTGGGCACTTTGTACCTGCCCCCCTTGGCGCCCCTGTTCTTATGTGATCTGCTGTGGATCACTGCAGACTTGGAAAACTGAGCACCCCTTTATGATAACACATTATTTTTGTTCTAAGAAGTAACTTGAAATGTGCAAGGACAATGATGACACCTACTTATGAAATATTACAAACCAAAAAACGCTAAAGCAAACCACTTTCTTGAGAATAGAGAATGTTTTAAATAGACAAATGTTTTTTATACTGTAAACTGCTAAAGCCGTGCAATAACTGAGTGAAGAAACTGAAGCAAGCTGTAATTGCACAAATATGCTAAAATAGAAGATATATTACATGCCATTATTTTCATATCTTTTAAATGAAAATATATGACTGAGTTTAGTGCCCATTTATCACCAGTTTTGTAAGAATCTCAAACTCCCAAAATCATAATTAATTTTAAACACTGTTCAGAAAAGCATGCTGTGTTTGTTAATAAATAGTTTTATTGCCAGATTTGCATTCAATTTACATACAGCAGCTTTGACACCTTCTTACCACCTAAAGAGAATCTTATTTATACTGTCTATACTGACTGTTCATAATAATCATGCATTCCTTTTGATGTATGTACTGAGCCCATAAATTCAATACATTTTGTCCAGATTATATCAACAACTTGATAGCTACAAGGAGCAGTTACAGTATGAATTGTCTGTGTCTCAGTGCATATAGACAGGATGTACATAGATACTTGTGTTCCCATAGAGATCGGGAAGCAGCTGTGACCAGTAAAGAAAATATTTCCTCATTACAGCAAGTACTACACTATGGGATACCACATTTCTGGTAAATACATTCCTGTACTAGGTTTGCAATAATATTTATGTTATTCTATAAATTAAATTACCATGCACATGATATTACAATCCTGTCAACTGACCATATCATCATTGTTATTATTATAATTTATTTCTATGGCGCCACAAGGGTTCCCGCAGTGCCTAGCAAAGTACTTAAACAATTGAGCAGAACAAGAGAACAGTGACTTACAGTACAAGACACTGCAGGACAAGTGCATGGTATATAAACATTGCTGCAACAGCGGTCATAATACACAAATCAGTAGTACGGTGGCAGAAGTAAAGGGTTAGGTGCCGAAAGTAATAGTAAGGAAAGGAAAAGCACATGGGGGAAGAGGGCCCTGCTCGTGAGAGCTTACATTATAATTATAACTCCCTACAGCACCAAAAATTCCCCCACTGGGATTTGAGGATATTTTGATAAATACACTCTGCACTATCTCTACCACAATAGCAGGGCTTTGTGGCTCTTCTATTGAGGAGAGCAGGTATATACGAAATCTGTATGTAATACCAACAGAAGGGATCCAGGCGGTAAGAATCCTGATTCCTGGATCCTGACAGGGTTAACATACAGACACTTGTTGGTCAGTATGCTAACCCTCCCCCTCTCCCTACCCTAACCCTCACTCCCTGGAGTCTGAACCTAACCTCCCTCCCTACTGCTTAAACCTAACCTCCTCCTCCACGTACCCTAAACCTAACTCTCCCCCCCTTAGTGCCTAACCCTCTCCCTAGTGCCTAACCCCTAAACCTAACTCTAACCCTCCCCTCCCACCCAGCTACTTACCTTTGGCATCCCGACGGCCAGAATGCCGAACGCGTACCGGTATATACTCATTTATTATAATTTACATGGAGAGATATACAGGTCCGTAAAATCCAAACACACTTGAATTCAGGGGTTCAGAGAATAACCAGGTCAAGGTTCGGTTTCACTTTTGTGACCCGGTTCGAACAGAGTACCAGTTTCGATCTGTTGCCGGTTCGGAATTCGGATTTAAAAACTGAACTTGGGTTTTGAATTCAGAAATTTTAGATGTTTTTAAATCAATTTTTATCAATTTTTATCCGAATCCAAAACCCTTGAGGGTGGTTTAGCAAAACCAAAAAACAAAGATGAATCCAGATCCAAACAATAAAAACATGGGGTCTGTGCACATCTCTATTTACAGGGCATACTTTACACACATACACACATACTGACCACTGATTTCACAGCTTACACTCTAGCCCCCAGTGCTTAGAATACTCACTAACAGTCCAATTATCTCAGCCCAGTTCGATTGGTACGGTATGCATGGTAGAGTCACAAAGCTGCAATGATAAAGAAAAAATAGTAGAGCAGAGCGTATTCTCACCAGTTAAACTAGTATTGTAGACCCATCATTCAACAAGTTGCTAGCTGTTATGTCTGAGCTTGCCAGGTTTTATTCCCCCCCCTCTTTTTCACCTTTGTCCCCCTTCCCCAGTCTCTCTATTTTACTGTTTCTGTATTATCCCATCTCTGCCCCCCCACTCTCCCATTTATTCCCCATTTCTCTTTCCCTTGTGTTACTCTATACCCCCCCACCCTCCCCCATGTCTTTCTCTCCTTATTTTCCATCTTCCCCCTCTATTTTCTCTGTCTTTTCTTTATAATTGGTGATTGGATAGAGTTTGGAGTAATATTACCTGAGATGGGGAATATAATCAGCTAGTGGTAGCAAAAGCTGTTACTGTAGTTCCATGCTGGGATCCAGAGAGATTGGGTGTACTGCTGCTGGAGGGAGCCAGACACACTCTCCATAGTGCACACCATGTAACTCATAATTGGCTCTCTGGAGGGCAGATGGAAGGGACCCAGAAATTAAGTAATCAATGATGAAGACAGAGTAATTCATCAATGCAAAGCAACAATGGGCCTGTTTCCGAGATTTATGCTAATGCAATTGCAACTACATTCTCTCACGGATTGCAGTTGCTTAAATATACTAATGCCTTCCAAAGCATAGCCAATCATAGATCATAGGGCTGCCCACTGCTGCCTTGTCAAAACTGTCTGACGGAATGGGATTGAAATACCGGCACCTATTTAGCTGCTGGTTCAAATCCCAACAGCAAAAGCACGACAGGACGATATCCCAACGGGGGCTGGTAAGTATTCTACCCCTCCCCTCTCCCCCACCCCTCCCCTAACCCTCCCTTAGAGTTCCCTAACCCTAAAACTCCCATGGTGGTGCCTAATCCTAACACCCCCTTCCCGCACCCTTAACCTAACTCTCCCGGGGGGTGCCTAACTCTAATCTCCCCTTCCCCAGCCCAACCTCATTTCTCCCCAGGGGGTACTTAACCCTAAGTCCCCCCAGCCCATGGCTATCAGTTAAGATGCACCGGACTTACCTCAATCGGTCCAGTGTCTGTCTGTCTTCCAGCGTCGGGATTAAGAAAGGCATCTGTATATCGATGCCTATCTTAAGTCCCGTGTCGGGCTTCAGGCATCGGTATTTAGACTGGCGGCATTCAGTCCGCTGGTCTAATAACTGCTTCCCCCGTCTGACAACATGCAACAATGTGAACATCGGTACCGTCAATATACATCGCAAACACTGCAGCTCTCCTGACATGCAGGAGATTGCAATAGCTAATTTATGCACGTCCATGAAACTGCATTTAAACGGTCCCAACATGCCTTCGTTTCTCTATCCACCCCATTACCTCACCCAAATGCTGACTCCCTGTCACTCACTTTGCGAGTGGTTCCTCTGTACGAGTGTAATCACAATGCAATTGTAGCACGTGCACAGTGCAGCTCTCGTACAATAGGAAACAATCGCTCCATCAGCGAAAATATCGGCTTTGAGAAAATCTCTGACTCAGGTCCAGAGATCAGAAGCAGCATCACAGTGCTGACCCATATTTCAGGGGTAGGCAATGTTTTTCTCTTGGGTGCCAGACATTCGACATTGCAAGCAAAACACATTTCCATAATGCACCACCATTTTCTCCCTGAAAACCCCCTTTATATTTGTTAGTGATTTTGTGTTATCTCCCAGAAAAAAAACGACACCTTTTTATTTTATTCTTTTCCATTTTCTGTAGTTTCTTCTGAGCAAGCCCTGCATAACACACTTTTAATGATTTAGCATTAATTCATTTTTAATGGTATTATTAACTTTCTTAATAACAAACTATCAAATACAACATACAACTAAACACAATACATGAAAACTTATATGAAATATGAAAACATAACTGTGGATTGCAAATATCTGACAACCAAGGAGACCACCAGCTAATGAATGTTTCTATTGATCCAAAACTTGGCTGGCCTGTCATTTTAGATGAGTGATTTAACTCTTCCACAGCTTTGTTTAAATGAAAAATACTGACACATTTTTCTGTGCAATGAATCAATAATGAAATAGTTACACATGCCGCGCACCTTTAGGTGTTAAAGGCATCCTGTCACATGTTCACCAGTGGGATAAGTTATGGTTATCCATTACTACTGGTCCCCACTTTGACAGGTTAGTGTACCCTCACTGTCCTCACAGCAGGCATTGGCAACTGTGATAGGGTTTCAGTGTCAAGCCGGTTGTTGGCTTGATGTAATGGACCTGTTTCTCCCCCAGGTAGGGACATAGTAATGTGCATCCAAAAAAAGGAACCAAAAAACCAAGTACCCAGAGTAGAAGTGGGAAGGAGTAGTCCAAGGGCAGGGAGGACACATGAAGTGTACATTCGTTCAGCCATCTGCCCCTGACTAAACATCATACTAGACATTATACAGTATTATAATCAATAATCTTGCAGCATTCTTGCAGCATAATTTTTTGCCCTTCTGCTCCATGGGAGGTTCTGTCCTCCCTGAGCTCGCCTTAGGACACCTGCGTTACGGTTTGACAGGTGTACCGCCCCAGTCAAACTCCCCATGTAAGTGAGGAGTTTGCAGAGTGAGCAAACGGGTCCTTCTTGAATCCGGGGCACTGCACATCTTCATTTATTGAAACATCCCTTCTAACAGGGCCGCAACTAGGGGGGGGCAAAGGGGGCACATGACCCGGGTGCCGGACTTGAGAGGGTGCTGGGGAGAGGCTGTCGGGAGGCTAGCTTGCTGCTTTTGTGGGTTTGGAGCCGCATCCCGGCCTTGAGAGGCACAGAGACACCATCAGTCTAATGTGGTGCCGGTCGCAAGTCAATCATTGCTTGCAGACTGGCAGCCAATCAGCAGAGGCTGCCGGTCCGTGAGCTCCAATTGGTTCACGAGCGGCGCCACTTTACAATGACGGCAGTACTGACAGTTCCCCAGCATGTGGCAGCTTCGTCCCGCGCCACCCCGAGCTCACCCACTGCACTGCCCTGGCAGGTAAGAGAAGGGAGATGGGGCCTTACTGTGGCTTGATGTAAAAGACGTCTTACTGTGATATAATGTGCAGGGAGCCTTACTGTGGCATAATGTGTAATGGGCCTTACTGTGGCATAATGTGTAATGGGCCTTACTGTGGCATAATGTGAAGGGAGCCTTATTGTGGCATAATGTAAAAGGGACCTTACTGTTGCATAATGTGTAAGGGGCATTACTGTGGCATAGTGTATATGGAGAATTACTGTGGCATAATGTATATGGGGCATTACTGTGGCATAAATGTATAAGGGGTACTACTGTGGCTGAATGAATAAGGGGCATTACTGTGGCATAATGTGTTGAAAGAGGCATTACTGTGTTGCATAATGTGTTATAAGGGGCATTACTGTGGCATGTGTTATAAGGGACATTACTGTGGCATAATGTGATATAAGGGACATTACTGTGTCACAAAACCGCACACCCATTTCGTCCTCTATGTTGTATTTTAATTGGGGCCGGCGCCAAATTATGGCCTTGCCCCGGGTGGCAGAAATCCTAGTTTCGGACCTGCTTCTAATAAGTGGAGAGGCTAACATTCTCCACTGCCATATTGACATGGAGGAGCAGCAGCCAACATATTCTGGCTACCTTTCCTTCCTGTTAGCTTCTGCCGTTCTCTATAGGGGTACCATGGGGGCATTGTAAACACTGAGGGCCTGAGTCAGCTGTGATCATTAAGTCGATGCCGCACTGAAGCAGATGCATATGAGTCACATTGCACATGGTTCCAGGCGGTTACCGCTGAAAGCTGCAGAAAGAATTTGGACATAGAGAGAAACAATGTCCATGGGCATTCATGAGTAGTGGTTAGCCAGACATAGGTGTGTGGGAGTGTCAGTGATTGCGGCTTTTGCCACAGTTGTACTGAGTTGATGGCCATGTTCAGACAAACATTCTGCACCTCCCAAGGACTGGGTCAATGTTCAATGGTGCATCTTTATACACAAAGAGGCAGATTAGCATCGCAGTAAGAGAGCGTTTCTGTATGAATTCTATCAGCTGCGGCCTTAGCATGAAGATGTAGTCACTCTGCGGACACAGGGCCTGATTCAGCAGTGTATGCAATTGTGAGCGCAGCTGTGATTTCATACAGAATGCAGCTGCGAAAATATGTTAATGGTTTCCAATGCACAGCCGGCATAGGGACGCCCACTGCTGCTTTCTCATATCTATCCAACCTCGCATTTCTGCATATACATTGGTACTATTGATGCATATAGGTCCATCATGCAGCATTTACAACAGGTGTGACCAGCTGCAGAAACGGCAAGACTCGTCGCACACAGTGATCACTCAAGTTGCGTATGCAATCGCAGTGGCTAATTTATGGACGCCCATTAAATGGCACAACTGTGTTTTTGCAATCATCACCCCCAAATGCTGACAGCCTGTCACTCATTTTGCAATGGATTTCTTTGTGTGTCCGTAATCGCAATACAGTCACTGCACAAGTGGAGTGTGGCTTGTACTCATGCGCAATGGCAAACAATCGCTCTAGTGCATCCATAATCTCTATTGCGTATGCAGCTGAATCAGCCCCACAGTTACCATGAACCTCTGAATCAGGCCCTGAGGGGCTTATGCAGAATTAGGAGCAAAGGGAAAAATGGAGCAGATTCGCTCCTGGACAAACCATGTTGCCATATAAGCCGTGCAAATGTAGGTTTTATGGATGCAGGGAAAGTACTGACTACTTTTGCAAGAAACATAGGCAGCTTTATTTCCACTCTGAAAGTTAGACTTGAACGAGGACACACACCATCCCAACTTAAAATATGTCTTATCATTTTAAATTTGCCCAACCTGCAGTACAACATAGTTTAGCCAAATATGCTCCTTTTTTGTTCCTTTTATATTTTGATCGTAATACTGAATAAGCTCCTGAATAAGTGCCATTATGTCACTCACTCAGTGTTTTAGACATCCCCGGTCCATTTTCAGCCAAGGCAACCATTTATGTTTACAACTAGCCTCTATTATACATCTATTTCATACCATTAAAGTGGAGAGTGAATGCTTCCTGTTTGGCAATTACTCTGCTATGTAATTGGTCACTCAGACCCCTGGAAATCATCTCTCTCTCTCTCTCTCTCTCTCTCTCTCGCTTAATTACTAAATTAACAAAAAACAAACAAAAGTTCAAATTGTTTGGAATAGATCATACAGTATCATTATATCTAGCTAGCTTTTTCTATATACAGTTACATGGTAAGGTTTAAAAAAAATCTAAAGCCATCAAGTTACAAACATTAATTGTGTTTATCTAGAGGAAGGGGAAGTGTGACAGTTACTAATGTAGTCTCACAGAGGAAAATAAACTTTCCCGATCCCAAAAATCAGATAAATTCCCTGGATCAATCACCACCATAATGTACCCTATTAATTATCGCTACAGTAACCATTTCTTGTAAAAAAGGCATCCAATACATTCTAACATTTTGTTAGTAGCTTTTTAATCACCACCTCATTCAGTAAGGAATTCACAGTTTCACCATTATTGCAGTAAATAAAGCCTTGCTATGCTGACAGTGAAACCTCTATTATTTTGTTTTTACTTGTGTTTAAGACTTTTATTCACAAAAACCTGCAATTTCAGTTTAAGAGAGGAGAGGGGCCGTGTGCAGCCTCCTTGCTACCTTCCTCCTTTCATGGCACCCGCGCTATGGTCCCGGCGACCTCTATATTGGGCATGCAAAATCTCCACTACACCATTTACCTGGTGAGTTCTTTCAGCAGCACCAACTGACACGGGAACCCAGGGAGCTAAGTATAATATAATATGGTTGTAGGGTGTGCGGTGTGGGCCTCCTGGACCCAGGGGCACATATGCACCACACACCCTGCAGCATTATGGATACACCACTACATAGTAGTAAGAAGCCAGTGACCACTGTGTCTTTGGACATTGGAGGAAAAAAGAGCATTTGAAGTCAATCAATGCAAATACAGGAAGACCATACAAACCACACGCATATACTGTAGATTCTTGAAATCCAATCAGAGAACTCAGTACTAAAAGACAGAAATGCCAACTACTGTGCCCCTATGCCACCAGAAATTAGTTAAAAAAAAGCATGCATGCCCACACTATTTAAAGGCTGATTTGCCAATGAAAAACTTGTTTTCGTCATGTAATAATTTAACTCTCCACATATTACTAGACCAATAAAAAAATGTGGGAAACAGCTTTTGTTAAACTGGTTGGTAAACATTGAAAGATAAATAATATAATGTGAAACATAAGTTTTAATTCTTCAAAGCTCTGGTATGTGACAAATGCCTCACATAGGTGACTATGAAATATTGCTGTCTTGATTATCGTACAGTACATGTACACAAGCAAATTCAATTAACTGCAAGTTGATCTGCGTGGTCTACTCATATGCATAAGGTGACAGGAGCTATTCAATTACAGCCCTGTGATCAACCCACGATCAGCCCCAAAGCAGCAGATAATGCTTATTTCCGCCTGCACCCTCTGGAGTGTTCTTTAATATGCATTCCCCCCCCCCGCTAGAAAGAGTCCGGTGCTGGTTATTGAGCTTACAGGGGACCCCTACTCGTTTTGTCCCCTGTTTTCCCACCACCAGGACCGGCTCTGCAAAGCCCTGTGCTAATTCTTAATATACAGGGGCCCCCTACGCATTTTGGCCCCTGTATTTATAGAACCAGGACAAGCTTTATGCCCAGGGCTGGTTATGCTTTTGGGGAGGGGCTGCACATCAATTTTTAAAAAAAATACAGACAGAAGCCATCACGGATCTCAATGATCTGTGATAGCTTCTGTATAACTCGCACCTTTTAATGCTTGTCGCATTAAAAGATGTCAGTTTACATAGTCCAAAACCTGCTTAAATTCGCATATGTAGTAGCCTCAAGCTGAAAAGTTCAGAGGCTATTACATTTACGAGTTGCAGGACAAACTTGCACTTTTTGCACTTTTTAACTTGCACTTCCACGACAATTATTAGATGATGTTGGAACTAATTAATAACAGGGATTATGTAGGTTAAAATTGTAAAGGTGTTAATTATATTAATTTAATTTAATTTAATGGAGTTGTTACAATGATGCTGAACTAGTTATTCATGAAGGTTTAATTATTGATGAGGGCATTATATTATAAAACAATCAAAAAAACTCTCTGTATGGTATGCCAATGACACTCCTCTGTATTATATGGTGGTCACTGATGCTTTATATATTGTATGAGGTCACTGTGATGTACTCTGTATAATATGGCAGTCATTGTGCTGTTATCTGTATTATATGGTGGTCAAACCAATGCTCACTGTGATTTTCTATACATTATCTTGTGGCCATCGTGATGTTCTCTATATTATATGGCGGTCACTGTGATGTTCTCTGCATAATATGGATGTCACTGTGATGCTTTTTGCATTATATGGTGGTCACTGTGATGTTCTCTGCATTATATGGTATGTACTGGAGAGGGAGGGAGCAGTGCTGAGCTGAGACTTTGCCCCGAGTGATGGAAATGCTAGCTTCACACCTTGTTATATCCTATGTACAAATCAGTGAAACTAGCTTTATCAGAAATAAATTCCTTATATTGCAATAACAGAAGTCAATATTAGCATAGATAAGTCTAATGTAAGTTCTTGTCTTACACCAATTGCCTCCATACTGCTTATTTTGTGAAAATGTTATTCGTTTAGGTCAAATCAGAGATATCTGTTACATGAGAGGTCAGATCAGGCATATTGAACTGTAGTAACTCCAGCCATTTTTTATTAATACAGTGTAAATTATCAGCCAATGTTGAAAAGTTAACACAAATACAGACAGGATATATAGGAGCATATTCACTGTAAGGCAAAACAGAATAAAATTATTTAAAAATATATTCTATTCTGCAAATAAAGTAGTTTTTCAATTATTAATAATTATAAAATATTTTCTTTGCATATTATACTTAACAATTTTACAAAATTTACATAACCACTCAGAATGGCCTTGTGAAGCGATAAGTTAGCACTTAGCAATACTCAGCTGCCCCTGCAAAATCTTAATGATAAATTGCATTGATAACATTTATCATTGTAATAAGCATGTTCTTAAATAGGCCCCATAGACTTGTAAACCTGGGAATATATATTACTTAGTTGAAACACATTTGCAGAAAGTAACAACCTGCATAATTTATGGAAAAGTGGCAATGCAGATAAATGTAGAAATAGCTGACTCGTGGATCTGGATGTTTCAAAATCTTTTTTAGAAAGTTATTGCTCTAGTGCAGAAAACTGGTGGAAATATAGGAAATATAACACTGTTGTAAATATATCTATCGCACAGTTCATTTCTTGGTCCAATGCTTTTTAATTTGTTTATTAATGTCCTTGACATGGCTGTTGAGAGTAAAATGCATTTACTGATTACACAGACTTATTTAAGGTTATAAACTCAATAGAAATATTCACTACAGATTGATTATGACAAAATGAGAGCTATGACCAGCTGCTTGTATATGATCCTGACGCTCCAACATTTATTCTACTAAGTTCCCAGTATTATGTTCCTGATTTTCCCAATTATTTTGATTCTAAAACAAGCTAGCCTAAGTTAATTAAATGATGTTCAAAAATGCCTTCCTCATCTATTAACTAACTATACTCAGTTAACTGTAGGAGGAAAGTAAGTAAAAATATATACAGTATTTGTTTAAGAGTAGGAACCCTTCAGTTATGTTCAGTAAGAAATCATCAATAAGGATTTATTGCAACAATATTGAAGGTTCCCATACTATTAATAGGAATATTATGAAATGTATAGTATGTTTTTTTTTATTTCAATAAGGGTCTAATTTAGAGTTGGACCCACTTAGCGCTCCCAGAAAAAAAAAATACTCAAAAGACAGACTTTCAGTACGTCCATATACTGTATGTAGGAGGATATATCTCAACAAGCTGGTATGTTACGTATAAAATAGAGATGTGCGGGTCTGGTTCTCAGACAACTGACAACAACCACATTTATGGGTTCCATATCAAACCGAGTCCAAGTTCAGAATCACTTTGGGGTACAGAGTCTAGCTGAGTCCCGATTCCTGCTGTCTGGAAGTCAGATTTAAAAACTGAACTCAGGTTTTGGATTGCATGGTAACAGGTCAAAATTACATCAATTTAGTGTTGTTATGTTTTTAATACAGGTCAAAAATCAAAACACGTAGCTGTATTTGTGCCCAAAACCAAAGCATGGGGGTCAGCATACATCTCTAGTATAAATGTATGCACACACGCCTAAATAAATATAAATATACATATATATATATATATATATATATATATATATATATACATGCCTTGACAGTTTCAGTAGTAAATGCAAAAATCATGTTGCCCTTTTTGCATGCAATATAATAAAGTGGCATGTACACAAGAGAAAACATCTTAACAGCTATTAAATAAAAATTGACGTCACATTTCCATAAAAAATAATATTACAATCAAGCTCCATAACATATGTGATCTACTCATTTAAAACTGAAATAGAAATAATCTTTTCTGCAGTAGTTCAAATAAAATGACAACTTTATATAGCAACAAATTGATAAAATATAGATATAATGCCATTAAATTAAGAACTATCATTTGGAAGTCAATATGCATGCAGACAAGCAGAAGCAGCTACCTAGTCCTGTTGATGGTCATCATCAGCATCATCATATATATCAGACCCCCAGAATACTCAAGAGACTGGCCTATTAAAAAGCATATCTGGGAATGAGTCCAAATCTAATTCAGTCATATGCCCTTAGTGTCCTGCAAGCATAATTTGCTCACAAAGTCTCAGATAGAGAAAAATGTAGATATGTATGGAATTGGTATGAAATACGGTCGGCCGCATGGCCGGCGGTTTGATTCCCGTCAGCGGCAGCCCGACAGAAGCAGAGTGCGATGCAGCGGAAGCCCGACAGCGCTGGAAATCCCGATCGTGGATAGGTAAGTATCCACTAACTTAACCTAACCCCCCTAACCCTAACCCTCCTTAGGGGTGCCTAACCCTAACTTCCCCCCAAGTGCCTAACCCTAATCCCCCCTCTAAGTGCCTAACCCTAACCACCCCTTCCCCGCTGCCTAAACCTAAGTCCCCCGGGGGGGTGCCTATCCCTAAGTCCCCCCCGGGGGTGCCTAACCCTAACCCTCCTGGGGGGTGCCTAACCCTAACCCTCCTGGGGGGTGCCTAACCCTAAGTCCCGCCCGGGAGCCCTAAACCTAACCCTCCCCCCCCGCGGCTGCCCGCTCACGGCGCCCGGCATCACTACGATCGTGATGCTGGGCGCCGGTCTCCCGGCGTCGGGGAAATGCGGGCGTCTATATCTAGACGCCCGGCATTTCACCCATGCCGATATAAAACAGTCGGGAAGCCGGCTGCCGGTATTTAATATAATAAGAACGTTGTGTCTGTCTGTTTGTTCCAAGTTGGTGCAAAAACTAGTGAAACGATCTTCATGAAAATTGCAATGATTTGTACTGGAAGCTCCTAGAAAGAACCTGCACTTTGTTTCATCTTAATCGGTCAAGTTAAAGCTGAGCAATAACAAACATAAAATTTATTGGAATCATTAAGGTAAAAGATATGAGCACACAGTGACATTGGCGTGAGTGGTGGGTGAAGGCGCTGCTGCCACCAGTTTTTATACCGCTGCTGGTCATGTGTGCCACTCCCGCGACAGCGCCTCTATGCAAAGCAATACAAATACTGTAGAACACCTCAAATAAAAAAAATAAAAATAGAAGCAATTTTATTGTGGGCAAATCCACAGACTATAGCTAGTTTACATATAAGACTGACTCTAAATAACCCCCCAAATCTTAAATCTAAGATTATCATCTTTGTGTTACATAAACACTTTTGTTTACATATGGCCAGATAGCATGACACGTAAGGTACTGCACACACTTTCTCATTACCATATATCTTTTAAGAATGTGGCTCTTTCTCACCAGTTCTAGTTCTCGGTTTTATTCTAGCTTAGCCTCTCTTTTACCTGTGATCTATGGGTTGAAAAAGTGAAAAGAGAGAGCTTGCACATTTTTATCACCCTCCTGATGTAGTATATAGTTTCCTTGTAATTACTTCCATTCCCTGAATAAAGTCTAAGGGGTATATTTACTAAAGTGCAGGGTTTTAGAAGTGGAGATGTTGTCCATAGCTATTATCTTTTAGAAGGTGCTAGATACATGATAAGTATAACCTGATTGGTTGCTATGGGCAATATCTCCACTTCTAAAAACCTGTACTTTAGTAAATATACCCCTAACAGTATAATAATTAGTGTATAATTGGTATTGCTATTCTATGTAAAGATATTTATTGTAAAAGTTTTTAGTGATGCACAAATTGTTAATGCTGGTAGAAATGTAGGTGTACAGGCATAGAACAACTGGAGCTGATGCAAGAACCCCATGATAGGAGCAAGACTGCCACCAATATCAAAAGGCTTGCATATAAGAGCAGGAATTATATCTGACTTACTACTCAGCTATTAGTAGGGATGGCCATCAGTAGACTAACCATCGATGGTGCCATCTGTGATCATCATCAATGGCACAAAACCATGTATGGTGAACCATTAATGGTTTTCATCTCTTGATACAAACTGCTCCTGGGGGACACACTGGACAAAAGAAAAAAAAACAGTGGTTCCTAAGTTGCAATCAATGGCAAAGAACCATTGGATCTTCAACCATCGATGACAGAACCATCAGTAATCAGTGGTTAACCATTGATACTTTTAAACTATTGATGGTCGATGGTCCTCCATAGTTATTAGATACAAATTTGGCAGCTGACAGAAAAGAATATGTATAGGTCCCCATTACTCTACGGGAAGAAAAAAAATAAAGCAAAGTTTATAGGTAGGAAAAGAGATTTCAAGGTGAAGTCACAGTGAGGAGTAATTAAGGAAAATTGCAGGAATATTAAGGGGTAAAGAATCAATAAGAAGAGAGAGCAGTTTAGGAATGGGATAAAAATGATTGGAGACTAAAAGCATGGAATAAGAGAGAGGGGAAGTAAAACACAGTTGAAAAGGATATGACAATAACTTGTAGGAGAACAGAGGAGAGAGGAGGGGTCTATTTATTTATCATTTGCAAAAATGAACAATCCATATTGCTGGATATCACTGTGACTTGGAATGTTTTTTATATCTATCAATGCTGAGACCTGGCAAAAACCCAGCTATTAAGCTGTGGGTCGTTTCCCTCACTGGCAACCAAATTCTGCCATTGAGGACTTCAGGCATTATGCGCATGCCCAGCGAACATGACCCAGTGACGATGAGAGGTGGAAAGCTTCACTTGTTAAATTGAGCTGACATTGCTGTCCCCAGAACAGATTATAGGGACACAGTAAACTGCAAAAAAGAGGGATCACGAGAGAAATCAATCATTTCTCTGCGGTATCCCTCTTTTTAATAAATGAACCCCAGAGTATTGAAAGAAAAACATGAGGAGAGGAGAAAGATGACAGGACAAAATGGAAGATAGAACCAAGAATGGGATAATGAGAGGATTACTAGGTTATTAAGGATCATTCTTAAAAGAGATTAATCGGAGTAAGAGAATCACATTTTTACAATACATTGGAATGTAAAGATGTATCGTGGGAAAGTGACATTTTTTAATAGATTTTAGTAACCAGACATTACTAAAAGTTACAAAGGGTTAATTACTAAACCGTATAGGTATTTAGTTCTACTAAAAAAATAATTAACGACGAAAATGTCTTGTTTATTAATAAACTAATAATTGTTGTGATGTTAAATGTAAACAACAGTTTCCAAGTAATAAACAATTTCCCTTTAAAGTGTCAGTTATTCTTGGTTCTTATGCTAGTTGGGGAACGTAACTTTCTCGCATTTCCGTTTGGCGATAAGGCATACTCTCTACAAGACACTGCAACCCACAACACATGCAGTGTGACACATGAAGGTTTGTAAACCAGTCTAATTGCTAATGACACAGTATAGTTCTCATCACACTTGTTGTAATAATGGACATCAGGACTAATAAAGTCCACTAAACTATTGAACTTCTCACTTAAAAGTTGCACTTAAATAATATACAGTATCTTACAGGCATTACATAAGAATATTTGGGATAGCCACTATCACCCTTAGGGATATATTTACATTTGTGGTGTGCCTCTGATAATAGATATTCATTATCGCTGCATTTCGCAATAATGAGAAATCCTTATTCGACAGGATTTATTATTTGTAAGTAGACAGTACAGTGAGATATTATGTCATCCCATTTTAAACACATTACTGTTGGAATATGCATGTACTATTATCAGTGGTATGGCATAGTAGTTGTACAAACCAGCGGATGCTCTGAGTCACTGAACAGACCAGTACTTAATCAGTGGGGTGGTTTATTCAGCTGTAATGATCAGTACATCTGTACTCACAGTTATGCATTTACAGACTCTCAGGATGGAGCTGAGCTAGAGCAGAGTATACAGGTCACCAGCCAGTGATTGTATATTGGTAGTGGCTTCAGGATGCAAGAGGTGTCAGCGGTTGTAGCAGGATGGAAGATGCGGTCATAACAGGGTCTGTCTGTGCCACTCTAACACAGGGACAGGATGGCTCTGTGATTGTGCAGAAGTACAGACGGTGCCCATCTTGGTTAGTAATTGAACCCTCCCTAAAGGAGACGATATGGAGTATATGTAACAGCACTACATGCTTCTCGATGTTACACAAACATTTTCTTTCAGCTTTCTTGTGACAACCTGTAAAAGATTGATGGTTGATCAAGCGAGCAATCTTCAAAATTTCAAATGTTTTTTTTATCCACATTGTCAAAAACCATGCTAGAGACCAATGGTTGAGACTCCTGCATCTCCCCATGCGTTTATGTCACCGCTCCTTGCTGAGTCGCCGGCCGCTCCTGTCAGTGGAATCCAGAGTGGGGCCTATGCCTGAAGGTGGTTTCCTGCATCCCCGCTGTTGCCTAGGTGTCCCAGCCACACTTCCATGCACTTCCTGCACCTCAGTGTGTCAGACCTCCGGATCATGGGCGCGGCCATCTTGGATCAAGTAAGGTGGTCCAGATCCATCCAGTCTCCAGTTGCTCCAGCCAGTCAGCATCCGACCAGGGGTATAAAAACCCTTCCCTGACTCTGTCTCATTGCCAGTACAATAGTGCTCTTTGCTACAGCAAGACCTATGTTCCTGAGCTCTGCTGGTTTCCTTTCCAGTTAGCCTGCCTCAAGTTCCTGTATACTCCATTTGGGAGTACTCCTGCTTCCAGTCCAGCACACTCCATCCCGGAGTCCTATTCAAAGTGCTTACCCAGTCCAGCTGTTGATTTTAAAATGAACCTCTATATACCTCTGCCTATACCTTTCTAAAATCCTTCCTATAAACCTCTAAGAATAACGCCAGTTTGCGTACGTAGTCTGACCGCAAATAAAGACAGGAGTGCAATCTGTGGTTCCAAAGCACAAGTATTATTCAGGTAAAAGTTCAGTCAGTTACACGCAATTGATACATACACAAGTTAGGCGTAAAAGGAAATAATACAGACCCAAGTACAGTATACATATGCTGCGCCTCCGGACACGGAGATAGGCATCAGTAAGAGACCTTCAGTTCATACAGCATTCAGCATGGACTAAAAAAACAGTATCCGGGCACACATATTTATCCCTCCCCAGACTAAAACAGGACAATGGAGAAGTTTCTTGCTGATGTCATTGGTTCCCAGAGGAGAAGCATATGTTACAGCACATTTAACAAGCTGGTTCAAATAGACTCTCCCTGCCTCTAACAACAGGGGAATCTTTCTAGTAACGCCCAGAGCCGGATTTAGACCTGATGGGGCCCTAGGCAAGATACCGATTTTGGGGCCCCCCTCCCTCATTCAATCCATATCACTAAACTTTCAATCCTAATTCATGAACCCCTCTCCCCACCCTTCTCCCATTTCCCGTCACAGCACCCCTCTACTCACAGCACAGACCCCTTTCCCCTCTGAGCACCCCTCTCTACTCACAGCACATACAGCTGTCCTCTCACAGCACAGAAGCCCTCTCTCCTCAAAGCACAGACCCCACTCAGCACACAACCCTTCCCTCACAAAGCACAGATGCCTTTCCCCTCTGAGCACCCCTCTCTCCTCACAGCACAAACAGCTCTCCCCTCTCAGCACAGACCCCCTCTCCCCTCTTAGCACTGACGCCTCTCAGCAATGACCCCTCTCTTCTCTCAGCACAGATCTCCCCTCCCAGCACAGATCCCCCCTCTCAGCACAGATCCCCCTTCTGCCCTTTTAGCACAGATCCCCCCTCTGCCCTCTCAGCACAGAACCCCCCCCTGCCCTCACAGCACAGAACCCCCCCTCTGCTCTCACAGCGCTGACCCCACCCTGCCCTCACAGGACAGATCCACTTCCCATCCCCTCATAGCAGCTTTCTCCCATTAGGTTACAGGCAGCTCATCAGCGTAAGAACTTACCTGCCTGGCCTTGTTGGCAGTGCCAGATTAAGGTCCACATGGGTCTGGAGCTTATACTTATGAAAGGCCTATGGTGTGTCGCTGTAGGGGGAGGGACAAGCACCGCGTAGTGTGATGTGGGGGCATGAACAGTGTTGTGGGGATGTGGGCTGTGCAAGGGGCACTGTAGGGTGTGGCTAGCTGTGTGAAAATAGTGAATGATCAAACATTTTAGCCCCCCTCCGTCAGCCAGCCGCCAACATTAAAAAAATAAACACCAGAACAAACATTCAAGTACAAAAAGTACTGACAATAAACAAGGCCAGGATATGTTATGTCTTAAATGCACTTGCATCCTTGACAACTTGCTCCAGATGTCAGCTGGTAATGTAAGTTCCGTTGGTGCTTGTCTAAACTTTGGCCTGTCTGGAAGAGTTACTGTAGGTAATAAACACATGTATTATTTAACCACTTATCTGGATGATAATTTTTTTTTTTCAATTTTGGAGAAAAAAATATCAGAGCATGTAAATAATAATCATTTAAACCTGATTCAGTATAATTGAATTAATAAGTATGCAGAATTTGTTAATACAATTATACTGAATCAAGGTTAAATAGCTGTCATGTTTGACTATTTAAAAAATATAAAATTTTTGGGACTTTTTTGGATTTTATTTATACAATTGAAAACTAGGAGGCATAGGTCTTATTGAAGCCTCCCTCCACATCTCTCACTGCCACCTTCCTAATATGTCCCTGATTGCCCCATCCATAGTTTTGTCATTACTCCTTTCATAGGTCTCTCATTGTTAGTTTTCTCCATATCTCACACGCCCCCTTCATATCTCACTGCTACCCACCTCCGCAGCTCATTGCCCCCACACCTCACCGCTCCCCCCTGCAGCTCACTGCCCCATTACACCTCACCACTCCCCACACCTCACTGCCCCATTACACCTCACCACTCCCCACACCTCACTGCCCCATTACACCTCACCACTCCCCACACCTCACTGCCCCCCTACTAATCAGACGGGAAGCAGTCGGGAAGCTGGCGGATGCAATGCCGACCGCCGGCTTCCCGACTGCTTAATCCCGGCAATGGTTAAATGACAGGTGTCAAAATCTCGACACCCGTCATTTTACCTACGCTGGGAGACTGGCGCCCAGCATTCCGATCGAAGGGATGCCGGGCGCCGGCTGCGGACAGCCGTGGGGGGGAGGGCTATGTTTAGGGCTCCCGGGGGGACTTAGGGTTAGGAACCTCCCCGGGAGGTTAGGGTCAGGCTAGGGGAAGGGGGGGTTAGGGTTAGGCGCCCCGGGGGGGAGGTTAGGTTTAGGTGGCAGGGAATGGGAGGGTTAGGTTTAAGCACTTAGAGGGGGGATTAGGGTTAGGCACCCCTAAGGGAGGGGGAGGGTTAGAATAGGTTAGTTTATACTTACCTGCCGACATTCGGGATTTCCACCTGTGTCGGACTGCCGCTGCCGGGATTTGTACCGTCGGCCATGCGGCCGGCGTTAAATCATACTGATCCCGATCAGACTGCCAGCTTCACATATCACTGCACCCCATAGTTCACACTGCCCCCTCACTCCTCCCCCCCAGCAGCTCACTGCCCCATCACACCTCACTGCTCCTCCTCACACATCATTGCTCTCCATGCAGCTCACTGCCTCCCTACTGCTCACACTGTCCAGGCACAGTTCACTGCTCCCCTCAGCTCTCTACCTACATCACACCTTATGCTCCCCCCCATAGTTGACCCAATGACCCATCACACCTCACTGCCCACATCACACCTTACTGCTTGCAACCTCTCATTCCCATCACAAGTCACTGCTCTCCCCACCCCACAGCACACTGCCCCCACATTTACTGCTTTCCCTGCTGCCCACTGACCCCTCTCACCTCACTGCTTCCCCTGCAGCTCATTGCCATCACACCTCATAGCTTACTGCTGCAGCTCACTGCCCCAACACACCTCACAGCTCCCCCTGCAGCTCACTGCCCCACAGCCCCATCACACCTCACTGCTACCCCTGCAGGCCACTGTCCCCTTACACCTCATTTGTCCTCCTGCAGCTCACTGCCCCATCACACCTCACTGCTCCTCCTGCAGATCACTTGCCCCTTTCACCTCACTGTTCTAAATGCACCCATCACAGCTCACACTGCCACCCTTACATCCACACTGCTGCCCTCATGCCTCTGAAAGCCTATCCTACTATCCAATTCACCCAGCATCTTAACCCACCCACCCACCTCACACACACACACACACACACACACACACACAGTGACATTCAGAGGCACACATGCAAGAGAGACATAAACCCCAACCCCCAACCCAACCCCACTCACGTGTTTCCCTCCACTCTCTCTCTTACCTTTACAAGTAGGTCTCTCTCTGGCTGGCTGGGATCTGCTGCAGCCCCTCTGATTGCAGCACTGAGTGCTGCTGCTGGTGGGGGGCGGGCTGGAAGAGTTGCAGGTTGTGGCCCGAGCAAGGGGGAGCAGCTGGGACAGAGCGGCGGTGGGTGAGTCAGTGCGCTGCATGCAAGCAGACAGCTGCGGCGGCTGCACACACCTCCCAGAGAGTACTGTGCAGACAGCCGCGCGGGACTCTCTGGGAGTGGAGGCAGGACCGCGTGACGTCATGTCATGTGACGGGCCCTAGGCGGATGCCTAGTTTGCCTAGCGGGAAATCCGGCCCTGGTAACGCCCTCTGTAACATTTAAACATTTTGTTGCTTGTAAGTTCTGCGATCCATAACTTGAGTTTGCATAATGCGATCTCTCCACCGATAACACCAGAATGCTGTAAATAGCATACGCATCAGAACAAAACCAAACACAACTTGCTTATCATGTATAATACCTTAGTTAGCAAATACCTTTATTTCTCAGCATTTAAACTAACTTAACCAACTTATATTCATACATTTTGATGCTTATTGAACCTTATGTGTGAATATGAAATGTGTGAGGATTCGGGGTTTGATATAAAGACATATTTAATGTGTGTATGAAGATGAGTGCATTTGTCTCTAACATTTTCTAGATAGTTCTACATGTCCTGTCAACAGGCCCTCACACCTTTCCTGTGTTCAAAGAAAAGATACCTCTGTCGGTCTCTTGTGTGAAAATGCAAAATATCCCAACTACAAGAGACAAACCCAAGGTGACACTCCAGCCCCCAAAATCATGTAATTGCAGGAAGCCTGCTTATTTATTCTAGCCAGACCACCCGTAGTGGGCAAACACTATGCAGGAAGCTTATCTACACAAGCCAGTTGTCACCTGGCCACTTGCTTAATGCAATACTGTAAAGCCATTTCTGGAATATATCCCTTATAATACGTAAAGTAATGAAATAGGCTTTTAGTGAATCGCCGCAACATATGATGATGGTCACAGATGCATTCGCATGACGCTAATGGCACCATCGCCACATGTACTAAAATGTGAGTCCATCCAAAATGGCGCCTAGGCGGCCACTTCGCAAAGTGGCGTCTTGCGGCCAGTCGCAAGATGGTGTTGCTGCGATTCAATTTTAAACTGATCTTGTCTCAGCCAATAATCCAGCTTCGACAGTCCACCCTTTGATAGCGAACAACATGCTATCACAATCTGCTATTAAAATTTAATTTAGGCTTACATTTACATATTATTTAGTGTTATTCTGGGATGGCCCAAGGTGGTTCTTAATCCACCAATAATGTGTCTCTGGGTGGGGACATAAAACTACTATTATACACACACCGCGGATCTTGGAAGATCATGTGACAGATGTGGGAATGCACATGTCTTATAACAGCAGTCTTGAAGGGGAATTGAGACTTTACATTATCTGAGGTGTTCTATGAATAACATTTCAATAATACATTCTATGCATGTCTAAATTTAATACATTAAAAGATGGTACTTCCTAGCTCAGGTTTGTAATGCAGTTCTGTGTCTACCTCGGTATTCATACTGGCCACTATCATAATTTCATTCTTTCATTTTACTCTATTTTTACATTTTCCACACTTCAACACAATAGGAACACACCGGACGCATATGCCAATTACTATGATGACAATCAGTACAAGTATCAAGAATTTGCCTATGCTGGCGATCACTTCCTGGACCCATTCCCCTAGACCTGAGAACCATTTCACTGGGTTCAGCCATGACACCTATCCTTCTATCTTTTCCCCTGCTTCAGCCACTGATGCATTATGGTTCTTACGAAATTCCCACTTTAGCTGCAGAATCTCATCCATCTTCTGGTCTATCACCTCCTTAGGGTCGCTGGTATCATTGGTGACATAAGTGCAACATTTTACTCCAAATTGGGTGGCTAACGTTATGCAATACCCTCCAGTAACAGCAGTTAAATAATTCAACACTAGCATGTGTTGCACTAGTTCTTTCTTGTACGCTTGCAATTCTCTCCCTGTGTACCTGAATGTGTCATCGTACATCTCGGTGATATTATCTATTAATTTAGAAAGTTCCTGGATATATCTAAAATTTAATGTACCCCTAGCAATCCTGGTGGGATCCATGGTGACTAAAACTTGTAAGCCAGTTGTCTCACTGATTAACTGAGTGGCTTTATGCATATCACCAGGTATCATATTTCTCTTGCCTCTGTGTTCATATTGTGTGTGAAGATATGGTGACGGTGTGTTTTTATGTATTTCCAACATTTCAACATGTGTGAGGGTCATAACTTCTGGAAGTATTTTTCCCAAATAACATAACAATTACAATACTAAAATTGGTCAGAAACTCCCCTGATTGGCATTGCACTCCTCCTGACTCCACTCCATCAGCTCCACCATCAGCTCACATCTCCTTTATCGGTCCCCCATCACAGACACTGAGTATCCCCAAACAGATCATCATGACAACAACTCTGGAAAGAAAAATAACTAGGATGACCACAGCAGACCACTCCGTTGCTGGAAGCACTGATCTACACATTTCTTTAGCTCAAATATCTCACCGTCACCTTTTTAATCCTTCCGGCACAAGCTCGCAATCGACAGGTCCACGTTATCGGCCTTGTCTCTGCCTTGTATCTCCACCGGTTGGTTAACCTCCCTATAGTGAGTGGAATGGACCCACGTATCTTCCCCCGCCACCCTTTGAGGATGCTGTATCGTCAGATACGGACCTTTCCACCGATCAGTCAAACGACCTGAGCTAAAAAAAATTTGGATCATAACAAATTCTTCCAGATTTGACATCATGACAGTTTGCATTAGACATGTTAGTTAATAACACTTTCAATTTCGGTTATTCTCATTCATCTTCGTGAAATCCTGCACAGTAACCTCATTATCAAATTTTCACATGAGGCTACCTGTTTGAACAGTATCTCAAAGGGGGGACAAATAAAGGAAAAGACAGTCTGGGATTATCTCTGTGTTGTTACCCATCATCTTACACATGTTCTTGGAAACGTCACCTGTAAAATAAGTCCCTCTATCATTTTTAATAATTCTAGGGATATAGTATCTGCATACAGGTTCCTGCAATTAAATCTTGTTATTAATAGCTACTGTTCTAAATAATGCTTGTGCCACTGTTTTGGATAGTATTCCGAGTAGTCGACATCAGCCTGGCATGGCTGCCGTTTATCCTCAGCAACTTTGTGTCCTAAGAGTGGGAGATAAAGCACAACCGTTTAATATCATTTAAACATGACCTAAAATACAACAATAAATCAACCACATTTTACATTAGAACAGATCCATTGATAGGTTGAAAAGATTATAAACAGTCATATAAGGCTGGGAGAAGATACTGGGGTTACCTATGAACCCATGGGAAACTCGTGTTCCTGTGTGGTGTTCTTCATTTTGCAGTTCTTACTTTCGTGTCTCACTTGGTGACAGTTAAAACATAATTTTGAACGGGGTGGATGAAAAGATTGTTGTGGGATTTGAGCAAGAGGGAAAGGTGGTGGGTATGGGTAAGGATAGGGAGGGTAAGGATATTGTGGGGGATATGAGTATGGAACCTGTGGTTGTGTATGATATGTGGGGTAAGGATGTGTTTGCTGTGGTGTGGGATTGGTGAGGACATGTAATTGTTCAGGTGCAGGTGTGTCGGTTGGCTGTGATGTTATTGTCATTCCTTCCAGAGCTTGGATACTGACAGCCATTAGTTTTTTGCTCTGGGTCTCTCTCTTCTTTGTGATATTTTTATCATGTTCTATGGCAGACTCTATGAGGTTATCTATTGTGAGTCCCCTCCAGCCAGGTTGTGAGGCCTGAAACCGAATCTTTAAATCATCTTTCAGACTGTCCATGAGTACCGTGACTATCATTCCCCTGTGGTGAGTGCTATCTTTAATATCTTCTATCCCAGTGTACTGGGTGATAGCCTGCAAAGCCCGGTCACAATAGTCTTCTGCAGTTTCACTCTCCTTTTGTTTGATTGTGAAGATTTTGTTCCAGTTAACTACTACTGGAAAATATATACCCAATTGAGTCACAATGCGGGAAATGTTACCTTGGTTTACTTGGTCTGTTAAGGGAACGTCGCCATCCAATACACAATCCGTGATAAATTTTGTCACGTCGGTATTACGTGGTAGACAGGCCCTTAACACCACATGCCAATCTTTATTAGTGGGCTCATGAAAACTACCCAAATTTCTCAAAAATCTTTGACATTTGGCTAGTTCCCTTTTTGGGATCAGGGAAATCATTTATGATGGAATTTAGTTCTGCTCTTGTCCATGGACAATGCATTACTACTTCCCACGTGGGCACTACACTGTTTGCATCTGCATTTCCATTCGGAACAGTTATTGTCCGAATGGGATGCAGGCCGGCAGCGTTGCTACCTCTGACCTGGTTACCTGGATGGGGGTTTAATCTGCTGCTGCTACGTATGGTATTAACAACTTCCTCTATGGGTGCAGAGTGTGTTTACACTTCCCCTGCTGTTACCGATGGAGATGGCGGCACCACCCGTGATTGTGGTGATGCAGTATCTATCATTTGCACAGCATGGGAAATGGCAGACATTACAATAGGCTCATCATCCGCATCATAAACATCTTCTTTATGGTTGCTTAAGGGAGGGTCCAAATTGCTTGTTAAATTTTTATGGGATTTTTTTTGTAACTGTACTTGCACCTCTATCCACATAAGGTGGGGGAGGTGAGCGTGAACTGCTGGCAATACTCTCCACAACGCTACCTTGCCGCACATGCGCGCCAATTTGCGGCTCGCCCGTATTGCAACTCAGCGTCGCAGATGTATTTTCTGGCAATGCGCTCGCAACGCTGGTTTGCATCGTTTGCACATTTTTAAGCCAAGCATCCCCTTCATGCTGCCATAGTTTTAAACATTCAAAATATTTAACCTCTTTCTCTCAGGAGCGCATCATACTGATGTGATCCTGGACATTGTCTAACACATTTTTATCAAAACTACCAATTCTGGGAAATGGTCTAACACTCTTCCTCGTCATATTAAACCATAAATCACAATACCTTATTGCATAAGTACCGTACTTAGTATGCATAATATGACGGGCCGATCCAATCGGAGCTTTCATTAGCAGCACATCATTGTCTAACATCTCTACTGTTTGCATGGCTCCCATTCTGAGACAACTCCTATGCTTTTCAATAAAAATTTAAACCGGTGAAAGACAATCAAGACACTTTCACTTACCTGTGGATGATTTAAGTCAGCGGCACCCACACACCTGGATAAGATTTAGTAAGGCAACTTCCACACCTGGATAAGATTTGAAAAAGGCAACTTCCACACCCGGATAAGATTTAGTAAGGTAACTTCCAAACCTATGACAGTTTATATGTCGGCTACTCTCATGCACCTCTATACAACAAAGACAACATGTACACTTGCTACTGTGTATAGAACGTTAAAGCTGCTTACCGAGCGACTAGGCTAACCCTTGCACCTAGCCCTTAAGGATCATATGATACCCTTAACTTTCTTCAACAAATATTCACTGTTACACACTTTTTTCCTGCACAGAAAAATACACGTTACCCAGATATTGGTAATAGAATAAAATGTAAACCTCAATGGCTTTGTTCAAACACGTGGCAGCAGAACCGGAAGTGCATATACGCTATTGTGCGACCAGCCGCATACACATTAATGCAACTACCACACAACCGTATAATTACTTTTTAACTGCGTACGCAAAAGTTTGTCTTTTCTGTGTGCAAAACTGCGACTCAGCCACATACTCAATACTACGTCACCCCTTTAAACGCTAGGTTCTATCAACAAAGGAAAACAAAATGTTTCCTTTCTTGTCCCTGGATTCTAGTCAGCTTCCTGTGCTCACACGAAAATGGATAGCGATTTTTCAGCACAAAGCAGTTGCAGGAAAACCCTGCATGTGGCCACTCCACCCTTTGCTGAGACATCGATAGCCGTATGTGCCGTGTAAGTAGGTAAGTGACTTCACTGGATGAGCCCCCATCTGTTGATTTTAAAATGAACCTCTATATACCCCTGCCTATACCTTTCTAAAATCCTTCCTATAAACCTCTAAGAATAACGCCAATTTGCGTACGCAGTCTGACCGCAAATAAAGACAGGAGTGGAATCTGTGGTTCCAAAGCACAAGTATTATTCAGGTAAAAGTTCAGTCAGTTACACGCAATTGATACATACAAAATTTAGGCGTAAAAGGAAATAATATAGACCCAAGTACAGTATACATATGCTGTGCCTCCGGACACGGAGATAGGCATCAGTAAGAGACCTTCAGTTCATACAGCATTCAGTATGGACTAAAAAACCAGTATCCGGGCACACATATTTATCCCCCCCAGACTAAAACAGGACAATGGGGAAGTTTCTTGCTGATGTCATTGGTTCCCAGAGAGAAGCATATGTTACAGCACATTTAACAGGCTGGTTCAAATAGACTCTCCCTGCCTCTAACAACAGGGGAATCTTTCTAGTAACGCCCTCTGTAACATTTAAACATTTTGGTGCTTGTAAGTTCTGCGATCCATAACTTGAGTTTGCATGATGCGATCTCTCCACCGATAACACCAGAGTGCTGTAAAAAGCGTACGCATCAGAACAAAACCAAACACAACTTGCTTATCATGTATAATACCTTAGTTATCAAATACCTTTATTTCCCAGCATTTAAACTAACTTAACCAAATTAAATCATACATTTTGATGCTTATTGAACCTTATGTGTGAATATGAAATGTGTGAGGATTCGGGGTTTGATATAAAGACATATTTAATGTGTGTATGAAGATGAGTGCATTTGTCTCTAACATTTTCTAGATAGTTCTACATGTCCTGTCAACAGGCCCTCACACCTTTCCTGTGTTCAAAGAAAAGATACCTCTGTCGGTCTCTTGTGTGAAAATGCAAAATATCCCAACTACAAGAGACAGACCCAAGGTGACACTCCAGCCCCCGAAATCATGTAATTGCAGGAAGCCTGCTTATTTATTCTAGCCAGACCACCCGTAGTGGGCAAACACTATGCAGGAAGCTTATCTACACAAGCCAGTTGTCACCTGGCCACTTGCTTAATGCAATACTGTAAAGCCATTTCTGGAATATATCCCTTATAATACGTAAAGTAATGAAATAGGCTTTTAGTGAATCGCCGCAACATATGATGATGGTCACAGATGCATTCGCATGACGATAATGGCACCATCGCCACATGTACTAAAATGTGAGTCCATCCAAAATGGCGCCTAGGCGGCCACTTCGCAAAATGGCGTCTTGCGGCCAGTCGCAAGATGGTGTCACTGCGATTAAATTTTAAACTAATCTTGTCTCAGCCAGTAATCCAGCTTCGACACAGCACACTCCATCCTGGAGTCCTATTCAAAGTGCTCACCCAATCCAGCACACTCCATCCTGGAGTCCTATTCAAAGTGCTCACCCAATCCAGCACACTCCATCCTGGAGTCGTATTCAAAGTGCTCACTTAATCCAGCACACTCCATCCTGGAGTCCTATTCAAAGTGCTCACCCAATCCAGCACTCTCCATCCTGGAGTCCTATTCAAAGTGCTCACCCAATCCAGCATACTCCATCCTGGAGTTCTATTCAAAGTGCTGACCCAATCCAGCACACTCCATCCCGGAGTCCTATTCAAAGTGCTCACCCAATCCAGCACACTCCATCCTGGAGTCCTATTCAAAGTTCTCACCCAATCCAGCTCACTCCATCCCGGAGTTCTATTCAAGTGTTCTCTCCAATCCAGCATACTCCATCCTGGAGTCAGACTCAAGTTGTCACTCCAATCCAGCATACTCCACCCAGGAGTCACATTCAAGTATCCAATTCTTATTCAGCAAACCTCAGCCTGGACTCTATTTCCAGCTTTAACATTCCTCATCTAATTCTGCAGTTCCAAGTCTACAGTTCTTGTCTACACGTTACTTTGTGTACTCCAGAGACTTTTGTGTTAGTTTTATTCAGTATCTTTTGTATCGCGCATCTCTGCATAAAGGACATTATTCTACATCTCATATTAAAGTCTTCATTCAGCTGCATGACCAAGAATTACATTAAACCATCTAAATTCCAACTACCCACTGGTCCAGGTGTCTCTGTTCATCTATCCAGTTCGGGTTCAACAATCCCAATTACCCAAGCCGTGAAACACATTACTTGGAGGAGAAATTAGCAAGACTCCTCACACTGACTGCGGACCACGACAGCAGTCTCTTTCTTCACAACCTCATGGCTGCTGTTACTCTCAATATTGTGTATGTCTCACACCTGTAAAATTCAGTTTATGCAAAATCTTATTGGTAGTTTTCCAATATTTGATCTAGCAGAAGTTCTGTGGTTGGATGTCCTTGCTAGTAACATCTGGTTCAGCTAGGTCTCCAGCTGCTGGCTTTTCCAGTGACACATACTTGCTCTGTGTTTTAAAATCTAGCTTATTTTTAATTTGTGCTGTTTCTTTAAATATGACATCTCTTGACTAGACAAGGTTTTTGGTACTTGGATTCCAGAGTCTGTTCATTTTGCTTTCATGGCTATTACCAAGCATGATATACTCCATGGACTTTGAATCCAACTTTTGTCTTCTCTTTTTTGTTATGTGCATATAGACAGTACTTCCAAAAGTTCCGAGATGATTAATTTGGTTTTCTTCCTGACCAAGCTTCAATTGGAGTTTTTACTTTTAAGGCAACTGTGGGAGAACAATTTTTCAGGTAAACTGCTGTGGACACTGCTACCACCCAAAATTGCTTGTTTAGGCCTGCATCCTTCAGTATACATCTGGCTCTAGTTTGCAGCTTGCTCACTCACCATTTTGTTCAGGCATGTACACAATGGTCAATTGATGTTCAACACCATATTTCTTTAGGAAGAATTCCACATCTTTGTTTAGATATTCTCCACAATTTTTAGAGCTTAAACTATTTAGTGTGTGACCTGTTTGATTTCAACAAGGCTCTTGTAGTGTGCAATTTTCTTCACTACTTCAAACTTCTCTTTAATGAAATTTTAAACAATTCAGAATTCTCTTTAATGAAGTATATGTATGTCAGTCATCAATGAACATTATGAACTATGTGTAGTCTTATTGACTTGACTGGACCACACACAGCTGTATGTACTAACTATAGTGGTGCTACAGCTCTGCTTGCTGACTTTGGAAATGGCTGACACCTTTGTTTTCCTGTTATATAGCTTTCACATACAGTTTTCCCTGTGTCAGTCACTGATTTTCATGTAACCATCTTGTTCAGTAATTTTTTAACACTGTCATATCCAAAGTGACCAAATTCTCTTTGTCAAAGTTCCGTAGACTGTGACTCAGTCAACAACATTGCATAACACTGTTGTGTGTCAAGGATGTATAATTGACAGCTGAGTACCTGTTGCTATTATGGTCCCTTTTCTGTTTCATACAGATGGCAGCCATCTGGGTTAGGAATTGAGGCCTCCTTAAAAGAGTCAATATGAAGTATGCACAGTAGTGCTCTCCAGCTTCACGAAATACTTCCTGCTTTGTCCCCTCAGCTGCATTACTGTGCATGTGGTGGCAGTAGGTTGTTACAATCCCTCTCCCATAAAGTCTTGCCAAAGGTAGCCAATAGGATACTGTAAGATAAAATGGCATTAGTGGCCAGGGCCATGCTGAAGCCTGATAAACCTAGTAGCACAGAAGCCCCCATACAAACCTATGAAGCTGCGGCTAGGAAATGGAGAGACCGCACTAGATATTGGAGGTTTGTGCTGAGAGGGTAGGGGGGTCTGTGCTGAGAGGTGAGGGGGTCTGTGCTAAGAGGGTAAGGGGGTCTGTGCTGAGAGGGTGAGGAGGTCTGTGCTGAGCAGTGAGGGGAGTCTGTGCTGAGAGAAGAGAGGGGTCTGTGCTGTGAAGGGATTGGGGGTCTGTTCTGTGAGGATAGAGGGGTTCTTTGCTGTGGGAGAAAAGGGTCTGTGTTGAGAAGGGAGGGGGCCTGTGCTGAGAGGGGGGGTCTGTGCTGTGAGAGAAAAGGGGGTCTGCTGTGAGGAGAGAGGGGTACTGTGCTCAGAATGGGTCTGCGCTGTGAGGAGAGAAGGGTTCTGTGAGGGGAGGATAGTCTGTGTTGTGAGGGGAGTAGTAAATATACCCCATAGCTGACATTTCAAGGCTGCAGTGGACCTTTTCTTCAGGGTGCTGCATGAATTAGGAATGAAAATATAGTGCTATGGATTTTATGAGGGAAGGGGGGCCCAAAACCGTTTTCTTGCCTAGGGCCCCATGAGGTCTAATCAGTCTCTAACTCAACTGTAACCATATAACCTTATATATTTATTTCCTTGCATCCTCCCTTCCCCATAAAGGGGTTACATGTACTGCCAGTGCGCGTGAAAGTAGCATTTCACACTTTTCGATCTTCTGGTTCTTCTGGTTCCGAGGTTGATCTAGGTCTTGTCGCTGTTATTGATGTTGTCAAGACCACTACATATCACTACATATCCCTTAAATGGGCATAGTGAATTGATTCAGAATTCCTTTGGTCAACAACTGCCACTAATGCATGATGGTGTCCCGAGGTGTTACTCCCAATTGTTCCAACCACAGGCTTCTGTCCACTAAACAATGCTTAGTGTAAACAGAAGTACAAGTATGTTCATTCATTTTATATATTAACTTAAATACTCTAACTCATGAACAGTAGATGGTACAAGGCTTGATGTATATTTATACTACCTACATATTTGTACCAGTAATATTGATGAACTTGGTCTTCAGTATATGTGCAATTACTGATTTATGTCTCTGCGGAAGTGACATTGCAGCAACAAAACTATTTAAGCCTCCACCTTACCTGCTAACCCAGTTTAGTTTTGATATATTTTGGCTACCAAAGCTAACAAAGATACTGTTTCAGCATGAAAACACTAATAGTAGGATTTATCAAACCTTCTTAAGAGGACAAGTGGAGATGATGTACATAAAAACCAATCAGATTTTAGCTATCATTTTATTGACTGCGCTAGATAAATGTCAGATATATGCTGTCCATATTTATATATGGACAGCATACAGTATATCTGACATTAACCTAGAGCGGTCAATAAAATGATAGCTATAGTCTGATTGGTTTCTATGTACATCACCTCCACTTTTACATTTACCCCATTGTCGGAAATAATACGGCTTAATATCGGATTGCTTAATAAAACAAAATAAAGCCGATGATAGTAATGAAGGAATGTAAACAGATAATAACAAATTAGCGTCATACAGTACATGTTGAATCAAAAAAGCTTTTCCTGTATCAATACGTAAAGTCTATTTAAACGAGAATGAGCTACACAAAATGGCAGATAAATAATCTGCTAATATATTGTTGGATCATGGCTACTTGTGTAACATAACTCTGCTATGTTCAGTTTGATATACAGTACACATTATAATATAAAGTAGATAGGAGACACACTCCCAGCATACAAAATACTGTATATATCTTAAAATGACAATTAGAATATTATTTTATTACCCAAAATAAAAATGAAATAGTTTTCGAACCACTTAAATGCCACAGATACCCAAAGATAACAGATCACATCAGTATGAATGCTTAGTATCACTGCTAACTCGCACAATGTTAAAAATACAGTTTACTGAGGTTCTTTATTGTTACAACTTTATTTCTATTTAACCTGTACTGGGAATGGTTACAACTTTGCTATCCATATTTCATACATGCAGGAGTAGAAAACATGATTTAAATTTGTAATTCTTAAATGGCAAGAAAAGTCAAAAATACAAAGTAAATGCTGCATCTACAGTATATTAAATCAGTAGTTGTTAGGAAAGCATGTGAATGTTTTCCAGACCTAAATGCGGAGAAGTGCCCTTTGACTCATATAAGTGTAATAAATAGAAATAGATTATTGAACACTGATTTGAAGACAAGATTGGCACTGCACCTGCTGGATGACAAGTTGGTAGGCAGCCAGAGAAATGGAAGCAGCAAGTAATAGAACTGATGAAACAAAAGCATATTAAGCTGTTTTAGTGCACTCATACATATGCAAGCAGCTTAAGCAGGCAACAATTGCACGTCCAAACTCTCCATAGTGATCACAATAATGCTTTGTGTATTACCTTTACATGAGCCTAATTACATGAGGTTTCATGCTGTCAGGATATTAGGAACCACTGTGTATTACTGAGAAATTCATTAGACTGGCCTTGCATAGAAACAAGGAAACACGAATGCATCTTACACTAACTGTAGGAGAAGTCAATGCAGTGTGAGTAACTGTCACAATCTGTTTTAAAGCTTGAAGCTCATGGATGGATGTTGAACAGTACTCATTAAAAATACCATTTGTTTTTTTCACAAAGATCATTAAGAATTGTACAGGCCGAAAGTACTATCTAGATGTTCTAGATGTTTTGTACAAATTATATTCTAGATCAGGATGAGAATATCTTGCACATAGGAACTACAGATGGTAGAGACTTTTAAAGGAGGTCAGAGAGCAGAGACCACATGGATAAGAAACCCAAATACAGAACCTTTAGTTACAGTAAGCAGCTGTCCAGCACTTCAGTTACATATGTGAGAAGATTTGATACACTGACCAGCATTATCTCTGGTACTGAATCCAGACATGACTCCTGTCTTTCCAAAGTATCCTCTAGACTTGCCAATTATTTGTATTAAGATGGCTGTACAGTTTACTGACAGTCAGCAGGTTCCGAATGTCAAAATTATGCATGTCTACATTATGAACATATCAGCATAAGGGTTAGGCTGTGGTTAGAGTTAGGTGGTGGTTAGGGTTAGAGTTAGGTTGTGGTTAGGGTAAAGTAGTACTGTTGACATCCTCACTGTCAGCATGCATAATGTCAACATAGTAAACATGTCCACAGTATGTCAGTGTCAACATTGTTACCATGTAGACATCCTAAATATCGACATTCAGATCATATTGACATTCTAAATGTCTGCATGGTATCCCACAGCCCTGTATACTATAATTATGAATTCATGGGCTAAACCTATTAAAACATTACATCAAACTATAGGATCTATACAGGTTATCAAAACTACCTAGTTTTGGGAGATAAAAATGAAATAACCATATTTAACATATTAATGACTAACATTTATTTAGAAGTTGATACACCAGTTACAAAGTCCATAGTGAATGAATCCGAACTACAAGATGGCATAAGAAATGCCTCTAGCAAACCCAGTGGAGAGGCATGTGGAGTTTTATTTCTGGTACAAGAATAATATATATTTCAGGACATCCTGTTTAAAGGAAGGACACCAAAATATACAAAGTACAGGTTATAGAGTCTTATAAACATCCAATTGTCAGCAAAGTGTGAATTTGAAAACTTTACATCTTTAATCAGACAGGATCAAGTACATAAACATGCAAAGCATATAAAGCCTTTCTCTATATTATCCACCTGATCTAGATGATATTTTCTACAAAACAGCTAAAAAATACAATGATGTCAGATCACTTATGGCTTAACAATACACTATCTAGGCTGACTACCAATCTCATTGATTTTTTTTTACTCTTTTGATCAGCAGTTTGTGGGGGTTTACATTCAACTTTCAAAGCAGACAGTATAGAGGGGTATATTTATTAAAGGTCAATTTTTGAGTAAATTTATATGTCAATTTTAATCAACTCAAAATCGACTATATAAAACACCTCTCATTTACCAAAACAAACACGATGTGGGTCTCATTTACTAAATTGAATATGATGTGGGTTGATTTTCAACTATATAAAACACTGGGCAAACCTCTCATTTACTAAATTGAATACGATGTGGGATGATTCTCATCATCCTCTCCTTTCACATGTATGAATATCGTGAGTTGGTCCAGAAAGAAATCTGAGAAAAGACTACAACACAACACCTATATTATAGTAATCATAGGTCACAGTGAATAAAACAGAATTATTCTATCTCCATGTATCAACACTCCCCTCAAATGTTGGACCCACTGTGGGAAATTACAAAATATTTTTAGTACCTTTAGTATTCCATAAAATTGCACTTACAAATACAGTATTTTACTTTATTGTTATTCTAACAATTGGGTCATATGATAATAAATACTCTAAATGTGGTAAAACATTTCTGAGATTCATTGGCCTACAATGTGCTAGAATTTGCATTATCCTATATAAATGTTGTATTTAGCATCTTTAACAAAATAAGTTTATGGAATTGCTATAAGGAAGAGTTTAAAATAGCTGAAGATCCCTCAGTTTTTAAAAAAAAGTAATATTTGTTTATAACATTAATTATGTCACTTCAAGCGTAAAAGTGGTAAAAGAATGAATTTAAATATTTTGTATAGATCTCTAGAGATAAGCACTCAAAAACACCTGATGCAGGGGCATATCTATAATGGGTGCAGGGTGTACGGTGCACACAGATCCCTGGGTCCAGGGGGGCCCACACCGCATACCCTGAACCCATATTACCTAATACTTACCTCTCCAAGGTCCCATGTTGGGTGTCTCAGCCCTGCACAAAACACCAGAAAATGGCCACAGACTAGTGCCCAGAGTTTATTGATGCTACGGTTGCCAGTCAGCCGCATCAGTCTGCTGCCGGCCCCGGGGAGAGAGGAGGGGGCCCCAGATGGGGAATGCACACGAGACCCCTCCTCTATTAAGACGCCCCTGACCTAATGGCTTTCTGTTGCAACTGAAAGCTAAATGCAATTTAATTTGTAAAATGTGAATCTTAGATAATAGTAAATGTTTCCATTTTTTTTAGAAATTAAAATAGTAATGATTAAGTCGATTTTCTATAAACAAATGTGTTGTGATGTGAAGGAGAAAATACACTTAATTTAAATTGTTTTCCCAGACCAAATACAGCTTTAATATTTGGCTTGTATCATATCACCAAGCCCAGAGTTCTAGATTATAGTAGAATAGGAGCACCCTAGGAGTGTCCTCTTTGAAATGATGAAGATGTCATATAACATGCTATTTATTTTAGTTGGTTTGATGGACTGTATACAAGTACCAGAACATTTGTATTATTTAGAAGGGAGATTGCATGGCATAGTGTTTTACCAATGGTACATTAAAATGGTTCAAGGCTTTGAATGAGGAGACAGAGCCACAGCTTCTTTGCCTGAAGAAATACAGTGATATATAATATTAATACATTTAATCATATTATCTTGTCGATACCATCCCTGAACAAATTCCACCTCAGGATGCACCAGGCTAAGGATTAAAAGCTTTATCTAATAAGCTAATAATTTGCCATATATCTTCAAGCTGCACTTTTACTTGAACATATTTTACTAACATGCCCCTTCCCCCTTGCCTTCCTGTAATGCCAAATTGAAAAATCTATAAAGCTTAAGGTGTTTCAGCAGCAGAAAACAATGACAATCTCTTGATCAAACCCAATCACACCCCTTTCACCCAATTTTTGGACAGCGCTGTGATATATTTATAAAATAAAATTCAGTATCTTACAGTAAATTACTCTGTGTGGAGTTAGTGAGCTGCAGGGGTGATTAGATGGATCCACAAAACAACCCAAAATATTGATGAACCAATATAACTGAAAGGGAAGGGATGGCACCCAGCGCTCTGATTATAGTGAGATTAATGTAGAATTGTATATGTTTATTTGCTAGTGTGTGGAGGGAGTTTTGCTGAACAATGAAGTGTGAGTGTGTAGTTATGGAAAGTGTGTGAATGCAGTGTTTGTATAAGTGTAATATAATGTTCCAATTGTATACATGACACAGTGGAAATTAATATACACTCCAAATAGACAATTGTAGCCAGGAGGTGGATTTTATATTAATTGAATTTAATTTATTAATGATGGACAGGTGGATCTAGATTCTGTAGTAGACAGGTTTTCACATGTACTTAAAGCAAGGTAAAAGCAAAGTAAAAAATTAAAATTATAATTTATTGAATCCAACTTGAAGTGGTTGTTGTGCTGTAAATCACTGTATAAGTCTCTTAGGCTCTTAGGTATTCCCGAAAGTTATAACTCCCACATATATGTAACTAAAAGGTAATTAATAAGTTAATTCATTGAAATAAATTATGTGACACCAGGACTTGAGGGTACCCTCTAATCAATTTGTTAAATCATTTAATGTGATCTCATATAGGGAAAAAAAAACAAAGGGAACTCAATTTTTGTAGGAAGGTCCTGTTTGTTTGGCTTCCTATGTTTGTTGTGGAGCTCTCCCGGGTTGTGTTGCCATGGCTGGTAATGCTGGATGGTGATGTTTTCACAGAACTATAGTGGAATCTTTAGTGTAGTGAGAGGTAGCAGATTATTGTAATATAGAGCACAAAAAACATACATGGGTTAATTTTGTCAGAAGAAGAACAACCTACCAGCATGTTTTTGGAATGTTAGAGGATACCAGAGCAACCCAGACAAATATGGGAAAACATACAAACTCTACACTGATAGTGCCTAGTGATGTGAGGCAGTAATGCTAACTATTAATGCCAACATGCTGCCACATAGCAAAAAAAATATCTAATTTGTGTGCATATGCAACAATTATAGCAAGTCTCTTTAAACTAGATGGAACCTCCAACAGTTCAATTTCTAAACACATTGTAGCGTCATCATTTGTAGTTATGGCTTTGATATAAATGTTGTAAAATAATTATATTATATGATGTTACCATAAAAAAGCAGGCAATTCTTGTAAAAGGACAATCCATATAGGAATTGAAGTATAATATATTATTGTAGGGTCGATATTTTCACACCTATCTAGGAACTTTATACTATTGTAAGTGTTTAATTCAGTTATTTTAGTTGTTTCTGATATGGATTTGCTTTCTGGGAGCAAGAAGCATATTGGAGATCTTTCCCTAATGCTGAGTAAATACTGGTCTATATACTGTATATCTTCCGTCCTGACTGTCGTACACATGATATAAATTTGTGAAGCATGTTGTTCACTGATATATTGTGCCAGTTGTGCAGCACGGCAGATGCATTATATCTGAAAGATATATTGTGCACATCTGCCTGTATGTACAGATACGCACAGATTGACCCATTTGCTGGCCACAGGAATCAGAGCGAATGATGTCACAACAGGTTCCTGCAGCCAGACATATCGGTTGGCCGGTTGGTAAGTGGGTTTGGACAGCTGCATACTTACCAAATAGATCAGTCGGCAAAGTGTGTAACCCACATAAGACAACTTTCATAGCTTTCCCAACTTTTGATTAGAAAGATAAATGTTATTAAATGTGCGGGATTGCAGCCAAAGGTGCCTTTTAAAGAACAGAAAAGGCCACCTGGGTCTTGGTACATTTAACCTTCTTGAAAAGGGACATGTTTGTTTATAACCATACAAGTACCTCTAGATATATTTTTAGTGTAATTGCTGTACCAGGCTCCGGGATATTCTCATTTTTGTAACAATAAGGCTTGCTTAATAAAAAAAATATGCTTCCTGCAGGAAAGCAATATAAATATGTTCAGAGTGCAGATAAGGTAATATCTTAGCTCTTTACTGTTATGTTTAGGCCACAGACATAAACAAAAGCTGTACATTTGTTTTAGTCATAAAATAAAATTTCCTTGGATCCATAAAAATAGAAGTGTGCTATTATCCAAGTGAATGGAATGGATGGGGATAATCTGCAAAAGAAAAACAGAAAAGAAAAAAATGGATGGAAACACATTAACAGTTGAAGGTCATGCCAATGGCCAACGCCATAAATAGATAAAGAGGTGCAATAAAATGGGGATACCAAGCACAACTTATATAGATTAAGTCTCTATGGAACCCCTCTGTAAGAAACAATTAGCAACTAAGGCATCACACCCCCCAGCTGAGTATGGTTCCCCATTGTTCTGCACCTTTATCTCACAAATCAGGCCATTATTAGTAGAAACCCAAGGGAGAATTGGTTATAGACAATTAGTTATAGCTTTGGGAGAGCATGTCCTGACCCAAATCTAAATTGCTGCAAAAAAAAGCTGTTTAGTATTTATGGGCTACATGAAAAAACTAGACAGTATTTAACCTGCATGCAAAGAAAAAAAATTTTTTTTTGCTTTGCTCCCAACTCCGAATCTGCCCATGTTCCTGATGGAGATCACGGCTCCTACTAGGCTGTGACATTGACAAGCTGCTGAAGAATTGGGATTGTTAGAGGTGCTTGTAGAGATGAACTGCTGACATTCTGTAACTGTAGTAAGGGAAACAGAAAGCTGACATATTGAGAATTATTGTTGATTTGTAGAATGCCAAGGGACTTTACAGTACAGTAACAATATGGGGAGGCCAAGGTATTGGCTGCAGCCAATAAGTGTTTAACCTTTATAGTAGTACCTGTCAGTCACCAGCGTTCAGCATTGGTAAATAGCCAAGGAAAACCCCAGTATTTGACCTCATCTATGCAACTGTAGGACCAGTAGAGACAAGTCAACTCAATGAGGGCAATTCAATTGTTTTTCGCGCTGCAATAATCAATGGTTGCTCATCAGAGCAATTCAATTGCTTTTGGCCGTCCATTAATTATCGCACTTGTCACCAATTTGCACTGCAGTTAGGTTGTCCACACCATGGACTTTTTGCACATTTCTGCTCGCCACATCAGAAGGCTGTGAAATGTGTACAGCAAGGCATTCACGCTTGAACAGAGCTACAATTGAATTGCTCCATTAGGTGCCCACTAATTAGCACACTGCATAAATCAGTTGAATTCACCCCAATGTATTAACCCAGGCAATAATAGATGGACCACAATATAGACCTTCCAAATAGAGGGAATTCCTTTAAGTGTGCAAAACAAACTTTTATGTGATGTGTTCAATGTATGCAGTACTGATAGAATAGCATCTGATTTCATTAGAAAAACTGTGCTGGAGCACTGGCATCTCCTGGCCACTGATTCAACACTTTTCTCATTAATTGCCCAACCATGCTTATCATACAGGAGTGGTCCTATTTTACAGAACCTACTTGAGGACACAAATAGAACTAACCATCACTGCCATAAAACAGTGAAATGGCTTATGAGTAGACCAGCAGTATAACACTGGTTGTTGTACATAGGCAAGACGTCTTGTATGCTAAAATAAAGATTGTCTTAGCACAGGTCATAAAAGCGTAGATACTGACAAGGGCATCTTCTGATCTTAATCTACCATTGGTTAAATACTTAAAACCCATAACACCCAATGGCATATTGAAAATGCTATATTTTGGATTATATTCTTCCACTTAGATGAGGTGGTGATAATGACAGCTTACTGCTACAAAATAAATATATATACTCAATACATTGGCCTTTAGTGGCCTTAAACTTTAAAATGCATTATTTTCTATAGAGTTCAGCTATAGTTCGTTTTTTCCCACCAGGATCAGAACCATGCACATGGCTGTGCGTCATCTTCCTGAGCTCATACGTCTTCATTATGGAACCCCGGACTCTCGCATGACTTAGATTGGATATAATGTATAAGCAATCTAAATCATACGAGAGATGACGTATTGGACTAGGAAAATGATGCATGGCTACCTGCATGGATCTGTACCTGGTGAGAAAAATAAAAAGAGCCGAGTTTCTCCTTTCTAATTTTCTGTAATATATCTGATCTCTGTTGGTGCTCTTTGCTGCTACAATTGCAGTTGCGGCTTGGTGGAGGGTTCGATTCTGTTCTAAACCCCGGGGGTTTGGTGGCGGTTTTGCAGCGGTTTCTAAGTGACAGCCCTGTTCTATTCTATTCTAAAATATGTTTTGACTGTGGTTTGGCGGCGGTTTTGCTATCTGCAGATTTACTAAGGCCAAAACCGCTGCAAAACTGCCATCAAAACACATTTTAGAATAGAATAGAACAGGGTTCTCATTTAGAAACTGCTGCAAAACCGCCACCAAACCCCTGGGGTTTAGAACAGAATAGAACCCACCGTCAAACCGCTGCTTAGTAAATTTTGCCCGCAGAGTCTCTTATAAATGGAAAATTGAATCTGTTAAATACAATATAGCAATCTGAGGTAGTATAAAATGTATATTTTTGTTGAATCTGCTTGATCCAATAGTCAAAAGTCCTTAAGATGGAAGTGTGAGATCTTGCGTGTGACCTGCACACAGTATTGGGCATAAAATTACAGCCTCACATAATCTCAAATAGTCAATTGCAGGAAAAAAAGGGAGGGGTCAGTCCATACTAGACCCTCTGTTGGTGTATCCCACAGATTCTGTATAATGTATCAACCGTGTCCACAAACAAATGTGTTGTCGAAGCTGGATTATTGGCTGAGACAAGATCAGTTTAAAATTGAATTGCAGCGACACCATCTTGCGACTGGCCGCAAGACGCCATCTTGGAAATGAGATCGCAAGACGCCATTTTGCGAATGGCCACCTAAGCGCCATTTTAGATAAACTCACACTTTAGTACATGTGGCGATATTACTATTAGCATCATGCGATTACATCTGTGACCATCGCCATAAGTTACGGCGATTCACCAAAAGCCCATTTCATGACTTTACGTAGTTTGGGTGCTCTGGATAAAGTGTATTTTATTATAATTCCCCTAAAGGATATATTTCAGAAATGGCTGTACAGTATGTCAAAATTGGATTGCATTAGCTAAACAGAACAAATGGCCACGTGACAACTAGCCCACATAGACAAGCTTCATGGACATAACGTCTGCTCTCACTCCAGGTGGCCCTGCTCGAATACAGCAAGAGGGTCGTTTGTAGCACCTTACATTAGCAGGCTTCCTACAATAAAATACCTTCAAAGTCAAGAGTGTTATCTGAGTTTTGGGACTGTGCTAATTTACATCCACACAGGCCCTGGGAGAGCAAAGACCAGTATTTTGGAGCCTGAAAAGGCGTGGGGGATGCTGGGGCATGAGCAAGTCGTGGAACTATAAGGCTCAGCATTCCACACTGCTAGGTGTTCACTTAGTTTAAATGAAATTTAAGTGCACCATTTCTCATACACACATTAATACGCACAATTGCGCTGTTAACTAATCGCATATTAGCAAATGCATAAGATCCTGTATGAAAACGCTGTTTATTAGCTTCATGCGCACGCATCTGCCCCAAGTTAACTAGCATCTTTACATCACACCCCGCATACTTACACATACTTATTACATATTCACATAAAAGATTTAATAAGCTTTAAAGTATAAGATTTAAGTTTGTTCATTTAGCATAAATGCTGTGAAATAAAGATTATTTGGTAACTAAGGTTTTATACATGATAAGTAAGCTGTGACTGGTATTGTACTGATGCGTACTCTTTCAAAAGTATTCCGGTACCATCGGTGTGGAGATCGCATCATGCATTCTCAACTTATGGACCGCAGAGACTTCAAGCAACAAAATGTACATTATATGAACAACTGTTAGGATGTTGCATGAGGCAGGAAACCAGAGACCCCCAGTTGTTAGAGGCTGGGTTGTGTCTATTTGAATCAACCTGTTAAATGCCTTGTAACATATGCCCTCTTTTTTAGGACCAATGGTATTAGCAACAAACGTCTCTATTGTGTTGTTTATTTCTGGGGGGTATAAATATGTGTGCTCTGACCCTGGGGGCCTAATTCAGATCCGCTCGCAAGCGGAGGGAGCTCCGTCGTGCGCATGCGCGAGACCCGCATAGCTACAGCCAAGCTGTCGCTCCGGGTCTCACACCAAAGGGGGTGTGCTGTCGATGGTAACTGGCAGCATGCCCCCTTTGGTGGGTGTGCCGGGGGCATGGCTGCCAGACGGAGGCGTTCCCATGGGAACGCCTACCGTCTGGGGCCGGCCCCACTGACATCACTAGTGATGTCAGTGGGAGTGATTTTGGCTCTGATAGAGCCAAAATCACTCCAGGGCTTGCGGCCACGAGACCCTACCACAGGGTCTTGTCGCAAGCCCGATGGTCGCGATGGTCTTGACCATCGCGACCATCATCATGGATGCTCGCATAAGCTGTGGGTGGTAACCCACAGCTATGCGAGCATCCAAGAGGCCGCTCCATTTTTAGGTAGGAGGGCCCTGATTCAGAGCGAGCGCTCTGGTCAGAGCGTCCGGCTCTGAATCAGGCCCTGGGTTCCTAGTTTTTGTGCAGAATGCTGATTGACGAGGGTTTTTTTGCTGATGCCTAACATCTGGACCAGAGAGCACTGCGTATGTATAATTGTACTTGGGTCTGTATAATCTCTTTGCGCTAAGATTATATGAGGATCATAGCGTGTAACTGCTGTACTTTTACTTGAATAATACTTTGTGCTTTAGAACCACAGGTTCTAGATCTGAAGTCTTTATTTACTGTATGACTGCGTACGCAAATTAGCGTCATCCTTAGAGATTTATAGGAAGGATATTAGAAGGTATAGGCCGGGGTATATAGAGGTTCAAAGGCAGTATCCTTAGTGTTAACTTCAATATAATCATAGTTTGATCTGACCTGGAGCTGCAACCATGATCATCGTCTGCGGTGACCAGGTCAATGGGGATATGCACTGGTAGTGAGCAAGTGGCTTGGAACAGCAGACTCACCAGTTATTCCTTCACAGACTGAGATGTGAACTGTACCGTAGGCAGGTAAGTGATGGTGATAGAGACCCACAACCGGAACCCGGAGAATCAGGATAACTGCAGCTATTCAGCATGGAACACTCCGCTTGAGATGGAACAGATCCAGGTGATATATTGCAAACAGGACTTTTGGGGTTTATGTATCAAAGCTGGGAGAGAGATAAAATTGTGAGAAATAAAGTACTAACCAATCATACATTTTGCAGGCTGTGTTTAAAAAATTAGTTATATGTTACAATTTTATCTCTCTCCCAGCTTTGATACATAGGCCCCTTGGACTAATAGTGGAAACGATTACTGCAAAGTCCAGTAGTCAGAATTCTGTATCTTTAACGTTTCTCTGCATATAGCGGTTTTATCAAAAGCTGCTGTGTGATAGACAATGTAAGTGTGCTACCCCGAATACTATAATATTTGTTTGTGATCTGATGGTAGTTAAATTATGACCCTCGTGTTACCTTCTGTTAGTGGCATCTGGAAGGAATGCCTTTTGTTCTATCTCCTCTCTTTGACCGCTTTCTCTCCACTTAACTCTTTCACACTTTAGCATAGAGGCAAGGATTTCTCCCCCAGTACAGTCACTAATCAAACCAGGAATTGTGCCAAAAAAAAGTGATATTTATTTCTGAGACCTTCACCAATAAGGCCATGGTTGTGAACATAACTTGTAAAGTTACTTGAGTCAAAGCAAAGTTGTTTGGCATAAAATATACAAATTGCACAAAATGTTATGATCTACAACAACATCACTTAGTAACTTACAGCTAACTATAACTACATAATATAACTACTAAACAATTCAAATACTTCTGGCTTAATTCACTTATTTGGTCCAAAGATTCACAGAAAAGTTTCTTCACTAATTCCTGTCACACTTATATAATATTAATGTAACACAAACTATTATTAGGAACTCTTATTCACTGATTTGGCTATCAATTGCTGTCTTAATTTCACTTCACAAATGCAATGGCAATTAGCTATAGTTTTATAATATGATGTAACTAACACTGCTTACAGTATGTAACTCACTTGACTAACTACAATTATACTGTCTGTCTAATATGTTCAATACAATATTCAGAAGAATGTTCCTCCTAGATGACTTGAAAATTGTATTTCTGGATTGCATTTGGATCTCTAGGTGTACAGTTTGGGCCCTTACTCTATGTGTTGCTATGCTGTTAGATACACACTTATAAATAATAAATCTGTCTCTCTACATTGGCAGCTTGTAAATGTAAAGATAGATAACAATGGTTTAATCACATCCAGAGTGGTGCTTGGTGGATGTTTCCCTCTAAAAGGTGGGCACTGCTGGCACTGGAACACAATAGCTAGTTTGTGGCACTACTGTACAAGCCTCAGCCCACAGTTGGTGTTCCAAATCATCCCATAGGTATTCAATAGACTTGAGGTTCAGTCTTGGTGCAGGCCACTCAAGATTTTCACATCAAACACAGCAAACCATTTTGTGATGGACCTCACATGTGCATAGGGTATTGTCTTTCTGAAAAAAGAGAGTAAAAGAATAGCCCTTGTATATAAAGTGTGTTATTGCTTGTAGTGAAGAAAACAGAGCAGTTCTCATGATTCCAAGAGTCAGTGTAGAGACTAGCCAGATGAGAAGACTTTGATGTAGTTGGCTGGAATAACAATTATTGCAATATTTTGGAACAAACATTCCCTGAATATACTGTAATTAAAAAATAGTTTGTAGTGTAATTAGGAAAGTGCAGAGCATGTATGATATCAATAGATACCACTTCAGATCTGCACTCAACATATATATTATAGACACTCCAATTTGTTCTCTATATACTTTATAAACAGGAAATGTTAGTTTCAATTGTTGCAGCATTTGGTAAACTGACCAATTATGCGAAAGTCTTCCCCATCTGTTCAGTCCTACTCTATCACTCAGAATTGTAAAATTGCCAATTACTATCACATTAGTATTTAACATACACTATGCATTCTGGTTTGAGACTCACCTGTACACAAGCTTTTAAAGGTAAGACTTCCACCAAGCATATCAGCTATTAGCAATAATGTGATAGTAATTGCCATGTTTACATGAATGATAGAGTAGGACTGACCAGATGGGGAAGACTTTGGCGCAGATGGCCCAATAACAAATGTTGCTACAAATGAAACTACTGTAACATTCCCTGTTTATAAAGTATAGCGAATACAGCTAGGAGTGTCTATAATATAAATGGTGAGTGCAGAGCTTCTATGATTTTTATTTACACAATGTGGTCACATACCACATGCACATGCACCCCAGATATAGGAGTGGTGAGTGCAGTGGATCAATGCCTATTGTTTATCTGATTAATTTATTAATTAATCTTTTTGTGATCAAATCTTCTCATGCACTCCAATATTAGCTCATTTAATCCAACTTGTTTCAAGTGCTTTCCTAGGCGTTTAATAACTGATATGCTTACTGGAAGTCCTGCCTTTGAAAGCCTATGTGCATTTGAGTCTCAAACCAGGCAGCCTGTTGTATGTTTAACATTAATGTCATACAGTAGCAGTTTACAATTCTGAGTGATAGAGTAGGACCAGACTAAAGATGTTATTATTTCTATATATGGTGAGTTATGTTTATTTTGAAATATGGTAAAATATGTACAGAAGATATATTGATTATGTAAGAAGCAAAATCAGTGAATTGTGTATCATCAAAATATCAATGATAATTTAGATCTAGGACACATGAAGATTTTGTGATTTTTTTTTATATAATACACCCAGGGGTGCTCAACATGTTGCCCTCCAGCTGTTGTGGAACTACACATACCAACATGCCCTGCCACAGCATAACTGAGGCAGGGCATGCTGGGATGGGTAATTCCACAACCACTTAAGTGTGCATGTTAAGCACCCCTGCAATACACTTGACTATTGTGCAGTATACACTTGATAGATTTCATATATATGTTGACACAACTTTTGTTTATGGGATTTGTGCAATTTTGCAAAAATTGTTTATTGAATTTTTATTTTCAGATTCTGATCATGGCAGAAACGAATGTAGACTTCATAAGGGACTTCATTGAGGCCTACAGGTCCCATACCTGCTCGTGGCAAACAAAGTTCAAGTACTACTCAAAGAGGCAGAAGAAGATCAAGGCACTGGAGAACCTGGTGAGGGTGAGCCAGCCATACAGTCCAAAGGCCACACCTGATTTGGTGAGAGGGAATGTAGTCAAGATGAGAACTACCTTCAAAAAAGAGCTAAACAAGTGGGATTAATCCAGAAAATCCAGGACAGGAAGGATGAGAAGTATGTGCCCAGATTGTGTTATTTTGATCTGTTGTCATGCACACTGAATCAGGAACTCGCAAGGACATCAATTGTTAACTTGGCAAAGGCAGTCAATGTGGGTGCCTCTACATCCTATACAGCTATACAAATATATTCCCTCAAGTGGCATTCTACATACACACTCAACTATAAATAACAAGACATGTTTAAATGCTTTAACTTTAAAACATAACAATAGTAGAAATTTACATTATAAAATTTCAAATAACATGTGCACATTAAACCATGTCATACTGTCATGACACATATGCTGCACCATTGAAATACTCTGCCCTGTTTAACTTTGCCTGTATACTGGCATTTTTGCTTGGATTTGGCTCCATTGGTGTAAACCCTAATGCTCCCTCAACACTATCAGTATCCCCTAGAGTTGAAACGGGAAGCAGTCGGGAAGCCGACGGACGTAATCCGGACCGCCGGCTTCCCGACTGTCTAATCCCGGTAAGGTACTAATGTCATTAGACCTATGCTGGGAGCCCGACACCTGGCTTACTGATCGAAAGTAAGCTGGGTGCAGACAGCCGCGGGGGTAGGGAGGGTTAGGTTAGGGGCTCCGAGGGTGACATAGGGTTAGGCACCCCCCCGGGAGGTTAGGTGTAGGCTAGGGGAAGGGGGTGTTAGGGTTAGGCACCCCCAGGGGGAGGTTTGGGTTAGGCACCTCCCCCCGGGGGACTTAGGTTTAGGCTGCGGGGATGGGGGGTTAGGTTTAGGCACTTAGAGTGGGGATTAGGGTTAGGCACTTGGGAGCGAGGTTAGGGTTAGACACCCCTAAGGGAGGGTTAGGGGGGGAAATTAGGTTAGTTATACTTACCCTAAGGACAATCAGGATTTCCTCCTCTGCAGTCGACGGTAAATCATACTGAATCCACTGAAACTGTGCTGCACACTGTGGGTTTTTAGATGTGAAGTTGTTGCCCAAAGCTGTTCGGATTCTGAAAAAATCGGACAAAAATTAATTTTCGTGTTCCAAGTGAAACTGAGGTATGGCTCAGAACCTCATGGCAAATTATGTTCTCAATACAAAGCAAAATACCATTGTCGGATCTTGCATCTCTTGGATTGCATATAAGTCCCTGTCATAATGCAATTTTCCTTCATGTTCCTCCCTGAAGCAGCTCTGACTTTGTGGGTGAGCTAAAAGCATTGTACAGATCAGTATGATCTGTGCAGGCTTCATTACGAGTACATAGAGGAAATAGTTAATTTAAATAAATGCATGGGGTTTCTCCCTAAATAAGTAACCAGTCCAGAATCTCTCAATCTGGTCTGGTATTGGAAAAGGGGCTTAAAAATTACATGGGGTTACCCATATTTCCCAATAAACAGCACCAGGTTGAACCAGTTGGGGGGATAACACTATAGCAGGGAGACGCACAGCATGGGGTCCCCTGGCCATAATATTAACCAGCCTTAAACTGGTCATCCCAGGGCTGGAATCCATCAGAAAGACAGAACTCCGCAAAAAATGGAGTCCCCCATTCTGAGGAATAATCAGCCCTGGTGGTGGTGGGTGCAGAGTTAATGGTAATGAAAGAGTTAATATTGTTCTTTACAGGCAGCCTACAAGTCCCAGCAAGCCTGCCCTGCGATGATGGCACATTTGGAACAAGTGCCAGCATACCCAGACATTAAGCTCCTGCTGGTGCATGTAGTCTGTCTGAAAAAAAATATTAAAATAAACACAAGACACACACACTGACTGTTGTATACATTTTTAAAAAAACACTCCCACAATCAGCCTTATTTCACCAATGTGTTACTTACAAAACGCAGGGACCATGTCCTCTTTGATCCATGTAGCATCCTGCAGTTAGCAAGCCACGATGAATGTTACTGTTGGTCACTCCATGGGAAAGTGCTGATTGGCTGAGACACTGCCATAGCAACTGTTCCCACACTCTCAGCCACTCAGCACACAAATTTGTGAAAACTCCACCATTTTGTGAATTATAGAAATCTCACATATATGGGGCAGATGTACTAAGCTCTGGAAAGTGATAAATTGGAGACTGATAAACTACCAACCAATCAGCTCCTAGCTGCCATTTTTTCAAACACAGTCTGTAAAATGACAGGAGCTCAGTGGCTGGTAGTTTATCACTTTCCAATATATCACTTTCCAGAGATTAGTACATCTACCCCTGGTTGATGAGAGTGCTGAATCTGCAGTTAACCACAGGGTGTGATGGCACACCATATCTGTATTGGACAAGGAACATATACATTAAGGAGCCAGACTTAATGTTTGAATGGTAGAGATTCTGTAGTTTTATTTAATTTCAGATCATGTGTAAGAAGCCATAATAGGACATGTTTTTTTGTCCATTATATTTCATAGCTTTTTAAAGTTAATATGTTTATGCTTTTCCCTCACATCCCCACCTCTGACCTTTGACCTGCTTTGCTCTTACACCGCAACTGCTGCCCTTTTGCTTTTCCCTCACACACCACCGTTAGTCCACCACCGTTAACCTTTCTTTAATGTTATGGGGTACAGTGCAGTGAAGATTGGATATGGGGTGCAGGGCAGTGATGACAAAACAGGATGCAAGACAGTGAGGAAACAATATAAGACATCAGATAATGGTACATGCTGGTGTAGGGTCAGGGCTGTAGAGAGCATTGCCACTTCCGGGGCTATTCAGCTTCGCTTTCAATTGAATTGTGGCCTATATTTATTAAAATATACAGATATATATATATTTATAATATACACACACATAGCACACAGCATCGCTTTGAATTGAATAGTGGCCATATAGAGGATATGTATGATTTTTAAAATATTTTTCTCTCCCTCATCTTTCTCTCCCTCTCTCTCCTCCGTATGAGAGAAAATCCAAATATTGCAGGTGTACTTCAAAGCTGACAACCAAACTGGGAGGTCAATGTATAGTATAAAGGGGCCTATCCATTAGGCGACCTGAAAAACTGAACGTCTAGAGTTCAGTCCTTCAGGTCGCCGGGTGTGGTGCCTGCACTGAACGTCATTCAGTGCAGGAGACCAACCTCCTATCTGCGAACATGTGGAACCTGATGACCGTCGTCAGGTTGACAAGCATGTTACACAGATAGACGGAGTCGGCGAGGACCCAGTGCACACGCATCACTGGTCCTTGCCGGCTAACCATTAGATGACTTTCTGAACGTCGGTTTTGGTAGGAGCATTCAAAAAGTTGTCTAATGGATGGGCCCCTTGAGCGATAATGGCGGCACTCAATGTACAAAAATCAAGCTATAGATTTTGTGAACCAATGTTTCAATGTGTATAAAACATATAATCTTGAGGTTGATAACAAACGTAAGTTACCAAGCTAAATACCCACACCAATCACAATCTTTGTTTACAGCTCATTTGTGGTGTGGGTGACGCCGAATCTTGTGAGACCTGTGATGTAATCAAGCCGCATGGGATCCTGCAGTGAAGCAGCGCCATGGATGGTCTGGTGTGGGTATTTTGCTTGGTAAAGTAATATGTTAGCCTTTTTTTTCATTGAGTGCTGCTGTGATTGCCCATACTCTCACACACACACTCACACTCTCTCTCTCTGTCTCTCTCTGTCTCTGTCTCTCTCATTTCACGGGTATTTACTTTCCAGAATTTAAGTATGTGGCTCCATGTTTATTTGCTATTATAGATGTAAGTTGTAAATTATCACAGGCAATGGCTCTGTTCACGTAGTTAAACGATTCCCTATAAATTTGTAACGTTGTATGTGTTACATTCTGTGTATGCACAAAAGCATTGTGTGATTGAGAAACACACTATCAGAAATGACTGAATAAGTCATTAGCATCCTAGGCAGAGAAAGAGAGGTGGCTAATAATGCGTGCAAAAATGGTCCATTTCATGGGCGTGTTATGGGGCTGTCACTGGTGTTGCTAAAGTGTTTTTGTACTCAGATGTTGCAGCATTCATGCTTCAACTTGCACATATACTGTATGTATATATATATATGTGTGTGTGTGTGTGTGTATATATACGTACATTATTTTTTTTATTCAGTGGTCAATAATATAACAGGTGGTATATGTTTCCTATAAGCAAAGATGGAGGTTGAAGTTGTCAAAGGTAGGCGGTAGCTATGCCCTCCAAGTTGCTATCCACACCCACCGTACAGACCACACCCCCACAGCATTGGCCTCCACATTACTAGTCACACCCCCGCTGTGCTGGTAACCCCTCCTACGGCAGCACACATTAGGCCCTTCTTAAATGTCTGCTCCAGGCCTATGTGGATCTTAATCTAGTACAGCCTGGGGGTAGGGTGACACTACCCAGCAAGGTGCTGCCAGCATGCAACCAGAGGGGGAGAGAGGCTGGGGCACCAAGGTGAGTCCTCTATTCATTCTACTTGTGTTGCACGACTACTTGCACTTGTAATGGGTGCTGGGAGGGTGGGGTGGAGACCCTGGCTGCTAGCAGAGCTGCAAATAGTATTGGGACGGCAGGCTGACTGTGTGAGGGGAGGAGGGCTGTCTGTGGCCATTACCATGGGCACTTTTGTTTTTTAAGGAGTTTGGGGATTATCTGGTTTTGTTACTGTATATTGGTTAGTTGATCAGAAAAACATATGTGGCTCTAAGAAGAATTGTGTGTGTGTGTGTGTGTGTGTGTGTGTGTGTGTGTGTGTGTGTGTGTGTGTGTGTGTGTGTGTATTTCTGTGTGTGTATAACCTGGCAGATATTAATGATGTTGTATTTGCTTGTAAAGGCCTCCCTTTTGTAGTTGTTAGAGTTTGCTTACTCTCGGGCAAAAGTCAGAGGGGGAATTAAATTCTGTGCAGTATGCCGTGCCCAGCTGGGCACATCAGCTAGTTATGGTAGTACCGACATGGCAAGTTTTCTCTCACGCCTCAATGGGATGCTAAGAGAAATTTGCAAAGCCAGCAGATGCAATGAACCAGATAAGACCCAATAACTATAATTTCTCATTGCTATTTGTGGCAATAAGAAATTAAGATCTGCTGGGATGTACTAATATACAGATGCAAGGACGGAGGTTCAGAAAGGAGCTCATCCCTGCAAAATGTAAAAGTAAAGTGATTGCTAATGCGATCCCTTCACTTCAAGGCTTGGGACCCAGTGGTGCTTAATCAGACTGTGTGTGTGCGCGTGGCTATTTTCGGTGAGGGATGGATCTCTCTCCAGGTAAGTTTTTCAAAGTGTATCCCATAGGTTACAATGACTTACAACATCTGAAGGTGGCATTAGTTGCCAGTGTCAATCTCTGGAACGCTTTGCATTTGGGAGCTTGGTAACGTCAGCATTTCATAAGCCCCATAGAAACCTATGGAAGTTTGTTTTGCAGTAGAAAATGGGGGATCTCAGCACATACTGTATGTCTGATGTTGTCGCCCCCCCCCCTTCCTCCCCCCCGTACATACATCCAGATGGTACTTAATATTGGCAAGTAGCCTCTCTAAAGGATATACTACATATATTTTTTTATACATATGTTCCATAATGTGGAGGTATACACAGATGCTTTCAGAACATTTTACGGGGACACTCTAAATTCCCAATCCTCTTCTGTACGTTTATCACTTGTATGGTGCCTGTATTTTATTTTGGTGTTTTTTGATGCTCGCTGTGCATCAGTAACTAGAATCCTTTCTGTATTGTATACAGTTCAAGGAATGCTCTGTTTTAGTAGTGGTCACTACAATAGTCTCTGATTTGTCAGATGAGAATCCTAGGTATTATATTTGTTTATAGCTTTTTGACAGAACAATATGTCATTGCCTACTTAACCACACCCACATTAGATAAACCACACCTACTGGGTTTTTGCCATACCCATTTTTTATATTGCAATGCGCCAGGGCCACTTACTTGTGTTTGCCCCAGACTGAAAGTTGCCAGCCAGCCCCTGACCATACCCCAGTGTCTTAGGTTCAGGGATAATGAAATAGTTAAGTAATTCAAAAGTAAAGTTTGCCATTGGCAAACTGCCGGTCCCTGACACTATGGTCAGCTGGCACCTGTAGTTCACCAAAAAAAGCAAAAAGACAACAGTTTAATGTAATAAACATTTTAATAAAGACTGTATATATATATATATATATATATATATATTTATATATATATATATGTGTATATATACACACATGAATACATACTATGTACATACTGTACATACTGTATACACACACGTAATGCTATGTTATGTCTGTATTTATGCATGAACTGCTTCTTTTTTCTAAGTTGACAAAGGTTTTAACTGGACATGTTTTAGTGTAGCAAGAAGTTAAATCTCCTCCGTGTAATATGAATTCTGTTCAAATTTGCCTCATGCATATGAAATATACATATTCTGAAATCCTTAAGGCAGTGCCACAACTCAAAATGAACACCTGTATAATTTACTCTGTCCCAGAATGTTGCTACATAATAACAAGTCTGTTCCTATTTTGATGCCACACTGTGAAAAAGAAATAGAACAGGTCTTTAGAAGAAAAAAAATGCCCAGAAAAAGAATAGAAACAAAGGCAAATTAATTCCAGTTGTAGCTTTAAAAAGATACCAGAATGACATCACGTAATTACAATGAGCTTCAGCTGTACCAAAATGTATGTGCACTGCATTTATGCAAACAAATTCAATTCCCATAATTTAGGAAGCTTGAATGATTTTTTGAAAATTATACTGAACATTGTCATCTGCTTAAAGCTCACTTCTTCGTGTGCTCCCTGGTGTTCAATAGTTCTAGAAAATCAAGAAAAATCAGGTGCTCCCATTCAGAGCGGAACACAATTTCAATTAAAACTCCAACTAAAATTAAAATGGTGCTAGACAGCAGGGATAATAAACTGCTACTTCTTGTTTGTGTGGCATGAATATTAGTTGATGAATGTCAGTAAATTTCTTCCATATAAATCTTGCAGAATTTTTATTTCTATCTGTCCCTTAATGAAAAAGCAAGCAGGCAAACATATCTTAATAAGGCATTGGTCAAAGATCAAACTGAAATATAAATTAGCAATCAAACTGGTTATATATACAGTATATATGACAGGCCATTGGAAATAGCAGTGTCAATTTAGCTATGGACATAAATGATGGTGTTTGAATAAATTATAGTGAGATAGCTTTATTGGATTCAATTACATATGAAATTGAACATCCAGAAAACAAAGGATTATGAAAACAGGAATGTATTTATTTTGGTAATGTGTTACAATGTGCTGATAGACAGATAATAAATTCTAGACATGACTGAAGTAATGAAATCCCATTGCATTTAAACAGCTATGAAGTGAAATTTCAGTTTTTAAGTAGCACAAACATTCTTTTTTATGTTTCTTTTCATAGTTGATTCTATTCACAGGAAAAATGTAATCCCCAATGTACAATTAGTGCTAAAATTCCAGCATTTTGGAAAAAATAAATCACACATAAACAGTAAGCGTGTCCTTTCTCAGGGAGAGCAGTCAGTGCTGTGTTGAAAGAAAAGTGTGATTACCTGTCATGGTAAACAATATCAAGCACCTTATTATTATATTAAAGTGATTGTCTAGACCGATGCTTCTGCTGGCCACACATCTAATGAAAATATTTCCAACCAGACAACATACTGCTTTTAAACCTAAATTCCGGGTCTGACCCTGGAGGTTGGAACAGGGTTCCAATCCGGATCAGACCCGGAATTTCCCCGGTGCTGTCCCAGGATATTCCTGAGTTGGCGCCGTTCACACTGAAGCCGGGTCTGCAGTGACCTGGCTTCTCCAGCGTTGAAGTGGATACTGGGAGAAGATGTCATCTCCAAGCGCCACTGAAGCTGGTCAATCGGCAGGCATGTGGCATGATCCGGGTCATCGTGACCCAGATCACGCCGTTTACACTGCAGGGTTTCACAGGTCATTCCTGTGTTAAACCCTGCAAGTTACCTGGGTTGGATTGCCGGGTCATTCGACCCAGGAATCCCACCGTGTCCCTTTTTACACCAAGAAGCTACCCAGGTTAACCCTGCAATAACCCGGGTTTTAGCTCTGGTATAAAAGGGGTATAAGTTGGCTGGTTGAAATTAAAATCTGTTAATGTATAGAAGCAAACATCAGTCAGTCATTTGCTACCATATGCTGGAAAATTTAATAAAATGGTCATTCAGACAAATTGGTTAAATCAGTGTTTCCCAAACCTATTCCTTAGGGAGCACTTACAGTCCATGTTTTCCAGGTCTCCTTACAGAGGGCCTCATTTGTCAACAAGTTTTATCATTCACAACGAGTGATAAAACAACTTGTTGCATATGATAATGGTACTTCAGCCAATCAGCTCCCAACTGTCATCTTTTTGAAAAATTACAGTTGGGAGCTAACTGGCTGGAGCACCATTATCATACGCAATGAGTTTTATCACTCGTTGTGAATCATAAAACTCGTTGATAAATCAGGCCCAGAATCACAAGTGAAATAATTAGCTCCACCTGTGGATCTTTAAAATGTGTCAGCCAGTAATAAATACACATGTGTATTAACTAGGAAAAATGGAAACCATTCACTGTAAAGCTGGCCACACACTAGACCAACTTACTTCCAACCAGCCAACTAGTTGATTGGTTGGAATGAAAATCTGGTAAGGTATGAAAGCAAATGACAATCAGCAATTTGCTCCCAAACGCCGGAAAATGGACAAAAACTGTTGTTTGAACAAATTGTTTTGATCAAACATTTAACAAACTTGTCTGAATGACCATTTTCATCTGTTTTCTGGCAATTAGAAGCAAATTGCTGATCATTTACTCCCATTCCTTACCAGATTTTCATTCCAACCAATCAACTAGTTGGATGGTTGGATGAAAGTTGGTCTAGTGTGTGGCCAGCTTTAGTGCACCCAGAGGAATTAGTTTGGGAATCACTGGGTTAAAACAAACAGATTTAACAAACTTGTCTGAACAATTTTTCTCAAATGTTTTCTGGCAGTTGCAATTTGCTCCCATACATTACCAGATTTTTGTTACAACCAGCCAACTAGTTGCTTAACAGTGCATGTTTTCCATATCTCCTTGCTGGAGCAAAGGTGTATTCATTACTGACTGACACATTTGGTGACTAATTGTTTCATTTGTGATTCTGTGAGGAGACCTGGAAAACATGCATTGTTAGGTTGTCCCGAGGACTCGATTTGAGAATCAGTGGTCTTGCCTAACAAATACAGTAGGAAAGAGATAGCTACAGCCTGCTTATGGTATTTTCAATATTTGTATTAATGACCTTGCAGATGTCTTGGTGTACATATCCATACCTCCCAACAGGAGGGATTTTAGGAGGGACAAAATGATCTGTTCCTGGACTTTCCTCTTAATATATTGATTGCAAACACCTGTGTTGAAACATCTTGCTTATCAATTAACTAGTTCAACACAGGTGACAGCAATCATAAATTAAGAGGGAAGTCCAGGAACAGAGCATTTTGTCCCTCCAGGACTGGGTCATATTGGGAGGTATGCATATCTACAAGTGATACTTAAGTATTTACAAATATAAACAAGTAGTAAAAGAGTAACTTGATGCAGAATGATTTAAACAGAATGGTAAATTTGGCTGTGAATGATAGGTGATATTTAATGGAGATAAATGTAAAATTATGCTTTTAAAGAGGGTATTTGTCAAAGCTGGGAGAGAGATAAAATTGTGAGAGAACTAATCAGCTTCTAATTTACATTTGTGTTTAAAAAATGATTGTTAGGAACTGATTGTTTGGTAATTTATATTTTCCAATTTTATCTATCTCCCAGCTTTGGTAAATACCCCCCCTAAATAATTATTACTTATGCCAGTGGTTTCAAACTCGGTCCTCAGGACCTCAAACAGTTCATGTTTTCCAGGTATCCTGGCAGGTGCACAGATGTAGTCATTACTCACTAACACATTTTAAAAGATCCACAGGTGGAGCTAATTATTTCACTTGTGATTCTCTGAGGAGACCTGGAAAACATGTACTGTTTGGGTACATAGAACTGTAGGTGCCTACACACATAGAGATCTGCTCACAATCCCACGATTTGTACGATTTCCCCCTGAATTCTGGTCGGCAGATGTGGGTATGATTTGGTCTGAAAAAGCTGCCAAATTGACGCACGATCTATCGTGCCTTCTAAGCTATCCAGTGCATCGTGACTTGAGATTGTCAGATCTGCCCTACAGCATGGCAGATCTGAAGATGCGATGTGCGACCTGCGGGGACGCACATCGCATCGTGATCGTGAGGGGGGACTTACGATTTGGGCATATTTTACACGATCTGTCGTTCCGATGCATCTGAATTGGCCAGACCGGGTAAAATATTGCCATGTGTGTAGGCAGCTTAAGTTTGAGAACTTGTGACTTATGCTACACAATAAAATAAAACTGACATGAAAAAGAATTTAGAAATAGCAGCAGATGAAAAACTGAATAGGTTGTAATTGACCAGTGCACAAGGGCAATAAATATGAATTTATACCTGTATTTACTGCCCCCTTCCATTATCTAGGTATCACTTCTTTGTTTAATAGAGTTTAATATCAGGACAGGGCAAAGGTGGCAAGGGTGGCAAGAGAAGTACTACTGGTGTCTTTTCCTTATTGCCCCAAAGCAATTTATATTTTTGGCGTACAGTACACTCCAGGGTAAACAAATTTTAATGCATCTCTCTGTGTTGAGTATAGGAGTATGAAACTTCTGGATTTTGTTTGTGGCACTTGATAAACATAATTCACTCTAATTTGTGATTCGTAATCTGCTCTACACTGTTTATATTCCAGGAGTTCCTGTCAATCATTTCACAGTTATGTGGTGCAGCCAACAGCACCAAGTGACTGAGAGTTTCAGAGCAACTGGAAATCAATACAAGTAAATTGGATATTGTGGCTTCACAAAGAAAAGGGTCTTTAATAAGAGTAGGTGGACAGACACACTAGAGATAATCACACAAAAAAAAGTGTTTTGCTGCTGTCAGTGTGTTTTAAGATAGACACTAGTTTATATTACAATGGATTGCCTTTGTACTTCTATATATTATATAGCTAATGGTGCTATCAACAAGTACTGATAAAAATTGATTTTTGCAACAGTCAATGGATCATTTTATATAAGTATATTTTTTTGCATCTAATGATGAGTAAAAAAAATGCCATCTAGAGTCATGAACTGCTGTCACAATTAGCTTAGAATACAAGAAGGGTCGCTGCCATAAAGTATACATACTGGACTAACAAAAGCATTTTTGGATAAACCAGCCAGGATTTGGAGTCATAATTTTCATTTTAAGAGTGTCATTTAATTCCAAGTGATGTCAGAACAACGTTCAATGCTAACAACTTAAAGTAGGCACAGCATCACTGCAAAATCACCTCAACATTGTGCATTTTACTTCACACACACATGATTTTGCATGATCATCACACAGAATTGAGATAAAATATTTTAGAAATCCTATATAAATCCACTAGGAATATTGGTAAACACTAGAGATGCGTGCAGACCAATGTGTTTTGGTTTTGGATCTAATTCATCATTGTGCTTTGGTTTTGGTTTTAGTTATGCCAAAACCACTCTCACACGTTTTGGTTTTGGATCTGAGTTTTTAAAAAAAGTGTTTATAAAAACAGCTAAAATCATGGATTTTGGGCCTATGTTTGTTCCTACAGTATTATTAACCTCAATAACATTAAATAACATTAAATTACAGTAATTTCCAGTCAATTTTGAACACCTCACACTATTGTTCACCAATATTGGCCAAAGACTGGCTAGCTAAACTAAGCAACAGAGCAGCGTTACAAACACACAGCAGTTTAAAAGAAAATAGGACATCTTTGAAACATTGCACCAAACCAGTGGCAGATAAGATGGCAATTTAATAAACTATACAATCCCATAGAAAGAGTGTTTTCATTAATCAAGAACTAGATCAGAGGACCGAGGGCAGTACAGGGAATTGGTGGTGGAGTATGTGTTACTAGGTAGTGGATGTCATGACTGGCTCAGGAGGATCTCCTACTGAGGAGCTGAAAGCTGAGGTCCTGGGTTGTGGGAGGTATCGGAGGCAAGGGGCCTGGATGTATGTCCTCCTCATCCATAAGTATTGGATGTTAGCGAGACCTGACCAAAGGCGTGGAGTCTAACCTGCTGGGAGGTGTTCACCAGTTACCCCTCCAAGCGGGATATGGGTTTAAGCTGCACCCAGCAAGCAAGTCATGGCCCTTTGGTCAGGTATCCGATACAGGTGGGAAATGGAGGGAGAAAACACTGATGATACCCAGGAAAATTTACTTCTAAAAGAAGCACAAGGGAGGTTTCTGTACTTGGATATTGTACTGAGTGTGTGGGACAAGGTATCAGATGCACTGCTAGCACAGGAGAGTGTCACTGCAGTTGTACTCGGATGTTGTACTGAGTTTGCGGGCAAAGTACCAGACTCACAGCTGGCACAGGAGAGTGAAACTGAATGTGAGGATACTGGGTGACCTGGGTATCCCGGGGTTCAGGGATCACACAGTGGAGTGGGTTATAATGAAGGCAAGATGAAATTTATTCATGGAGACAAAGAAATCCAGCAAACAGTAGCAGGGTTATATCAATACAGTACACTCAGAATTCAGCAAAGTCTTTTCCAGCTGCTATATATCTCCTCCCTACCTGGTCAGCAATGACAGCTGTAGCAGGGCACACAGAGCTGCTGATACCCAATGACACTGAGAGGGACCAACACCCCTACCTCCAGAGTCACACTGTACAGACACACTTCCCCACAATTCCCCCTGCTGCACCACCCTACTTCCCTCTCTCTGATTGGCAGGCCCTGTGTCAGTCTTTCCAGAGAGGAAGGAAGAGGGCTTTTAACAGGAACACTCCCTTGCTGTCTGCTGCTGGCAAACTTCCTGTATGAGACTTCTGCAGATTGAGGGCTTCAATTTAAGAACACAGAACTGGGTCATGGAGTTAACTCTTTTCTACATGCAGGAAAGTCCTAGAAGCCCATTTCCCTTGCATCCGTACTCTGAAGTTGTACTCATTGTTGTACTGAGTATGCTGGCTAGGTATCAGATGCACAGCTGGCACAGGAGAGTGACACTGTAGTTGTACTCGGATGTTGTACTGAGTACATGTGCAAGCTATCAGACACACCGCTGGCACAGGAAAGTGACACTGTAGTTGTACTCAGAGGATATACAAAGTATGCGGGCAAGGTATCCAGATGCACCACTGGCACAGGAGGGTGACACAGTGGTTGTACTTTGATAATGTACAGAGTATGCTAGCAAGGTATTCAGATGCACCGTTGGCACAGGAGAGTAACTAGAAATGACTCAAGAGCAGAATAGCAAGGGAACCTGGAACGAAGTGACGGTAAGCAAACACTAGTAGAAATGATGTTCCTGTTGTCCAGAGTCCAGTAATATATCCCAAGGTACCAGTCCATTGGACGACAGTGTCAGCTGACAACAACCATACTACCATTGGACGAAGGGTCAGACAGGTGATGAAGATGGTCATGGCTGCGCCCATAACAGCAACCTCGGTAACCAAGTCACGGAGCAGCACATGGATGTCCAAGTGCACCTAAAGCATAATCCTCACCATGTCACTCACCACCGCACCTAACATCTGACCGCATGAGAAGTCAGGGGAAGTCGGCACTGTGGTGAGTAACAGCTGATACTAGGCAAAAATCTGACAGTATCCCTCCTTTCAGGGTGGACTCCGGATACCCACAAGGCTTATCAGGAAATCTTTTGTGAAAAGCTCGAACAAGTTGAGGAGCATGGCCTTAATCCATGCTCGTTCTTCAGGTCCGAATCACAGGACATAACAGAGATATATGGAAGGCATTGGACATCTTCAGCTGGGGTGTAAGTTCTAGTTTATACACCACAGGATGTATTACTTTGATAATGCAGTGTGGCCAATGAAGTGTTGGCAAACTTCATGCTAGGCACTTTTAAACTAATGTTCTTAGATGATAACCATACCCTATCTCCGACTCTCAGAGGGGGAACTGCAAGACATTTTTTATCAGCAAATTTTTTGTCTACATGAGGCTTTCTTCAAGGAACAATGAATATTTTTCCATAAGTCTGCAAATGAGCTTACCAAGTAGTTACAGCTGGAACTTCCATGGAGGGTAACTCTTGAAATTCAGGCACTCGTGGATGTCTACCATAGACTGCAAAAAATTGAGTGGAATCAGAAGAATGATACCTGAAGTTATGCGAAAACTCCACCCAAGGTAAAAGGTTGAGACAGTCATCCTGTGAAGAGGATACAAAAAGTCTGATAAATGTTTCCAGCTCTTGATTCACCCTCTCTGTTTGACCATTTGTTTGTGGGTGATAGGCGGAAGAGAACTTAATTCCACAGGATGCACACAGTGCTCTACAAAACTTTGCTACAAATTGTACTCCTTGGAATCGATCCACAACAATCCAAATGGTGTTATGTCCTTTGGACGGTGGTAATTCTGAAATAAAATCCATAGAGTGGTGTGTCCATGGAGAAACTGGAACAGGCAAAGGACATAATGGCCCCACGACTTTATTGCGAGAGACTTTATTCTGAGCACACTTGACACAGGACATGATGAACTCTCAAACGTATTTCTTCATGGTAGGCCACCAGTAAGATTGCTGCAAAAATTGTAAGTCTTAAGAATGCCAGAGTGTCCTGAAAAAAGGGAGACATGGGCCCATGTCAGTAAGTTTTTACGCATTTGTGGAGCAACAAAGATTTTTCCTGATGGGGTAGACAGGAGTTGAGTGGCAGCAAAGACGAGAGGGTCCAGAATTCAGCAAACTTGAGATTGACCCTCTTCCTCTTGTGCAGATAGAAGAGACAGAGACAGGGATTCGGCTTTCTTGTTCAGGACTCCAGAGCTGTTTGAAGGTAAACCAAATTTTTATCATCTGTAATGATGGTTACAGGGAATCTTGCACCCTCCAGGAAGTGTTGCCACTCTTCCAATGCCAAGCGCATAGCTAGTAACTCCTGGTCACCAATGGCATAATTTTTCTCAGCTGGAGAAAACTTTTGTGAAAAGATGGGCGAGTCTTCCCATCCTCAGCAGTTTGAGACAGCACAGCTACCATGACCCACTGAAGAGGCATCAACTTCCAGAAACAAGGGCTTTTCAAGTTTTGGTTGGCAAAGGATTGGTGCCATGGAGAATGCTGTTTTATGCCATTGCTGCCGAAGGGGGCCAACGGGAAGTATTGGCTCCCTTCTTGGTGAGAGCAGTGATGGGAGCAACCAGAGTGGAGAAGTTCAAAATAAATCATCTATAATAATTAAAAAACCCTAAGAATCACTGGGTAGCTTTCAGGGAGTTAGGATGAGGCCAGTCCAGGATGGCACTCAATTTGTCTGGATCCATCTGTAGAGAATCTCCAGAGATGATGTGCCCCAGAAATGGCATGGAAAATTGCTCGAAGAGATATTTGGAAATCTTTCCATACAGACAGTGGTCACGAAGACAGGAAAAAACCCTCTTGTACATGAAATTGGTGTGACTGCAGATCCTTGGAAAAAAATTAAATATTGTCTAGATAGACCACAACAAACTTGTAAAGGACATCCCTGAAAATGTCATTCAAGCAACCTTGGAACACCGCTGGTACATTACATAACCCAAAAGGCATTATCAAGTACTCAAAGTGGCCATCTCGTGTTTTGAATGCGGTTTTCCACTCATCCCCCGCCTTGATGCCGATCAAGTTGTAGGCTCTGCGAAGATCCAACTTTGTGAAAAAGTGAGCTCCACGAAGCTTGACGAAAAGTTCAGAGATTAGTGGCAGCAGGTATCAGTTCTTGATAGTAATTAGATTGAGTCCACGTAATCTATGCAGTTTGAGTCCCTCGTCCTTCTTCTCAACAAAGAAGAATTCAGACAGCATTTAAAGACCCTTTGGCTAGGTTTTCTTTAATGTAGTCGGACATGGCTGCTGTTTCCGGAACCAAAAGAGGGTAAATTCGGCCACGAGGTGGCATTTTCCCAGGAATGAGATCAATGCCACTGTCCCAAGAGCAATGAAGAGGTAATTTGTTGGCAGCCTGTTCATTAGAAACATCAGTAAAATCCTGATATGGTGCCAGCAGATGGGGATCTAGGAGGACTTTTAATTGATCAGGAGTAGGAGGCTTAAAAGCAGGTCTGGTAGAAACATTGATGAAAATAGCCTGTATCCCAATTGGTCTAATATGCAAATAGCCTGTTTGCATATTAGACTATTTCAGTGTAGGGATATGTCTTTAAAGCCAAAGCTGACCTAAAACTAGTTCGTCGGAGGTTTTAGGTAGGACTAAGAATTCAAACATTTCTTGATGAAGGTATCCTACTCAGAGGGACACCTGGTGGGTAACAGAAGAAATGGAATCTCCTAGAATGACATTGCCATCTACACCCAATAAGGTCAGCTTGCTGGGTAGAGGAGTGACTGGTATACCCAGGGTACGTGCCAAGGATTCTGATATAAAATTTCCAGTGGCTCTGGAATCCACCAAGGCTTTAAACTCTTTTGTCCTAGATTTGTGGGAAAGGGACACCGACAACAGACTATCTATTAAATGGGATGGGTTGACCACTACCCCTAACTGGACACTCCCAGAAAAAGTTAGGGTCTTGCATTTCCCACAAGAAGAGGACAATTCTTGAGAACATGGTCCGGAGCTGCACAGTAGAGGCAGAGCTTCTTCTAGAACTGACGGGTTCACTCAGACGTGGTAAGCTGGGATTTATTAACTTGCATAGGCTCTTCTTTACTCATTGCCAGAGAAGAGGAACGTGCATCTAATAACAACTGATCCCAAAAATGATCCTCTCATCTTCTACTAGCCAATCGTTCTCTATGGTGTAAGTCAATCTTAATACACAGAAATATTACTTCGGAGAAGCACTCTGGTAGAGCCCAAGATGCTAACTAATCTTTAATTTTTTCTGAAAAACCATGTAAAAAGGCAGTCTTGAGGGCCTCTTTGTTCCATTTTAATTCAGAAGAAATGGTGTGAAATTGGACCACGTACTGTCCCACGGTAAGGGTCCCTTATGGGACTCGAAGGAGATCAGAAGAAGCCGAGGTAGTGCAGCCGACTTGTCAAAGATTCTCTTGAAAGAGTAAATAAAGTTCTCATAGTTGGACACTAGAGGATCTGCTTGTTCCCGTAATGGGGAGACCCAATCCAAAGTGGTTCCAGTCAGCAGTAAAATAATATAAGCCATTTTTTACCTAGACCTCGGGAAATTCTGTGGCAGGCATTTAAACTGAATCTCACATTGGTTGTTGAAACCGCGGCAACGTCTTGAAGACAAGACTCCTATGTCTCTGGAACTGGAGGATGGACTGGAGGATTCGATGGAGTAGTCATGGTGGGAAGAGGAAGTAACATGGCCAAGGTTGATTGGATGGAAGGTAGTTGCCTGCAGAGCTCTTGTAAATATTGAGCCACTTGATGTTGCACTGCCTCCTGATTATCCATGCGAGAGATGAGATCTTGCAACACCCCTGCACCCTGGGATCCTGAAGTTTTCATTGGGCCTGTACAAAGTGTCACATCTGGCTCAGGAGGATCTCCTACTGAGGAGCCTAAAGCTGAGGTCACAGGTTGTGGAAGGAATTGGAAGTAAGGGGCCTGGATGTATGTCCTCCTCATCCATAAGTATTGGATGTTGGCGAGACCTGACCAAAGGTGTGGAGTCTAACCTGCTGGGAGGTGTTCACCAGTGACCCCTCCAAGTGGGATATGGGTTTAAGCTGCACCCAGCTAGCAGGTCAGGTAGCCCATACAGGTGGGATATGGAGGGAGATAACACTGATGATGCCCAGGAGAGTGTACTTCTGAAAGAAGCACTAGCAAGGTTTCTGTACTGTACTGAGTGTGTGGATAAGGTATCAGACACACTGCTGGCACAGGAGAGTGACACTGTAGTTGTACTCGGAGGATGTACAGAGTACGTGGGCAAGGTATCCAGATACACCACTGGCACAGGAGAGTAACTAGAAATGACTCGAGAGCAGAATAGCAAGGGAACCTGGAACAAAGTGATGACAAGAAAACACTAATAGAAACGATGTTGTACAGGCAACTTCCTGCTGTCCAAAGCCCAGTAATATACCCCAAGGTAGCAGTCCATTCAGCTGACAACAACCATCACCATTGGACGAAGGGTGAGACAGGTGATGAAGACTGTCATGACTGCGCCCATATTAGCAACCTCAGTAACCAAGTTACAGAGCAGCACATGGATGTCCTAGTGTACCTAAAGCATAATCCTCAGCGCATCACTCGCTGCTGCACCTGACATCTGACTATACGAGATGTCAGGGGAAGTCGGCGCTGTGGTGAGTAACAGCCGATCCTAGGCCAAAACCTGTCAGTGGAAGAGAGTTTAACAAGTGATTGATTTTGATTGATCAATTGATTAATTGATTAAGAAAATTTAATTTGAGATGTTGCCTTGTTTTGCAGCAACTAATAAAGAATACAATTTATCTTGCCATGTTCATATTACTGAATAATATTAAAGTAAATATGCTCTATAATTCTTACATTTTTACTATTTTCTGTGAGGCACAACATTATTTCTAAAAATGTGTTGCAAATTAGTAATGTATTAGAGAAATAGCCAATAAAAATGTTAGTCTATACAACAAAGACTGTGACCAATGCCCCCAAAAATACAGGCCATAATGAAAAGGTGAAAAGAAAGGTGGTGCAAGATGGAATTGTCCTTTGTCCCTCTCATCTACCCTTATGTTGTATATTAAAATGGACATGCACGGTTAAACAAACCAAGCAGTTTAACGACAGGGACTGCCACTTTTGTGGCTGAAGTGCTTGGCATGCTTGGGCCCCCACACAAAACAAGCTACCATTTGGCTTAATGCAGCTAATAGCATTGGTAATCATTTTTACACTGAGAAGATGTTGTTATCATCCCCCTCACACTCATCAGTGTTATCATCATTACACAATATTAGTTCTTCCCCACTGGAATCTACTGTTTGCACAAGGGGCTTCATATTGCCTTTTTTCTCCCAGGATTCAAAAGGACTGTGTGAAATGCTAATTTGTAAATTTTCAAGAAATTAATCCTCCACCATCCTATTGATGCTTAGTGAATCAGATTGATTCATGGTAGAGGTGTCAATAATTGTGGGTAATTCTTTTAAGCCTGACCGATGTGAAAATGTTTTTTTACTTTGGTGTGCTGAGTTGACTCATCAACCTCACTCCAAGTAGGTCTTTTGGAAAAAGTCAGTTTTTCCCTCGCAGTAGCATTTGCAGGATAAACTGAAGCAGGAAACGTTGTCATGTCATGTACCATTTGAGCTGATGACTTGCTGGCAAGAGCTCTTTGCTTAGCTTAAGATCTGTGTCAGTTGGCAAGAAAGACATTACATATGACTAGGAGCAAACATGGTTGCCAAAATGTAGTGACCCAATTGCAACCCTTTAGTTTTGGCGATGCAGATGAAGAAGTTGATCTACATGTCCAACATACTTAGCAGAATCACTTTGTTTTCATCTTCTCCTTCAGTTTCTCTAGATGCTTTTCCAGTAGTTTTTTTAAGGGAATCACCAGAGTTAGCAGTGTCTGAACTCACTTCATTAGTTACGACTTCAAATGGTTTCAGTAGCTTGCATAAAACAGACAGTATTCTCCATTGGGCTGGACTAAGATACATTCCCCTTTCTCTCTCTATGTCATGACTTGTGTAGGTTTGGATGGCTTGTTGATATTCCACTATTCGCTGAAGCATATAAATGGTGGAATGCCACCATTTATATGTCACTACCTCTTGCTTTAGTTGGTGGCATGGCAAATTGAACTCTTCTTGCAGCCACTGCAATCTTCTACATGCTGTTGCTGAATACAAAAAATGTCCAGAAACTTTTCTGGCCACAGACAGCATCTACTGCACAACCCTTTAATTTAAAAAAAAAATGTTTAATAACCTAGTTTATTGTGTTGGCAAAACACAGGACATGTTCAAATTCACCCAGTAAATCCTGAGGAGAGTCCTAGCGGGGTAAGTAATTTTGCTAATACATCTGAGTTTTTCTATGAGGTTGACACCAGTATGCCTGTTAGTCAAGCCAGTGATACAGAGAGTAGTCTGCCTGTGAATGAGTTGGCATTATGTGTTAGATAATGCTGCTGCTGTAGGCAACAAACCCAACCAGTGGACCAGTCATGCAATCTTTTGGTTGACCAGTACCACTTGTCCACATATCTATGGTTAAGTGGATAGTGGGTACAATGTGATTTTCTAGGCCAAGATCTAGTTTTTTTAATGTCCCAGTACAGGCAAGGAATTTCTATTCTGGTAAACTGAAATCAAGATGGCATTTGGTAGCAGAGACACAGGACCACAACTGTCTAAAACCACATGCATTGATGGTAGATATTGGATGCAGATATCATGCTAGTGTAGCCATCATGGCAGAGGATCACTGAAGCAACTGGATGGCTGCATTCATACTTGCTTCCTTTTGCAAAGGATTGTTTCACAGGCAATTGTTATTTGAAACTAGCCTTCTTGGTCCCCTTCTGGGATGAAGATTCAACCCCAGCAGAAGCCCTAGTGCACAATAATTCTTCTGGAGCATCCTGGATAGGAGAGAAGTCTGTTAGTTTTCGCAAATTGGATGTAAGATACTTCTGATCATTAATAAGGAGATTGATGATGAAGGTATTGGTGGTGGAGATTGCATGTGCTGGATCTATCAATACTACTGGCAGATGATGTTTGACTGCTTGTGTTTGTTTTTACAGGATTGTTGATATCTTTCCAAATAATTTTCAAGAACTTAATGCAAATGATGTAACAGGGAGGAGGTTCCTAGATGATTAACATACCTACCTCTACTTACTTTAGCTTCACAAATGGTACAGATGGCTTGACAACAGTGACGTGTGGTGAGGTAAATGACTGGGGAGGCACTGGCTAGGATCAGAGCCAGACTTACACATACATATATGAACCTGAGGGTTCATAAGGGCATTACACAGAGGTGCAGCAGTATATAGTACTGGAAATTTGGTGTGTTTTGATCAGGGATGTGCGGAAAAGGTAGACAGGAGAGGCAGTGCCAAACATGCCATACACTTTTTACTCCAGAGAGTTGACTATAAAAATTATTAGTGTTGTCAGGATTTGCGTAAAAATAATTTCACATGAAAGAGGTGACTTTTTTGGCCTTATGTCCAGGCATGGCAATGGTCTTCTTCTTATCACAGTCAAGAACTGCTGCCAATAGTGACTGACTTACTTTTACAGAAAGAACATCCTCATAATCAACATCCTGTCAGATGCACAAATAGCCCCAAAATCCTGTTGTACTTCCACAGTAGCATCCTCAATTTCTAAGTCACCATCTTTACTTTTACTGCTGCTCATCCCCACATTTGCAGAGGGTGTGACAATTTTAGAAGTAGTCTTCTCTAAGTGTACAGTGTCAGAAATGTCAGACTCACACAGCACTCATGGACACATTTAGGGCCTGATTCAGACCCACTCGCGAGCGGCTGTCCGCTCGCAAGTGGGTCGATGTTATGCACTGAGCATGCGCACGACGGAGGGAGCTCCGTCGCGCGCATGCGCCAGACGCGACGAGCGAAGGAAAGTCCTTCGCTCGTTGTGTCTGATCAAAGGGGGCGTGCTGTCGATGTTGATTGACAGCATGCCCCCTTTGGTGGGCGTGCCGGGGGCGTGCCTCCCTCCCGTCAGAAGCCGGCCCACTGACATCACTAGTGATGTCAGTGGGAGTGATTTTGGCTCTGACCTCAACCGCAGGCTCCGGCTCGCAGTTTCGATGGTCGCGATGGTCACGACCATCGCGGCCATCAAAATGCACGCTCGTATAGGCTGTGGGTGGTGACCCACAGCTATACGAGCGTCCAGGAGGACGCTCCATTTTCATGGAGGGCGGCCCTCATTCAGAGCGTGCGCTCTGCTCAGAGCGTACGGCTCTGAATGAGGGCCTTAGTCTCTTCTCAGAGATTTGTGAAGTTTGTGAACACAGTTTGTTCTTCAGACTTAAGGTGCGATATCATTATCGTTCATGCGGGAACGCACATCGTTGGCTATTCACTGCATAAAAATGAACAATATCATTATCGTTGTTCATAGATATCGTACAGTGGGCCTGATTCAGACCCGCTCGTGAGCGCTATGCGCTCGCAAACGGGTCGATGGTGGCCCAGTGCGCATGTACATGATAGAGCTGGCTCCGTCGTGCGCATGCACGAGACCCGGATAGCGACGGGCAATCCGTCGCTCCGGGTCTCATACCAAAGGGGGCGTGCTGTCGATGTTGAGTGATGGAGATGGAGGCGTTCCCAATGGAATGACTACCATCTGGGGCCAGCCCCACTGACATCACAAGTGATGTCAGTGGGAGTGCTTTCAGTTCTGTTAGAGCCAAGAGCACTCTAGGACTTGCGGTAACAAGACCCTACAACAACGGTCACCCACAGCTATGCGAGCGGCCAGGAGGCCGCTGTAAAAAAACAGAAGGCCTGTCCTGATTCAGAGCGAGCGCTCTGTCAGAGCATCCGGCTCTGAATCACGCCCAGTGTGTATGCACCTTTAGAGTAAGGATGTGTTGCATGTGAGGTTTCAGAAGACTTCTGACTGTGGGCCTGATTCAGACCCGGATGCTATTTGCGGCCGCTCGCTCTAAAAAAGTGGCCGGATATTTAAATTGAGCAATTGCTCTTTGCGTTGTGAGGATGCCTCTATGTCTGTGTGAGCGTCCGCTAAATGCGCTCGCTACTTTTTCAAGACGCCCCTTTGCCGTTCGCAAATCACGTCATCTCCTGTTTTTATTAGATTAATCGGGAACATCGAACGGCATCTGAACTGCTCACAGCGCTTGAGGTAGGAATTACTTCCCGTAATCACTGCAAGCAGTTCAGGCTAAAAGACAACCAAGTGACATGATCGATGACGCTCCTTTGCTAATTATGCACTCCCATTAAACGCCCTTTTGACCATTGGGCACGCCAGCGTTTGCACAACCACTCACCCGTTTTCAAGCACCTTCCCCTGTTACCACCCACAAACGGCACATTCTGTCACTCAAAATAGTAGCCCCTCTGTGTTTTACGAGCGCACGATTTCCGACCACAATGACTGGTTTGCTCATGCGCATTGCGAACCATACGCATGCGCAGTTGAGCTTGCGGACGCTTACGAGCGGGTCTGAATCAGGCCCTGTGTTTGGTTCCAGCTGCCACAATAGGCATTCCAGTGCATGAAACAGCAGTAGCAGGACCGCCACTCGCAAAGAAAGGCCTTGACCTGAGCCTTTCCTTGCCACTGCATGTGGTATATAGAATGTTGGCAATTTTACATTTTTTGGCAGTAAATTTTCCTTTTATTATTAGAGGTGATGTTTCTTTAACATTGAGAAATATTGTTTAGATTTCAGGTGCCCTTTCTTAAACTTTATTTCTCCTGGACCACCTTTAGTAGATGTTGACTGCTAGCAGCAGTTGCAGCACTAGTACTGGGATGCTGTTTTTTCTTCTATTGACCGATCTACAGTGCCTTGCAAAAGTATTCACCCCCTTGGCATTTTACCTTTTTTGTTACATTACAACCTGTAATTTTTCATGTTTTTTTATCTGAATTTTATGTAATGGATCTGCACAAATAGTCTAATATGGGGAAGTGAAATGAGAAAAATATATATAAAAAAGAATCTTTATAATTAAAATTGTGAAAATTGGCATTATGAAGCCCCTCAAAAGTTCTGGTGCAACTAACTACCTTCAGAAGTCACATAATTAGTGAAATGAAGTCCACCTGTGTGACATCTAAGTGTCACATGATCTATCAGTATAAACACACCTTTTCTGAAAGGCCCCAGAGGCTGCAACACCACTAAGCAAGAGGCATCACACCATGAAGACCAAGGAACTCTCCAAACAAGTCAGGGACACAGTTGTTGAGAAGTACAATTCTGGGTTGGGTTATAAAAGATATCCAAATATTTGATGATCCCCTGGAGCACCATCAAATCCATCGTCATCAAATGGAAAGAACATGGTACCACAACAAACCTGCCAAGAGAGGGCCATCCACCAAAGCTCACAGACCGGGCAAGGAGGGCATTAATCAGAGAGGCAGCACAGATACCAAAAGTAACCCTGGAGGAGCTGCAGAGTTCCACAGCAGAGACTGGTGTATCTGTGCATATGACCACAATAAGCTGAACACTCGATAGAGCTGGGCTTTATGGAAGAGTGGCCAGAAAAAAGCCATTACTTAGTGATAAAAATAAGAAGACACGATTTGAGTTTGCCAAAAGGCATGTCGGCGACTCCCCAAATGTATGGAGGAAGGTGCTCTGGTCAGATGAGACTAAAATTTAACTTTTCAGCCACCAAGGAAAACACTATGTCTGATGCAAACCCAACACATCCCATCACCCCAAGAACACCATCCCCACAGTGAAACATGGTGGTGGCAGCATCATGCTGTGGGGATGTTGATCGGCAGCAGGGACTGGGAAACTGATTCAAGTCGAGGGAAAGATGGATGGTGCTAGATACAGGGATATTCTTGAGCAAAACCTGATTCAGTCTGCCTGTAATTTGAGACTGGGACGGAGGTTCACCTTCCAGCAGGGCAATGACCCGAAGCGTACTGGTAAAGCAACACTCGAGTGGTTTAAGGGGAAACATTTAAATGTGTTGGAATGGCCTAGTCAAAGCCCAGATCTCAATCTAATTGAGAATTTGTGGTCAGACTTGAAGATTGCTGTTCACAAGCGGAAACCATCCAACATGAAGGAGCTTGAGCAGTTTTGCCTTGAGGAATGGGCAAAAATTCCAGGGGCAAGATAAGGAAAACTCATAGAGACTTATCCAAAGTGACTTTCAGCTGTAATTGCCGCAAAAGGTGGCTCAACAAAGTACTGACTTTAGGGGGAGGAGTAGCTAAGCACATTGAAGTTTTCAGTTATGTTGACCTAAATGTTGTTTGATTCACAATATAAAAAAAAACACAACTTCACAGTTGTAGGCATGCTCTGTGAATGAAATGGTGCACACCTTCAAACAATCTATTTTAATTCCAGGTTGTGAGGCAACAAACATGAAAACTACATAGGGGGTGAATAATTTTGCAAGGCACTGTATATTGACTCACAGCACCTCAAGTATAAGCTAATGGCACCCTAATGACATTATATTTTTAACACAAGTTTTATTGTAACATTTTTAACTGTTCTTGAAGGCCCTAAACATACAACAAAATGCCTCACAGCACCCCTAGCATTAGCCAGATGGCACTCTCACTAATGACATTATGTTTTAACACACAAGTTCTACTGTAACATTTTTAACTGCACCTGAACACACAACAAACTGCCTGACAGCTCTCCCAGTATAAGGGTGGCAATGATGTTATATTTTTTTAAAACACAAATGTAAGTGTAACATTTTCTAACTGTACCTGAACACACAACAAACTGCCTCACAGCACTCCCACTATAAGGGTGGCAATGACGTTACATTTTCCAAAAAATACAAGTTTTATTGTAAAATAGTTTTTCTGTGCCTGAAGGCCCTGAACACACAACAAACTGCCTAGTATAAACCAGGTGGCACTCTAACAATATTATATTTTTTAACACACAAGTTTTATATTAAACATTTTTAACAGTGCCTGAAAGCCCTGAACACACAATAAACTGCCTCACAGTGCTCCCAGTATAAGGGTGGCAATGACGTCATATTTTTTTAAAACACATTTTTTTTTAAAACACAAGTTTTATTGTAATTTTTTTTTTACTTTGCCTGAAGGACCTGAACACACAACAAATTGCCTACAGTGCTCCTAGTCTAAGGGCAGCACACTTATGACATTATAATCTTCTTTCAGTATTGTACACAAAGTGCCCTAGTAAATTGGAGAGTGATAAACTACCAACCAATAAGCTCCACAAATACAGCCTGTAACATGACAGTTAGGAGCCGAGTGGCTGGTAGCTTATCACTTACCAATTTATTACTTTCCAGAGCTTAGTACATCTCCTTCCACAGTACTGCAGTCCACTCCTTCTGCATTTTTTGTACCTCACAGTGCTGCATAAGCTTTTCCTTTCCATTCCTCTTATTGGTGTTTATTTAGTGCTGGAGCCCAGTTTCCACACCCTCTCCCTCCGGTCTCCAGTGTGAAATGATGCCCGATCACGATAGAGGAACTTTAATATGCAAATCAAAACAAGCAAGATCCGTTGCTGGGAAGATGATGATTTGCCTCGTGTTGAGATCCGAACATGGTGGGAAGACATGAGCCCCGGCTCAGTACGACTCGTAACCCCTAAGTTCAAGTGTGTTCGGTTTCTGTGGAAACCAAACCGCACATCGCTAGTAAACAAGTAGGTTCCAATGTACTTGTCCTGTGTTGTGCATATACCAGTACAATCTATGTGCATCATTCTAAAATTTTATATACAGCTGAAAGAGCTTTATGCACTTTTGTGACTACTGATAGTCACAAAAACTATAAATCATACAATTTTGCTGTATTGTTTATACAGCTAAATAGGAAATGTAATGTACATGACAATACAAGAAAAATGTGTGTCAGTAGAGCTCTAAGCATGTTATAATATTAAAGGCATGTGATTTTTGTTGATGCTTGACTATGCTTCAGTGAAAGTCCATTGCCAAGAGTATCTTCTGATTTGCACTTAATTCAGTGAGATGCACATTTTGCTGGAACTGCACAGAGTCTTCTGACAATTACAAATGTCTATTGAAGAATGAGAAGGTGCAAAATACTAAACTGATGGTCTGCATTCTTCCATCAACCTACTGACAGTTAAAGTGAGTGATATGACAATGCCGAGAGTTGAAAAAAAAAATTGTGCAACCTTGGGTGAAGGTTATTTGCCAAGTATGTGGCTACAGTATTTCTAAATGAATAAATAATATGTGATTTGTGTTGGAAGGCTGACACTGGAAGAGGGAGGCACCTGGGAAAAATGATTAACAATGGGGTGGTTCTATAAAAAGAGACAATAGACAATAGAGGAAGTTCTGTGCAAATAAGCCAACAGTGTGGTCTGTAGTTGGGTGGGGATCTTGTCAAAATGGTTGAATTTCAGACCAATGAAAAGTGATTGGTATTGGATGAAGGGTGCACAAAGTAACCCTCAGTGGACAAATTGCTGGCATGATATTGTGAGGTTATTGAATAAATTAGACTTGTCAGCATATTAAAACTTCTACAGTGCTTAAGGTTGCTATATGGTCTTGCTGATATCAAATTTGTACGGCTTTTGATTCCACATATTATTAATTTACCTTGTCATTTACAGTGAATGTCATTTGCTTTTCTATTACGAACTCTTATCCACTGTATATGTTAGCATAAAGTACAAGATGGACATACTGTAATTAAAGTTTCCCTATTGGTTGTCTATAGCTCTAATTAATTGGTGGAATGCCACTAAGTTTAGTTTACTATTCAAGGCATGGGAATAAGAATACCATGAAAAATAAAAGTTATAAAATCTGCCGATAGGGGAAAAATATGGTGCTCTAAGGTAAAATGCATGAAAAGGTACAAACAAAAGAATGACTTTTAGAGAAATCTAAAATTATATTTACATTTTTTACTTTCACTTTTAACAGGGTAGATATGTTTAGCTTCTGACCAGTCACGTTTGCATGTTAAATTTAAAATAAAAACATACCAATTTCTGTGTTCCATGCTAATCACATCTAAGAAGATTAAAGATTGTATACTCTTATCACTGTGACTATTTCAATTGACGAATAAATAAAAACTCTAAATAAACATATTATTACCAATGACCTTCATTGTGCATGTATAAATTAATCTTGCCGATGAGTCATTCAATCTGATGCCCAATTTTTTCATCAAGATCACACAAATAGAAGAAACACATCTGCATTGATTAGAATGCCAATAATTTATACAAGTGTGCCATTTATTCAAGATACTGTAGAATAAATCTTGAAATTAGGGAAAGATTTATTATAGAAATGATACTTTCAATCATGACATTGTTGATTAACACATAGAAATAACATTAAATTTACTTTAAAAAATTGCATTAATTATTTATAACATAACTTAATTCATATTCTTCAATGCCTATTTACTGAACAAGGAAATGCCACAGAGTACACTATATTGTAGTAACTTAAATTAATTATTAATCTCTTTCTAGCATAAAGGTACAGCACTGATTTTATATAACCAAATTTAGTTAGTAAATGAAAAAGTTTCTTAAAGGAAGATGTAAACTGAAAATAAACATACTTACATAGTACTTGTTAGCATTATTGTATTATTGCCTTTTTGTACTATTGTCATAATGGGCCGGATTCAATTAGCAGCAGTTAATTACCACCAGAAAATTAATCTGCCTGGCCTATTGAATTATAGCACGTGGCAGCCTATGATCAACCCTGCAGGATGCAGTTAACAAGGATTTCTGTTTGAGTCTGAGGAGACTTGAACAAGAAATCTGTGTTAAATGTCTTGATCACAGATCCCGCGAACATGTAAACCCATAGCTCCGGGAACTTATCCTGGATCCTATTGGTTAATGTGCGTTAGTGGATAATTTACCACATGATGAAAAGGGTCTCTAAAGCGCCTGAAACTCTCACCTTTTTCCCAGCGCAGTAAATTACAGCATCTATTTGAATCCGGGCCTATGGATGATGGGCCTGATTCAGATGCGGTCACAAGCGGTGAGCGCTCACAACCGGGTCGATGGTGGCCGGGAGCGTATGCGCTCCGGGTCTCGCACCAAAGGGGGCGTGCTGTCGATGTTGAGTGACAGCACACCCCCTTTGGTGGGTGGGCCGGGGGGGTGGCTGCCCAGACGGAGGCGTTCCCATGAGAACACCTACTGTCTGGGGGCGGCCCCACTGACATCACAACTGATGTCAGTGGGAGAGCTTTTGGCTCTGTTTGAGCCGAAAGCTCTCTGGGGCTTGCGGCCACGAGACCCTACCACAAGGGTCTCGTCGCAAGCCCGATGGTTGCGATGGTCTTGACCATCGCGACCATCATCCTGGCTGCTCGCATTAGCTGTGGGTGGCAACCCACAGCAATGCGAGCGGCCAGGAGGCCGCTCCAAAAAAAAAAAAGACGTCCTGATTTAGAGCGAGCACTCTGTCAGGGCAAAATTATTGTGTCATCCAGTGGCGCTGGATATAAAATGTTGCAAAACACAAAGTATTGGGATAGTACTTAATCCTTATCAGAAATTTGAAATCCTGCTGGTCATCCTTTTGTATCTGGAGTTCTCAAAATCTTCATACTTTGTCCATATGATACATGTAACAAAAATAGTAAAGGAATGTCTTAATAGTCTGATGTAATTTTCCTATTAATGTTCATATGCAGAATGACGTTGTTCTTATCAAATAGGCACATATGGTTGATGCGTACCCCACTCACATTAGAAAGTGTGGTTTAACTCCTAAAAAGGTTTCTTTACTCTTCCTTCCTAATTGTTATTCCAAACAAGTCTTTTTATATCGTGACACACAAATGTTTATGAGGGGTGAAGTGATGCGTACCCTACTCACATGGTGTAAATGCTGTAACCTGCATATAATGGTTTCCTAGAGAGAGCCCCCCCACACCTAAGGAAACATCATATGGGAATTAACCCCGAGGATACTCCAGGAGGATATCCGAAAATAAACCATTATATGCAGGTTACAGCATTTACACCATGTGAGTAGGGTACGCATCACTTCACCCCTCATAAACATTTGTGTGTCACGATATAAAAAGACTTGTTTGGAATAACAATTAGGAAGGAAGAGTAAAGAAACCTTTTTAGGAGTTAAACCACACTTTCTAATGTGAGTGGGGTACGCATCAACCATATGTGCCTATTTGATAAGAACAACGTCATTCTGCATATGAACATTAATAGGAAAATTACATCAGACTATTAAGACATTCCTTTACTATTTTTGTTACATGTATCATATGGACAAAGTATGAAGATTTTGAGAACTCCAGATACAAAAGGATGACCAGCAGGATTTCAAATTTCTGATAAGGATTAAGTACTATCCCAATACTTTGTGTTTTGCAACATTTTATATCCAGCGCCACTGGATGACACAACAATTTTGCTTTGTTGGATTATATGTATTGGAGTCGGGTGAGCCTCCATTTGTTGTGTTGAACTGGGGGCAGCAGGTTTTGCGCACCATACCTTATAGTTACTTTTTAATACTCTGTCAGGGCGTCCGGCTCTGAATCAGGGCCGATGTGTTCTCTGTTTTCCAGGAGTGCACACAGTATGCAGTAGTTTATCCCAGACAGTTTCATTCATCCGTATACTTTCAGTGGAACACTCTCAGCACTTCCAGGTGCACTGTATTTAGGTAAATGCTTTTAGATGCTTGCTTACCAATTTAATCATTCAAATGTATACTAATGGCACATGAATGACACTGATATCATGACTGATTTAATATGTAAAATAAGCAAGACTAAAGAGTGTTTTAGGACAAACAAATTTGATAAAATAGAGTGGTCATAGAGCAGTGATAGATTAGACATTGAGATTACTTTTTGCTAAACACATTTTCAGATAAACCTACACATTTTCAGGCACTAGAGCACCCCCTGCCAGGTAATTCTGGGCACGGTTGTGGTATTTTTTGGGTGCTAAGGGTTAGGAGGGTGGTGCTTACAGCTCAAGAATACCTTGGTGGTGGTTGGTCTCTCACTGGTAGTGACTACTTGCTGGCCCATGCCTCGGCGGAGAGGTGAGGCTTTTCCCAAAGGCAAATACAGAGAAATGCAGTTTTGATATAAAAAAGCATATTTATTCTATAACCTGGACTATGTAAGAAATAGGTTAACGATATTTTTTGGTAACAGTAAAATACTATTCACAGTCATTAATTCAATACATTTCTCAAACAGTTTTCATTATATAATGAAAAAACTTTTAAAATAATGCAATATTGGGTTCTGCAAACAGCTATTCAGTAAGTGTTCAGCCTAAGGCACACAGTAACTTTGGCAATGACCTTTATGATATCAGTCAGTGGCGTAACTACCATAGGTGCAGGCGGTGCGGCTGCTATGGGGCCCCTACAGTGCCAGGCCTGGGTCCGCATGCCCCCCCTCTGCACTCCCTCCGTACCCTCCTCACTCCCCACTCCTCAACTTACCTGCTCCATGGTCACGGCCCCCCTCTGTGGTCGTGTCCTCCTGGTTGGCTCCACCTCTGGCTCTCCTCATTGACTGATACTGGGAGGAGGCATGGCCATTTCCTCCCAACATCAGTCAGTGAGGAGGAGAGATGATGTCAACCGGGAGAGGAGGTATGCCTGCCCTGTGCAGTGTGACCATGGTGTAGGTAAGTCGAGAAGAGGGGTGTGAGGAGGGTGTGGATGTGGGTGCAAACAGAGGGTGGGCCCGATGACCTAGGGGTGTCCATTAAAATGTTGTTATGGGGCCCCCCTAGGTCTGGTTATGCCCCTGATAAGTTTAACCTCAGAGAAGACTTAATTGTAATTAAATCAATTCAGTAAAAGCAGCTAATTACAATAGAAGTTTAGGCTTTTAAGCATTAAATGGTTGACAGTACTCAATATGGCTGGTTGGTGCACAATGGGACCCTGTAACATTGGCTAGAATTAAAGTCTAAAACTTAATTTGGGAATCAGGTAATGATATTGGGAATCCACAGAGTATGAAGTATCCAGTTGAAAGTTTAATTTTTATAGGGCTAAACTTTGAAAGACTGCTAGCGGTAGAAAGTGTTTCAGATTTACAAGACCTTTTCCTTAAGTGGGTTTCAAGGTATTTTATTTATTTACTTGTATGACTAGAGTGATACTTGCAACAGTAATGTATATCCCCATTTGCTGACAAGGGTATTTTCATTTACTATCCCAGCTTCCCATAGTATAAGGATATTGCTATTTAGTTGCAACAGTAGGTATATAAGTTAATTTGGGTATTGCAAGTTTGTATTTCAGTTGGCAGACAAACAATACGATAGAATTCACTATGAAGGCAGAGCATGGTAACTAAAATGTATACAAGATATCATTAAAGATGCTCGATCCCACAGATTATTAACAATGTCTTTCATTTCATTGTACTTGCAGAGCTGTCATAATCGTGGGATTTTGAGACTGTGTTCCCGGGCTGGGCATTGGATCAGTATTAGTCAGCACAGGGACTCGCTGGAGGAGACTAAGGCCCTGATTCAGACCCACTCGCAAGCGGCTGTCCGCTCGCAAGTGGGTCGATGGTCTGCACTGAGCATGCGCACGACGGAGGGAGCTCCATCGTGCGCATGTGCCAGACGCGACGAGCGAAGGAAAGTCCTTCGCTCGTTGTGTCTGATCAAAGGGGGCGTGCTGTCGATGGTGACTGACAGCACGCCCCCTTTGGTGGGCGTGCCGGGGGCGTGCCTCCCTGACGGGGGCGTTCCCAAGGGAACGCCTAACGTCAGAAGCCGGCCCACTGACATCACTAGTGATGTCAGTGGGAGTGATTTTGGCTCTGATAGAGCCAAAATCACTCCGGGCCTTGCGGTTGAAAACCTCAACCGCAGGATCTGGCTCGCAGTTTCGATGGTCGCGATGGTCACGACCATCGCGGCCATCAAACTGCACGCTCGTATAGACTGTGGGTGGTGACCCACAGCTATACGAGCGTCCAGGAGGATGCTCCATTTTTATGGAGGGCGGCCCTCATTCAGAGCGTGCGCTCTGCTCAGAGCGTACGGCTCTGAATGAGGGCCTAGGTTTGATGAAGTTTCTCCGCATGAGAGGGTGCAGAAGGCTGTTAGGGAATTTAAGTAATGTGGTAGGAACTAGGTGCGGCTAAGGAGCCGTATAGGGATGCAGATAGTGGGAAAGTTACTTGGAGCTGCTGGATAGCCGAATAGAGGAGTTGGTAGCGTGAAAGCTACGTGGAGCGACTGGATAGCTGTGGGTAGCAGTTGGCAGCTGAGAAGCTACGTGGAGTGGCTGAGTAGCCGTGTGGAGACATTGGTAGCTGGGAAGCTACGTGGATCAGCTGGATAGCCGTGTGCAGACGTTAGTAGCTGGGAAGCTATGTGGAGCGGCTGGGTAGCTGTGTGGAGACGTCGGTAGCTGAGAAGCTACGTGGAATGGCTGGGTAGCTGTGTGGAGACGTTGGTAGCTAGGAAGCTACGTGGAGTGGCTGGGTAGCCGTGTGGAGATGTTGGTAGCTAGGAAGCTATGTGGAGCAGCTGAGTAGCCGTGTGGAGATGTTGGTAGCTGGGAAGCTACGTGGAGCGGCTGGGTAGCCGTGTGGAGACATTCATAGCTGGGAAGCTACGTGGAGCGGCTGGGTAGCCGTGTGGAGACGTTGGTAGCTGGGAAGCTACGTGGAGCGGCTGGGTAGCCATAAATACCTTTGGAGCACAGTGGAAAGGCTCACTTAGTAAACTAAGAAAACTAGTTGCACTGGCAACTTGTGTTAGCATAGGAGATCCTTTTACAGTGGATACTGGGAGCTGACAGGCTGGGAGAGAAGAAGACTCCTCATTGGTGGTAGTGGAGTCACATGGACAATCCAAGATGGCCGCGCCCATGGACCGGAGGACAGCGCTTCATGGAAGCAGTCAGCAGGGACCAGCGATCAGCAGGAGCCAGCGTGGAAGGAGCACAGCAGCGGGACCCACCAGAGGACAACAGCAGAGACCGCCCTGAGAGAGGAGGAAGAAGTGCGCAGCATGGGAGCCGGAAGACAGCGCGGGTCAGCGCCCGCAAAGGGAAGTGACAGGGTCTGATTCTGGGGTCTCCAGGGCGGCGTGTGACAAGAGCAACCTGACGATATCGTCAGTTTCTGCAAGTTCGGGGATGAGGGAGGGTGCCGTCACTGAACAATATCATTAACGATATCGTTTAGTGTGTATGCTCAATGTCGTTAATGACATTGAGCCCGGCAGTGCAGGGGAAACACTTAATGATATGCTCTATGAGCGATATCATTAAGTGTGTATGAGCATTAAGTATTATGCTGGGCATACACTGTGCGATAAAATGTCTGTGAGACCAATAGACATTTTATCTTATACAATAAAAACAAAAGCTGTTTCTAAAAAATATACAAGCATCCAAAGTTTGGAGAAACTATCAATCTCAATTAAAAATGTACCAAATCACATTTACTGAAAATACAGACAATGTAAAGTGCACTGTCACTTCCCAGCGCATTTTCGATGTACACAGTCTTTCTCGAAACGTATTGGTGTGGTGAGATAGGACTATATCCTGTACTGTATGGCTCATTGCAATACCTAGTGGTGAGAATACCCGGGCTATTTTGTTCCCTCCACTTTAATTTTTGTATTTTTTTGGACTGTGTTTTATTCTGTTGCCAAGTACAGATGTGTCTTATTATATTGTTTTTTAGATTTTGATTATTCATTTTTTTTTATATTTTATAGTCTTTAAATATTCCTTTTTACCCATATCTGGAGTGAAAGTATCTCTGGGGGTACACATCACAAGGAATATAAAGAAACCATGATGTGTATAAAAGAGCTTCACTATATGTAAGCATAAATGGAAGCATCGTATTATTACTGCACAAGTGGTGTCTATGAGATCCGGAGGCTAACGGGGAACAAATTTAAAAGAAACCTTTATACGTTTTCTACCTTGCTTGTATATGTAAGCACTCATGTGGGCACTTGCTTATATCTTACCTCATACATCATAGGGTGATCTGTCGTAATTAGAAGAAGCACCTATCATTTAGTGGTGTTTTGTTTTCCCTGGAATTTGCAGATTTGTTTAATCCCAATGGTGATTCTCATTTTATATTTTATTTTTTCTCCCCCTTGTATGATTCACATGGAGAGAAACTTTAAGGAAAACTGAACTGACTTTTCAATAAAAGATCTAGAAGAGGATTTGTCTGCATATATATGGCTTTATTACATTTTATTGTTTGATCCTCTATGGTACATTCTAATCTTCCTAACAAGAGCGCAGAGATTATATTGTATATTATATATGTGTGTCCACCAGGTTAGGTAACTCTTGGTAATTTTCTCTTGCCACCATTTTGTCTGCGCAAGGAATCCAAACATTGTTTTTACATATTCCTCCATTCTCAATGTGCTTATGATTACAGGAAGAGGGTAGGGGATAGTTACAGCCCACATGACTACCTCTTTTATTCAATGGGTATCATATTGCCATAGAAACAACACAAACAACACAAACACCAATGTAGTACTGAATATGCAGAGTATCCTAATGGGGACGGCTTCAATGCAAGGCATCATTGCTATAGACGTATTACTTAAAATACGCCTGCTAAGATTCTAAACAAGCACATAATATAACAATGTATAAACATTAAAATACAATTATTCTTCTGGTGGTGTCCATTATTGAGTCTTTGAGACATACTATACTATAATAGTTTTCATGTTCCTATTTTTTCCTTTGGCAGCACGAGACAAGCATTACCTTTTAATCAACATTATAAGGACTGACAAATGAACATTGACTACTGGACATTTAAATATATCCAAGTATATTTATACTTTATTGCTATATGGATTGACTTTACTGAGTGCTGAAACTAGAAAATGTGTTATATATGTATAGTTCTTGTATGAGGGTTAGGTGGCCATTGCTTTTTCAGTTTTTGCAGAATAAGTATTTTTGCACCTTGGAGGTCTGTTATATTATCTTTGTGCATAAGACCTCTCATTGCGTAAATTTATTTAACTCGTACATATACATATATTTAATAGTTTGGCCTTGGTACAGATTATTTTTCCCACATAGTCCCTATATTTGTCTAAGCATTTGTTCCAATGGTAAACCAAGGCATCTATCCTGGCATAGAAGAAATCAGTGTCACTAGCTGAACTTCAATCAAGAGATGTAAATCACTCTGTGCCAGGTCAGGGCTGTAGGGAGGATGGTCCAATACCTCCCAATGGTAGCACTGTAACAACTCACAGGTGCAGTTGGCTGAGTGTGGCCTAGCGTTATTGTGCAGCAACAGAGTTCTTTTTTGACAAAATGTCTTACACAACCAGCTCAATATGTCACAATAGTGGACAGCATTCACAGTATCTCCCTTGGTGAGGAAATAAACAAGAAGCATGCCCTTGTGATCACAAAACACGGTCACCATGACTTTTTATGCTGATGGAGTTGTTTTGAATTTCTTTGAAGGTGGGGACGATGCGTGTTTCCATGACATGGATGCTTGCTTTGTCTCTGGTGTCACATGATGCACCCATGTTTCATTGTCTGTAACAATAAGCTCTCCCTACTCATTGTACTGCGTCAAGTGCATGAGAGACAATCTCATCCTACTAGTTTTGTGAACTTCTGTGAGTTGCTTCGGTACCCAGCTTGAACACTTTTTCCTGTACCCCAGTTGCTCAATGACCATGTTGAGCACAGTACCCACTGAGATGTTCAGTTCATCAACAATATTACTAACTCAAATGCATCTGTCCTCCTGAGTCAGACCTTCAATGCAGCACAATTTGTCATCTGTGGTGGGCATGCTTGTCCAGCAGGATCGCTGCTCATGTTGAACATCTGTCCTGCCATTATCAAAGGCAGTGCATCAAATCCAAACCTGTTTCCATGACATGACATTATCGCCATATACCTCGACAAGTTTGCTAAGAATTTCAATTGCTGATGTGCCCTTTAGATGCAGAATTTCATCTCAATATGCACCTCAATGTTTGACCATGTTTCCACCAGCCCTGCCATCTGACAACTGATGTTTGGACAGTATGACTGATAAAAGCTGCAGTCTAATGGCCGTGAGGGAAAGCAGTGTTCTACCTGCTCTGACATTGTGGGAAATTAGAATGAAATAGAGAACATTACACATGTGAGAGATCTTGTTACCTTACTAATTGAACCACCCTTGTATTATAAATATACTATATGGACGTCAGAGCATCTAATAATACCAGGGACCTGATTCAGAGATGTAAGCTAACCTAATGATTAGCACCCATCTCTGATGTATTGGGGCCTGAACATTCAGAACCCCCCAAGCTGCAGCAATATTGACATGCTGCAGCATTTTGGGGGGAAGAGCAGAGGTATGGCTGGACACCGTTTCCAGAAATGGGGACAAGGCCAGGGTCTGCGTCGGTAGACACATATTTCCTGGACTCACAAGTGACCAGGAGCCGGTCAGGCTGTGGTGAGCTTCAGCTTCCGCAGCCTGGTCAAAGGAGCAGACTGTGACCTTAGTCACAGTGCTTGGATAGCAGATGCAGCAAAGAGATGTCCATTTCCTATAGACACCTCCTGCTACATTAGCATTTTAGATAGACGGAATTGCACAGCCACTTGTGCGCAATACTGCAATTCTGTCCATCTCTGCATCAGGCCCCAAGTTTGCTTATTCCCACCACTGCAGATGGTTGGATAATAAAGAGTTAATTTTGCGCAGGAAATTTAAACTCCTTCTTATCACAGGTATGTAGAAATATTATATAACAATCTTATCCGCATTGATCTCATCCAAGGCTCAAAGGTATGCACTTACTGTATATTAATCCTGAAGAAATCCTGGTATTATTAAAGGACAGCTTTGGTATTTGTAGCAGTCATTAGGCTGATTAACGGTGAATATGGCTTCAAAACCAGGGTTACTGCTCTCTAACAAACCACATAGCCACAGAATTGAAAGTCACCCATGTAGCAGGCACCACTCAATAATGAACATGGTGTAGTATTACTGGTTGTCCAGATGTAGAGCACAGTATTTGATTGGCACAGGACGGATGTTTATGAGTCACTCATCAGTTCTACTATGCAGCTGTAAATTACATCTGTAGCTGTTAGCACTGCTTTAGTATCAAGTAATCAGCTTGTTGAGATCACAATAGTAAAGCTGAAAAAAGTCTTTTGCACAGCGCTCATACACAGTACAGATGGGATGGGTGTGGGAGGCCGGCAGTCAGGACGCCTGCCATCAAAATACCGACAGCGGCATGCTGATGCTTAGAATCTCAACATGGGCTCCATAAGTATACTAACCCTCCCCCCTTCACCACCTAACCCTCCCTTTCTTCATCATAATCTTAACCTTCTGTTGTCGCACCCTACCCCTCCCCATTAGTACATAAACCTAACCCTCCCCCCTTAGTGCCTAATCCCAACCCTCCCCCTTTAGTGCCTAACCCTAACCCCCCCTGGTGGTCGCTAAACCTAGCCCCCCCGTCCGCAGCCTAACCCTAACCTCCCCCCTTCACATCCTAAAACCTAACTCCCACGGTGGTGGCTAAACCTAACCCTCCCCCCCATGGCATAAACCTAACCCTGCCTATACTCAAGTTTGTGATGCCGGCTGTTGAGATTCCAGCATCGGCATCTCAACTGATGTCAAGATTCTGGCTCCAGGGGTTCTGGTCACGGGTTGGGATTCTGGTGCCGGTATTTCGACTGCTGGCATCCCATGTGGCGGCCAATTAACTACTTCACGTACATACAGGGTGGAAGTAAAAATTAGGCTGCAGTAGCATTTGTTTTTATTGCATTGCTTTTTGGAATATTTAAGAATATATTCTTGTAGGGGCAGCAATATCGTATAAAGGGAGGTTATCTATTATATACATATTTTGATAATAATTTGCACCCAAATTTATCTCGTCTAGGGGATTATTCTAATTGTACTTTATCAAGCTGAAGCCCATGAGATATGTCACAGTGTATGGCCACTCAATATCCAAGTTCCTTCCCTGGGGAGGAAACATTTCCCCGTTCCTCCCATGTGAAGGAAGAGGGGAAATTTCGGCAGATAGACACAGCAATACATACACTGTCCCTTTGATCACAAAAATAGCAGCACTCTGCCCGGTTCATAACTGCTTACTTCACACAGCGATGGCGGCACACTACTCGTGTCACAACTGCTCCTCATGTGGGCTTTCCCAACAGTACAGAACACAGTTCCTTCCTCTCTCTTCAGGAACTGCCCAACTGCAGCAGCTTCCCATTTGTAATGGCAACCCCAGCTCTCCTCGTGGCTGCAGCTGCAATCTCATTTCTGTGATACCCTGTCATTGTGGGGTATCATACTGTAAATAGGCATGCAATTTGAAATGCACTTCATGGATAAAAGGGCAAATTTGGGAAAATTAAACAATCAGTACTGGATTCAATATTTTACTGTATTTAGTTTACCCTTAAGAAATGCCATATTCAATATATTAGGTGTTCTTCCCTAGGTGGCCTTATAGAGTCCCTACTACTACATTTAACATACTGATGATTCCATGCTGGTGTGTATATTGCCCATTACCAGTATTAGTGGTTTTCCCATTACAAGTATGTTCTTATAAACTGTTTTTGGTAGGTAGTGTACATGACATGGAGTTGAAAAAAATCAGGTTAGAAAGAATAGGAAGTCTAATTAGATTTGATTTTGGCTGCAGTAACATTTAATATCTGTATTTTCATCAACATACTTTTATTCCTGTTTAGTCATTTCTCATTTATGTGCAAATTTAGCTCTAAATATCACTGATTTTGGACCTTTACATTTGGTCTCCCTCTATCGATTTGTAATTTAGACTTTATGTATTAGTAATATGACAGGAAAATAAAAATCATGGACTTGCCTGAAGGAAGGCACTAGAATGTGAGTGATATCATTTCCATATAATTAGAAATATGATATTAATTCTCAGTGTTTTTATAGAGAATAACAGTAAAAATAAATGAAATTTGTGTAGGATTAATATGTTCTTGATAAGCTAAAAAAAAGAAGTAATTAACCGCATTTGTGTTATAAACATTATTTGAAAACAGCAGTGATAAGCTGATGAAAAGCTATATATATATATATATATATATATATATATATATATTAGGGGTGTGCACCGGCCACTTTTCGTGTTTTGTGTTTTGGTTTTGGATCTGGATCTTTCTTCGTGTTTTGGATCTGGATTGGTTTTGCCAAAACCACCCTTCCGTGTTTTGGGTTCTGGGTTTTGTGTTTTGGATCTGTATTTTTTTTTTAAAAAGCATAAAAACAGCTAAAATCACAGAATTTGTAGGTTTTTCTGCTCCTATGCTATTATTAACCTCAATAACCTTAATTTCCAATCATTTCCAGTCTATTCTGAACACCTCACACCTCACAATAGTGTTTTTATGTCCAAAAGGTTGCACCGAGGTAGCTGGATGACTATGCTAAGCGACACAGGGGGCGGCACAAACACGTGACCCATCTAGGCGTGATACTGCAGTGGCAGACAGGATGGCAGTTTGAAAAACTAGGCCCCAAACAGTACATAATGCAAAGAAAAAAAAGAGGTGCAAGATGGAATTGTCCTTGGACCCACCCACCCACCCTTATGTTGTATAAACAGGACATGCACACTTTAACAAACCAATCATTTCAGCGCCAGGGACTGCCACACAACTGTGGCTGAAATGATTGGTTCGTTTGGACCCCCACAAAACAAGCTGGCAATTAATGTGTCCCTGCACAAACTGGCTTTACGGAGGCAAGATGTCATCCTCATCCTCCTCATCCACCGATTCCTCACCCTCTTCAGTGTGTACATCCTCATCCTCACAGAGTATTAACTCGTCCCCACTGGAATCCACCACCACAGGTCCCTCTGTACGTTCTGGAGGCTGGTCTCCCTGGAAGAGCTGATAATTCATTTTGATGAACATCATCTTCTCCACATTCTGTGGAAGCAACCTCCTACGCCTTTCGCTGACAAGGTTCCCGGCTGCACTAAACACTCTTTCGGAGTACACACCGGAGGGGGGGCAACTCAGGTAAAATAGAGCCAGTTTGTACAGGGGCCTCCAAATTGCCTCTTTTTCCTGCCAGTACAGGTATGGACTGTCTGACATGCCTACTTGGATGCTGTCACCGATGTAATCCTCCACCATTCTGTCAATGGTGACAGTATCATATGCAGTGACAGTAGACATGTCAGAAATTGATGCCAGGTCCTTCAGTCCGGACCAGATGTCCAAACATGGTCATGCCTGCCCTGCATCACCACCAGCGGGTTGCTTAGGATACCTAAGTTTTTTCCTGGCAGCCCCAGTTGCAGGAGAAAATGAAGAAGGAGCTGTTGATGTGTCACGTTCCGCTTCAGCTGACAGTGTGTTCACCAGCAGGTCTTTGCACCTCTGCAGGCTTGTGTCGGCCGGAAAGAGAGACACCACATAGGCTTTAAACCTAGGATCGAGCACGGTGGCCAAAATGTAGTGGTCTGATTTCAACAGATTGACCACCCTGGAATCCTGGCAAAGCGAATGAAGGGCTTCATCCACAAGTCCCACATGCCGAGCAGAATCGCTCCATCTTAGCTCCTCCTTCACTTTCTCCAGCTGCTTCTGCAAAAGCCTGATGAGGGGAATGACCTGACTCAAGCTGGCAGTGTCTGAACTGACTTCACGTGTGGCAAGTTCGAAGGGCTGGAGAACCTTCCACAACACGGAAATCATTCTCCACTGCGCTTGAGTCAGGTGCATACCCCCTCCTTTGCCTATGTCATAGGTGGATGTATAGGCTTGTATGGCCTTTTGCTGCTCCTCCATCCTATGAAGCATATAGAGGGTTGAGTTCCACCGCGTCACAACCTCTTGCTTCAGGTGATGGCGGGGCAGGTTCAAGAGTGTTTGCTGGCACTCCAGTCTTCGGCACGCAGTCACTGAATGGCGAAAGTGGCCAGAAATTTTTCGGGCCACCCAAAGCGTCTCCTGCACGCCCCTGTCGCTTTTCAGAAAATTCTGCACCACCAAGTTTATTGTGTGAGCAAAACATGGGACGTGCTGGAATTTGCCCAGATGTAATGCCCGCACAATATTGGTGGCGTTGTCAGATATCACAAATCCCCAGGAGAGTCTAAGTGGGGTAAGCCACAGGGCGATGATTTCCCTCAGTTTCTCTAAGAGGTTGTCGGCGGTGTGCCTCTTACTGAAACTGGTGATACACAGCGTAGCCTGCCTTGGAACGAGCTGGTTTTTCTGAGATGCTGCTACTGGTGACGCTGCTGCTGTTGCTGCGTAAGGTGATACATCTACCCAGTGGGCTGTCACAGTCATATAGTCCTTAGTCTGCCCTGTTCCTCTTGTCCACATGTCCGTGGTTAAGTGGACATTGTGTACAACGGCATTTTTCAGGACACTGAGGACACTTTTTCTGACGTTTCTGTACAGTCTCGGTATCGCCTGCCTAGTGAAGTTGAATGTAGACGGGATTTGGAACCGGGGACACACTACCTCCATCAATTGTCTAAATCCCACTGCACTAATGGCGGATACCGGACGCACGTCTGACACCAACATAGCAGTCGAGGCCTCAGTTATACGTTTTGCTTCAGGATGACTGCTGTCGTACTTCATCCTCCTCGCTAAGGACTGTTGGAGGGTCAATTGTTTAGTAAAAGTAGTGGTGTTCCTACTTCCTCTCTGGGATGATGAACGACTCCCAGCAGCAGCAACAGCAGCAGCGGCAGCAGTAGGCGTAGCAATGCAGGATCCTCCGGAGGAATCCCGGATAGGAGAGTCAGTCATGCCAGTGACATGGCCTGCAGGACTACTACCAATCCTGACTAAGGATGAAATTGACAAGGAGGGAGTTGACGGTGTGGTTTGCAGGCGCTTGGATACAACAGGACAACGGGATTTAGGTGTCCCTGGACTGCTTACGGTCTTAGCCAAAGTTTCTGAACTTGACAGTAACTTTTTATGAACGCGCTGCAGGTGACGTATAAGGGAAGATGTTCTTAGGTGGTTGACGTCCCTACCCCTACTTATTTCACCTTTACATATGGTACATATGGCAAGACAGTTGTTGTCCGGATTTGGATAGAAAGATTGCCAGACTTAAGAGGTAGAATGTTTGGTCTTCTGCCCAGGCATGACCGTGATGGGCTTTTTCATCCCACGGACAACAACTGTCTCCCCCGGAGCATGATTTAAACAAACCACATCACCATCAGAATCCTCCTCGCCAACTTCCTCCTCAGCACCAGCTACACCAGTATCCTCATCCTGTTGTACTTCAACAGTGACATCTTCAATTTGCATATCAGCAAGTGGACTGTGGGTGCTCCTTTCAGCACTTGCAGGGGGCATGCAAATGGTGGAAAGAGCCACCTCTTCCCGTCCAGTGCTGGGAAGGTCAGGCATCGCAACCACCACCACACTTGGACTCTCCTTGGGGATTTGTGATATCTTCTTAGAAAGCACAGTTCTTCACTGTGCTTTTGCCAGCTTAACTCTTTTGATTTTTTTAGTGGGAGGAGGGCTTCCATTGTCATGTGAAGCTGAACCACTAGTCATGAACATACTAGGGATCGACCTTAGCCGTTCCTTGCCACTCCGTGTCGTAAATGGCATATTGGCAAGTTTACGTTTCTCTTCAGCTGATTTAAATGTTTTTTTCAAGGTAATTTTCCTGAACTTTGTCATTTGGGATTGTATGTGCCCTCTACTATGACATTGGGCATCGGCCTTGGCAGACAACGTTGATGGCATGTTATCGTCTATGTCATGACTAGTGGCAGCAGCTTCAGCACTAGGAGGAAGTGGTTCTAGATCTTTCTCTATTTTATTTTTATCGGAGAAAGTTTGGTCCTCCATTTATGTTATATCGATTTGATATATACGTGCGGCTAAACACAGAAAATATTTTTTTTATTTTTGCTGGAGAGTAGTGCACTTTGTGGGTTACACCACCCTTTAAGAAATGAGCCAGCCGGCTCTTTACTTATGGGACACAGGCGCATGCTTGGCGCTGCTCCTTTGTTGATGCACGTGCGGCTACTGCGCACACAATTCACAAACACAGAAAATATATTTTTTTTTGGTTTGGAGTGTACTTTGGGTTTTACAGCACCCTTTAATGGTCAAGCCAGCCGGCCCTTTACTTATGACACAGGCGCACGCTTGGCACTACTTTGTTGATGCACGTGCGGCTACTGCGCACACAATTCACAAATACAGAAATTTTTTTTTTTTTGCTTTGGAGTGTACTTTGGGGGTTACAGCACCCTTTAACGGTCAAGCCAGCCGGCCCTTTACTTATGACACAGGCGCATGCTTGGCACTACTTTGTTGATGCACGTGCGGCTACTGCGCACACAATTCACAAACACAGAAAAAAAATTTTTTTTTGGTTTGGAGTGTACTTTGGGGGTTACAGCACCCTTTAACGGTCAAGCCAGCCAGCCCTTTACTCATGACATAGGCGCACGCTTGGCACTACTTTGTTGATGCACGTGCGGCTACTGCGCACACAATTCACAAACACAGAAAAAATATTTGGTTATTTGGTTTGGAGTGTACTTTGGGGGTTACAGCACCCTTTAATGGTCAAGCCAGCCAGCCCTTTACTTATGACACAGGCGCACGCTTGGCACTACTTTGTTGATGCACGTGCAGCTACTGCGCACACAATTCACAAACACAGAAAATTATTTTTTTTTTGGTTTGGACTGGAGTGTACTTTTGGGGTTACAGCACCCTTTAACGGTCAAGCCTGCCGGCCCTTTACTTATGACACAGGCGCACGCTTGGCACTACTTTGTTGATGCACGTGCGGCTACTGCGCACACAATTCACAAACACAGAAAATATATATTTTTTTGGTTTGGAGTGTACTTTGGGGGTTACAGCACCCTTTAACAGTCAAGCCAGCAGGCCCTTTACTTATGACACAGGCGCACGCTTGGCACTACTTTGTTGATCCACGTGCGGCTACTGCGCAGACAATTCACAAACACAGAAAAAATATTTTGTTATTTAGTTTGGAGTGTACTTTGGGGGTTAGAACACCCTTTAATGGTCAAGCCAGCCGGCCCTTGACTTATGACACAGGCGCACGATTGGCACTACTTTGTTGATGCACGTGCGGCACCTGCGCACACAATTCACAAACACAGAAAAAATATTTTGTTATTTGGTTTGGAGTGTACTTTGGGGGTTACAGCACCCTTTAACGGTCAAGCCAGCTGGCCCTTTACTTATGACACAGGCGCACGCTTGGCACTACTTTGTTGATGCACATGCGGCTACTGCGCACACAATTCACAAACACAGAAAATAATTTTTTTTTTGTTTGGACTGGAGTGTACTATGGGGGTTACAGCACCCTTTAACGGTCAAGCCAGCCGGCCCTTTACTTATGACACAGGCGCACGCTTGGCACTACTTTGTTGATGCTCGTGCGGCTACTGCGCACACAATTCACAAACACAGAAAATATTTTTTTTTTGTTTTGGAGTGTACTTTGGGGGTTACAGCACCCTTTAATGGTCAAGCCAGCTGGCCCTTTACTTATGACATAGGCGCACGCTTGGCACTACTTTGTTGATGCACGTGCGGCACCTGCGCACACAATTCACAAACACAGAAAAAATATTTTGTTATTTGGTTTGGAGTGTACTTTGGGGGTTACAGCACCCTTTAACGGTCAAGCCAGCTGGCCCTTTACTTATGACACAGGCGCACGCTTGGCACTACTTTGTTGATGCACATGCGGCTACTGCGCACACAATTCACAAACACAGAAAATAATTTTTTTTTTGGTTTGGACTGGAGTGTACTTTGGGGGTTACAGCACCCTTTAACGGTCAAGCCAGCCGGCCCTTTACTTATGACACAGGCGCACGCTTGGCACTACTTTGTTGATGCTCATGCGGCTACTGCGCACACAATTCACAAACACAGAAAATATATTTTTTTGGGGTTTGGAGTGTACTTTGTGGGTTACAGCACCCTTTAATGGTCAAGCCAGCCGGCCCTTTACTTATGACATAGGCGCACGCTTGGCACTACTTTGTTGATGCACGTGAGGCTACTGCGCACACAATTCACAAACACAGAAAAAATATTTGGTTATTTGGTTTGGAGTGTACTTTGGGGGTTACAGCACCCTTTAATGGTCAAGCCAGCCAGCCCTTTACTTATGACACAGGCGCACGCTTGGCACTACTTTGTTGATGCACGTGCGGCTACTGCGCACACAATTCACAAACACAGAAAATAATTTTTTTTTTGGTTTGGACTGGAGTGTACTTTTGGGGTTACAGCACCCTTTAACTGTCAAGCCTGCCGGCCCTTTACTTATGACACAGGCGCACGCTTGGCATTACTTTGTTGATGCACGTGCGGCTACTGCGCACACAATTCACAAACACAGAAAATATTTTTTTTTTTGGTTTGGAGTGTACTTTGGGGGTTAGAGCACCCTTTAACGGTCAAGCCAGCTGGCCCTTTACTTATGACACAGGCGCACGCTTGGCACTACTTTGTTGATCCACGTGCGGTTACTGCGCACACAATTCACAAACACAGAAAAAATATTTTGTTATTTGGTTTGGAGTGTACTTTGGGGGTTACAACACCCTTTAACGGTCAAGCCAGCCGGCCCTTGACTTATGACACAGGCGCACGATTGGCACTACTTTGTTGATGCACGTGCAGCTACTGCGCACACAATTCACAAACACAGAAAAAATATTTTGTTATTTGGTTTGGAGTGTACTTTGGGGGTTACAGCACCCTTTAACGGTCAAGCCAGCTGGCCCTTTACTTATGACACAGGCGCACGCTTGGCACTACTTTGTTGATGCACGTGCGGCTACTGCGCACACCATTCACAAACACAGAAAAAATATTTTTTTATTTGGTTTGGAGTGTACTTTGGGGGTTACAGCACCCTTTAACGGTCAAGCCAGACGGCCCTTTACTTATGACACAGGCGCACGATTGGCACTAATTTGTTGATGCACGTGCGGCTAATGCGCACACAATTCACAAACACAGAAAATATTTTTTTTTTTGGTTTGGTCTGGAATGTACTTTGGGGGTTACAGCACCCTTTAACGGTCAAGCCAACTGGCCCTTTACTTACGACACAGGCGCACGCTTGGCACTACTTTGTTGATGCACGTGCGGCTACTGCGCACACAATTCACAAACACAGAAAATATTTTTTTTTTTGGTTTGGACTGGAGTGTACTTTGGGGGTTACAGCACCCTTTAACGGTGAAGCCAGCCGGCCCTTTACTTATGACACAGGCGCACGCTTGGCACTACTTTGTTGATGCACGTGCGGCTACGGCGCACACAATTCTCAAACACAGAAAATTATTTTTTTTTTGGTTTGGAGTGTACTTTGGGGGTTACAGCACCCTATAACGGTCATGCCAGCTGGCCCTTTACTTATGACACAGGCACACGTTTGGCACTACTTTGTTGATGCACATGCGGCTACTGCGCACACAATTCACAAACACAGAAAATAATTTTTTTTTGGTTTGGACTGGAGTGTACTTTGGGGGTTACAGCATCCTTTAATGGTCAAGCCAGCCAGCCCTTTACTTATGACACAGGCGCACGCTTGGCACTACTTTGTTGATGCACGTGCGGCTACTGCACACACAATTCACAAACACAGAAAATATATATTTTTTTGGTTTGGAGTGTACTTTGGGGGTTACAGCATCCTTTAACGGTCAAGCCAGCCGGCCCTTTACTTATGACACAGGCGCACGCTTAGCACTACTTTGTTGATGTACGTGTGGCTACTGCGCACACAATTCTCAAACACAGAAAAAATATTTTGTTATTTGGTTTGGAGTGTACTTTGGGGGTTACAGCACCCTTTAACAGTCAAGCCAGCCGGCCCTTTACTTATGACACAGGCGCGCGCTTGGCACTACTTTGTTGATGCACGTGCGGCTACTGCGCACACCATTCACAAACACAGAAAAAATATTTTGTTATTTGGTTTGGAGTGTACTTTGGGGGTTACAGCACCCTTTAACGGTCAAGCCAGATGGCCCTTTACTTATGACACAGGCGCACGATTGGCACTACTTTGTTGATGCACGTGCGGCTAATGCGCACACAATTCACAAACACAGAAAAAATATTTTGTTATTTGGTTTGGAGTGTACTTTGGGGGTTACAGCACCCTTTAACGGTCAAGCCAGCTGGCCCTTTACTTATGACACAGGCGCACGCTTGGCACAACTTTGTTGATGCACGTGCGGCTACTGCGCACACCATTCACAAACACAGAAAAAATATTTTGTTATTTGGTTTGGAGTGTACTTTGGGGGTTACAGCACCCTTTAACGGTCAAGCCAGACGGCCCTTTACTTATGACACAGGCGCACGATTGGCACTACTTTGTTGATGCACGTGCGGCTAATGCGCACACAATTCACAAACAAAGAAAATATATATTTTTTTGGTTTGGTCTGGAGTGTACTTTGGGGGTTACAGCACCCTTTAACGGTCAAGCCAACCGGCCTTTACTTACGACACAGGCGCACGCTTGGCACTACTTTGTTGATGCACGTGCGGCTACTGCGCACACAATTCACAAACACAGAAAATATTTTTTTTTTTGGTTTGGACTGGAGTGTACTTTGGGGGTTACAGCACCCTTTAACGGTGAAGCCAGCCGGCCCTTTACTTATGACACAGGCGCACGCTTGGCACTACTTTGTTGATGCATGTGCGGCTACGGCGCACACAATTCTCAAACACAGAAAATTATTTTTTTTTTGGTTTGGAGTGTACTTTGGGGGTTACAGCACCCTTTAACGGTCATGCCAGCTGGCCCTTTACTTATGACACAGGCACACGTTTGGCACTACTTTGTTGATGCACATGCGGCTACTGCGCACACAATTCACAAACACAGAAAATAATTTTTTTTTTGGTTTGGACTGGAGTGTACTTTGGGGGTTACAGCACCCTTTAATGGTCAAGCCAGCCAGCCCTTTACTTATGACACAGGCGCACGCTTGGCACTACTTTGTTGATGCACGTGCGGCTACTGCACACACAATTCACAAACACAGAAAATATATATTTTTTTGGTTTGGAGTGTACTTTGGGGGTTACAGCACCCTTTAACGGTCAAGCCAGCCGGCCCTTTACTTATGACACAGGCGCACGCTTAGCACTACTTTGTTGATGCACGTGTTTCTACTGCGCACACAATTCTCAAACACAGAAAAAATATTTTGTTATTTGGTTTGGAGTGTACTTTGGGGGTTACAGCACCCTTTAACGGTCAAGCCAGCCGGCCCTTTACTTATGACACAGGCGCACGCTTGGCACTACTTTGTTGATGCACGTGCGGCTACTGCGCACACAATTCACAAACACAGAAAATATATTTTTTTTTGGTTTGGACTGGAGTGTACTTTGTGGGTTACAGCACCCTTTAACAGTCAAGCCAGCCGGCCCTTTACTTATGACACAGGCGCGCGCTTGGCACTACTTTGTTGATGCACGTGCGGCTACTGCGCACACCATTCACAAACACATAAAATATTTTTTTTTTGTTTTGGACTGGATTGTACTTTGGGGGTTACAGCACCCTTTAACGGTCAAGCCAGCCGGCCCTTTACTTATGACACAGGCGCACGCTTGGCACTACTTTGTTGATGCACGTGCGGCTACTGCGCACACAATTCACAAACACAGAAAATATATATTTTTTTTGGTTTGGAGTGTACTTTGGGGGTTACAGCACCCTTTAACGGTCAAGCCAGCTGGCCCTTTACTTATGACACAGGCGTACACTTGGCACTACTTTGTTGATGCACGTGCGGCTACTGCGCACACAATTCACAAACACAGAAAAAATATTTTGTTATTTGGTTTGGAGTGTACTTTGGGGGTTACAGCACCCTTTAACGGTCAAGCCAGCTGGCCCTTTACTTATGACACAGGCGTACGCTTGGCACTACTTTGTTGATGCGCGTGCGGCTACTGCGCACACAATTCACAAACACAGAAAAAATATTATTTTTTTAGCACTTGGGGGGAGCACCCCTGATGGAAAGAGCACCCCCTGGACAACACTACAGCACCCCTTTAGGACTGGGACACTGCACAGGACTTTGGAGTGGACACAGCCCCTATGGAGAACTGACTGCACAACACAGTCCAGCCAGCACCTATGGACTTTGAAGTAGTGGACACAGCCCCTATTAACAGCAGCACAGCACAACACAGCCAGCCCCTATGGACTTTGAAGTAGTGGACACAGCCCCTATGGACAACAGCAGCACAGCGCAGCACAGCACAGCACAACACTACTCTGCACTACACTACACTACCCTACACAGCCCAGCCAGCCCTAACTCCCACCCTCCCTCTTCACTGTCCACAGCCGAGTGAGAAAATGGCGCCGACGCGGGTATCTTATATAGGATCCAAAACCCGCGAGACCCGGAAGGCGGGATGTTGACGTTTTGCCTCAATTTCAGATCCGAGTCAGGCGGGAAAAGTCGAGCCTGACTTGGATCGGCCTCGGATCGGGGGGGCTCGGGGTGGTTCGGATTTCAGAAATCCGAACCCGCTCACCCCTAATATATATATACACGACAGGCTTAATCCACGGCACTCAACCATCTGGGGTGCCCTTGGCATGTGACCACACCATCTGCATAAGACATATCATACAAACTCGGCACTCACATGCTTTTCAAACTGCAACTCCTTTGAACAAAGGGAATGTTGGTTCCAAAATATTGCAATAATTTGTTAAGCTGCCAAGGGCACCCCAGATGGTTGAGTGCCATGGATTAAGCCTGTCGTTTATTTAAATTTTGTGGTCACACTTGCTAGGGCACCCTGTTTTTCAAATGTAAGACAAACTTTTTTTCTTTTTCAAGGTGCTTAGTAACTGATAGCCCTGGGTGTGGTCCTGTCTCTTTAAGGCTGGACCCAGTTTCATGTTTAAGATGTATGCAAGCTTGAGCCAAAGGTGGCAGATCAAGTTTATTTATCTGAGAATCAGTGTAGGGACTGGCCAGATGGGAACGACCGTGAAGCGGTGGTCAGCTTAACAAATTATTGCAATATTTTGGAACCAACATTCCCTATGTTCAAAGGAGTTGCAGTTTGAAAAGCATGTGAGTGCCGAGTTTGTATGATATTTATATATATATATATATATATATATATATATGAATACTGCATTTCTGCAGATACACCTTACATAAGCATCAAGCCAGATGGCACTCTGGATAACACAGAGGCACAGCCAATAACTGAATTGAAGTCCTGAGCCGTGGGTTATCTTTTGTTCCCACCATTGGATTTTACAAACTGCAACAGGAAATAGAAAAATATAATCTTAATAGACAACTTAAAATTTAATGAATATTTTCATGGTTCTAAATCACCTCCATCTGTGCCTATGGAGGTTATACCTAAACTATTTCAGAAGTTACAAGTCAAATTGTCTGTTGACCCTGTATCCAATCACATAGCAATGAAAACATTTGTATGAAATATCAATAAATATCAATGATTCCTACATCTAGCCATATGTGAAATCATAATCTCATCAAAGGTGAATTTCAAGAATTAAAGGATTTGGTAAACAACACCAATATCTTTATTTGCCCTGCTGATAAGGGGAGAATTGTGATATAGGACCTTATTGACTACAAGAAAGAAATATCAAGATAGCTTTCTCAGCGGGGACTGTATCACCTTTTGGTTCACGATCCAACTTCCATATTTTAGAAGAAACTTTCAACACATTAACTAATAGTGGTCCTACAAGGCGTCATCTCTAAATCCCTCTCTATGGTTTTAATTCCAGATAATCCAATAGCACCTTTGCTTTATACCTTGCCCAAGATGCATAAGTGTGTAAAGGCTCCACCTTTGTGCTCTATCATTGTAGTGCATGTGTTTTAGACATACATGATGTCATAGGAGAATTGTTGGTAGGAACACCATGGCCGGTGCATCCTAAGGATGGTCCAGGCAGCTGTACAGGCTGCAGGGTGCATGGCCAGAGAGTCTGAATGTGCTTCACTCTGTGCATTGGCACCGGCCACACCGCCTTCCCTATGTCCCTGCATTGAGGACTCCAGATCCCCTAGACCACCAGGGAAAAAGGTAAGTGCAATTGTTTTTAAATATACTGTGCATTCATGTAACACATGTTAAATATTTATAAATGCTGCACTCAGTACCAGGCTTTAAACACCACAGGACTGCTAGTCAGCTTCAGTGCTATACAGAAAAAATATATTTTAATAGATTATATATATATATATATATATATATATATAGTGATATATCTGGGGTAATTAGCTCAGTGGAGATGTTTTTTGATGGAGCAGTGTGAAGGTGCATAATAAAGATACACATGCAGCTTTAAAATAAATGGAAAAGTGCTTTATTGTCAGCATAAAAGTACAAATGACAAATGCCTAGCCCCCACTCAGGACACTGACTCACTTCTTCTCCCCTGGCTAACCTTGGGCAGCTAGTCTGACTTTGCTTGCCTGCCACAACTAGTCAAAGTACAGCTCAATCTTGGTGGCCTTTCCTCTCTGCTTCCCTGTCTTCTTCAAGTATAGGCCCACTGGCTTTCACAACCCCAGTTGGGCAGGATACACAGGCCACAGCCTAAAAACACAGCTCAGTTTTGGTGGTCTTCACTGTCTCCTACAGGTAAAAGCTCACAGGCTTTCCCAACCCCAATTGGGCAGTATACAGCCTGTCCTGACTGCAGAGTCTTCCACACTGACTGTCGACTACAGCAGCCATTAGGTGTGCTCACACCTGGCTTTTCTTCCCTGTGTAGGCAGAGCCCTCCTGCCCCACACTGAAACAACTGCTCATCAGTGCCATCTTTGGTGATACTGCCATTTTCATGAGAGCCATTCACAGCATGCAAGATCATCCAGGCTCTTGTTATCTCTGGTCTCACCATCCAAGTACCTGCATCTCTTCTTTTTTTCACACTTTATGTTACCACTGGAACTCCTTGCTTTCTACATGAAGCATTTTAGATTCATTCATAGTACCTTTTCCTAAAGTACCATACTTGATCTTCATACTTGTCAACTTCCATCAAAATCCAGCAAGTTATTTTCCTCATAATCTTCTGATTCAGTCAGAAAACAGCTTTTTCTTTGTTTCTTTTTAACAAAATAAACTTTTAAACCTCTTAAAGAACAACAACAATGGACTCTGCGCTTATTGACTATACAATATATGTGAGATGGCAGAAAATAATTCAATCAGAAACTCGATCTTTAAGAATATATAAACAAATTTAATGATATTGTCCGTTATCCTTAATATCACAATTATACATATAATAAAAAATAGTAACATACATATAGTAACATACAATAAATTATCTAGCCAGAATATATATTACCTACTAGATAAATATATGATAAAATTGTTGTTCTATATTGTTCTAAATTTATATAGCGTTTCACCAGCTTATAGAGAGATTCTGCAGCTAGAGTTATTTGAGCATTCTATAAATTTAAGCTTTACATCAATAGCCCTATAACAGCGCTGAAGCTATTTTTCAGTTTTATATCACTAAACCTCTTAAAGGCACACCCATTGGTCAACTTTCGCTTGAAACATCTTTAACCTTCAACCTTGAAACTCTGTATTGGCTATTGGCATACTTCACTTCAAAGAGCCACCATCATCCTGAGAGTCACCAGCATCACAATTTGCAGACCTTGGAGTCATCAGAGCATGTACTTGCACTGCCACCCTCAGATTCTTGACTCTCTTGTCCACGTAACATACTTGAATGTTTATTCCATTAATCCACAAACTTTATCTCATGATTTTGATGGCTATCTGCCACTTCAGTAATGGTCAGTTCTCTCAGATCTTCTTGAGCATCCACTTGTTGGGTGGCAGCAGTGCGGTGTGCTGCTCTTCTTCTCTTCTGGGTCCCACAGGATCTGGAGTAGCGGCTTGTGTCAGATGTTATGCCTGGGTGTCTCCAACGCGAATCAGCCGGCACTGGCGGCCTTTTTCAAGGAGATGTTGAAGACACCCAGGCATAACATCTGATACAAGCCGCTACTCCAGATCGTATGGGACCCGGTAGAGAAGAAGAGCAGCACGCCGCACTCCTGCCACCACCAGTTTCCAGACAACACTTGGAGGGACCCCTGATTCCAGCAGCTTGAGCAGCCCCACCTACCGGTAAGTGATCCCCGCTGTGCACACATCTGACCCGCGGCTGATCCACCCGTCTGCCGCCGTGGAGGTTTCCCTCAGCTCCGGCGACTAGATGGTGTCCACAGTCAGCAGGACCTGGCCAGCATGTGGGACCAGAGAGTGCCGTCAGCCACAGCGGCCATGCTGTATTTGGACTGACAGCTCCTGATCACTGGATCCGGGCTGGTGAGGAACTCTCCACTGCGTCCTGGGGGACTCCTATTATTGTCCGGTCAGCGGTGAAGTTGGCTGTGTGTGGGCCATGGTTACTGCAGAGCCGTGGTCAATGTTGGGACCACCACTCCTTTTGGACTAAACAGATTGGCAATTTATTCTGAACCCATTACAAGGTCATTACAAGACTACACTGACGTTGTGGATTTATGCGCATTCAGGACCAGGACTGGGTCATTTCAAGTGGAATTTGTTTTCCCCAAACTCAACTTATCCCTTGACATTTACATCATCCTCCCCATTTTTTGATCCTCACTTATTCACTCCCGCCCTCCCCAGTGTGTGGTATCATTGTGATATTACTGTGTTTTAGAATTTCTGTACCATTATCTGATGTGAACATACCCACTATCTTGATGTGGGATTAAAACTTATTTGTTTTTTACCTCTTTTGATTATATGCCGGATGGTTTAGATTGCATATTGTGACATTAATTGTAGATCGTTCCCTGGTAACAACCAATTTTATTTGATATTATAAAGGGTTAATTGTCAATCATATGCACATGAACATAGTAGAATATTGTACTTCATAGGATTGAGCGCTCACTGCACAAACATTTTTGTATGTTTGTTTTCTGCTGTATATAACTTAAAGGTCGAGTGGTGACCTTGGCAGTAAGCTGCTCCCATTCAAAACCTACAGTACTGTTCACTAGAGCGCACATACCTACCTCTACTTTTCATAATTTCTTTCTAACTCACACTATGCAAGTCTTGCTTTTGTGTAGACTAATAAAAAGTGTTTTTCTTTTAACACCAGAGTCAAATCTGCCATTTTTACTTGCGTGCACTCTGCATCACTCTGATGTCTCTTGACACATTCTTTTAATTCTTCCACTTCCTACTAAAGATCCAAAAACCTTCAGTGTAATTCAACAATGTCTTGCATTAATACTTTATACTTTGCAAACAGTCCACAATTTTCACGCTTTGTGATACATGTTAATTTATCAGCCTTCTCAAGGTGTTTAAACACAACTACCAATTTGAGGCAAGTCTCTTTAAGAGCCTTAATTTCCAGCACTCTTTTATCTTCTTCTTGTGTTAGGGACATTTTTAAAGAGGACAATTCACTATGCAACTTGCATATGTACAATCATTTCTTCAGCTGACTTCCTCTTTAGCTCACTTATTTGCGTAATAATATGACAGTCTTTCTTGCATAACTTTGTTAATATGATCAGACTCTTCCATGCTGACATAATCTGGTGGACCAAGCACCTTATTACACTGACCACACTGACTGTCCATTTTATTTTGCTTTGTCAACATAAATGTCTCCTTCTCTTCACCATCACTTTCAATAAAGTTACACCAGAGGTACAGCTTTATATCATTTTCAGTCACACCTCCTTTATTTCCTGACTGTTCTCTATAGTCTGGGAATTACATTTCTCCATCTTCAAACTGGATCCTTGTAGCAGGCCATCTGCCTTTAACATATTTCTTATTATTTCCCATAATTCTTGGCACACCATACACAGGAATAACTTGCCTTTCTCCCAAACAAATTGGGTGTCTGTCACTTTAAATTTTTTAATGCACTTTTTCCTAAGAGCACAGTTTTTTTTCACTTGTAACACTTGGCTTTCAAATGTGTTCACAGCCCAATATAACACAGCAAAACATTTCCCACGTGGTACTACAATGACCAGCATATAACCAGGCTCTTGCTCTTTAACTGCAACAAAATGTCCAAGCCACATTTTTTTTATCGATTTATTTATACAACATAATAATTATCCAACACATTTCGTGTACAAATAGTTACAAACAAAATATTATTTCTAAAAATATAGGACCTGATTCAGACCCACTCGCGAGCGGCTGTCCGCTCGCAAGTGGGTCGATGTTCTGGACTGAGCATGCGCAAGACGGAGGGAGCTCCGTCGTGCGCATGCGCCAGACGCGACGAGCGACGGAAAGTCCTTCGCTCGTTGTGTCTGATCAAAGGGGGCGTGCTGTCGATGTTGATTGACAGCACGCCCCTTTTGGTAGGCGTGCCGGGGGCGTGCCTCCCTGACGGGGGCGTTCCCACGGGAACGCCTCCCGTCAGAAGCCGGCCCACTGACATCACTAGTGATGTCAGTGGGAGTGATTTTGGCTCTGATAGAGCCAAAATCACTCCGGAGCTTGCGGTTGAAAACCTCAACCGCAGGCTCCAGCTCGTAGTTTCGATGGTCGCGATGGTCACGACCATCGCGGCCATCAAACTGCACGCTCGTATAGCCTGTGGGTGGTGACCCACAGCTATACGAGCGTCCAGGAGGACGCTCCATTTTCATGGAGGCCAGCCCTAATTCAGAGCCTGCGCTATGCTCAGAGCGTACGGCTCTGAATGAGGGCCATAGTGTGTACTTCATTGTTAATATACAACAATTAGTTTTTTTTATTTTTAACAAGAAAAAGAAGGATACAGAGAGAGGAGAAACCCCACCCAGAGAAGACCAGCTTCATTCCATTCCTGGTAGCTGTCTACGGAATGCAGAATACCAAGGGTCCCAGGTATCATGAACTTTATCACAGTATCATAAACACAGTAATATATTCCATAGAGGCTAAATACCAAAGTTTGTTCAATAGCTTTGATTTGCTTCCAGTTTGTAGCAATCAACAGTTTGACTGCATTATAAATGTGGCCACATAGTTTATTTTGAGGTTTAGAGAGGGATCTAGAGGGTTTACATAAAAGCATATGTAGAAGGTCTTTAGGGGGGGAAATACTGAGCACCCTAGACACAAAAGATGTGACCTCATCCCAATATTTTGATATCAGTGGGCAGTTCCACCCAAGCCACATTTTTAACCACACCTTGAGCATTTCAGCAGGACTAGACACAAATCTCTCATTAACTTTTTCTCGATTGCAACAAATTCAAACATCTTGGAAAGCTTTCTCCGCTTCCGGACCCCATTCCACCATGGTTTTTTGTTTGCCCTTGGTAAGGTCAGTAAGTGGGACCGCAATGGTGGCAAAACTGGGTATGAACCTCCTATAGTATCCAGTGATCCGTAAGAAGGCTCTCACCTGCTTCTTATTGAGGGATTGTGGCCAGTTCTGTATTGCCTCAATCATTTTGAGCTGTGGTTTTATCAAACCTCTGCCAATGGTGTATCCCAGATATTTTACTTCCTCTATCCCTAGACAACACTTTTTTGGGTTGGCCATCAGACCTGCCTTAAAGATGGAGTCTAACACTGCTTGTACTCTGGGTAAGTGAGACTGCCAATCAGAACTATGTATGACCACATCATCCAGATAAGCCACAGCAAATCGTCTATGGGGTCTTAGAATCATATCCATCATTCTTTGGAAGGTAGCAGGTGCCCCATGTAACCCATCTTGTAATGAAATAACCCTTCTGGCGCAGAAAAGGATGTTTTTTCTTTGGCATTTTCAGTTAATGGCACTTGCCAATACCCTTTGGTTAGGTCCAGAGTGGTTAAATACCTTGCTGTCCCCAGCCTTTCAATTAGTTCATCCACCCTTGGCATCGGGTAGGCATCAAATTTTGAAACACTGTTCAGCTTTCGGAAGTCATTACAAAAACGCACACTCCCATCGGGCTTTGGAATCAACACAATGGGACTTTACCACTCACTATGTGATACTTCAATTAACCAATTCTAGCATTTTTTAATTTCCTTTGACACAGATTCCCTTTGGACTTCGGGCAACCTATAGGGTTTTAGGTTAACTTTAACCCCTGGGTCAGTGACTATGTCATGTTTGATGACAGTGGTTTTTCCTGGCATGTCAGAAAACAGTACTCTATTTCGGATGAAAAATTCCTTGACCTCCTGCTGTTAACTGGCTCACAGGGTTTTTGCCACGGTCACTTCGGTTACCAGGGATCCGGTTTTTACTGGAGGGGCTGGGACAGCTGACAGTGCTGCTCTGTCCTTCCAGGGTTTTATAAGGTTCACATGATATACAGTATCTGTTCTGGTTTTCTTTTCCCCGGCTGGTAAACTTTATAGTTGACCTGTCCCACTTTTTCTAAGATCTCAAAGGGCAGTTGCCACTTAGCCAACAGTTTACTTTCTACCATGGGAACCAACACCAACACTCTGGGCCTGATTCAAACCCACTCGCGAGCACTGAGCGCTCGCAAGCGGGTCGATGATGTCCAAGTGCACATGCGCACGATGGAGGCGGCTCCGTCGTGTGCATTTGCGATACCCAAATAACGATGGCCAAGCCGTCATTATGGGTCTCGCACCAAAGGGGGAATGCTGTCGATGGTGATTGACAGCACGCCCTCTTTGGTGGGCGTGCCGGGGGCGTGGCTGCCCAGACGGAGGCATGCCCATGGGAATGCCTACCGTCTGGGGCCGGCCCCACTGACATCACTAGTGATGTCAGTGGGAGTGCTTTTGGCTCTGATAGAGCCAAAAGCACTCCAGGGCTTGCGGCAGACGAGACCCTACCACAAGGGTCGGAGCCGCCTCCGTCGTGCGCATGCGCACTTGGGCAACATCGACCCGCTTGCGAGTGCTCAGCGCTCGCGAGCGGGTCTGAATCAGGCCCTCTGTCCCCAGGAGAAAAGTTTCTTAACCGTGCATTGCGATTATATACCCTCTGCTGTGCTAGTTGGGCCTTTTCCAAGTGATCCTTAACTAACGGCACTACAGCCGCAATTCTCTCTTGCATCTGGGAAACATGTTCAATCATTGTTTTATAAGGACTGGACTGCCCTTCCCAATTCTCCCTGGCAATGTCTAGTAACCCTCTTGGATGTCTCCCATATAGCAAGTCGAAAGGTGAAAACCAGGTGGAGAATTGGGGAACCTCTCTTATGGCCAACAGCAGATAAGGCAACAAATAATCCTAATCTTTACCATCTTTGTCGACTACTTTCCTTAACATATGTTTCAAGGTCTTGTTAAACCTCTCGACCAGTCCATCGGTTTGGGGTGATAAACCGAGGTCCATACCTGGTTAATCTTAAACAGGCGGCATAACTTTTGACATGAACGGGGTACCCTTGGTCAGTTAGTATTTCTTTAGGTATTCCCAACCTGCTAAAAACATGGACCAGCTCTCTAGCAATGGACAGAATATAGTGATGTCCCCGGGCAGACTTCAACAAGGGTCCAACCAAGTCCATAGCTATTCTTTCAAATGGTATCTCTATAGTTGGTAGTGGGACTAGAGGACTTTTGAAATGTGGTCTGCGGGCAGGATACTGGCATTCAGGACAGGAGGTGCAAAAGTCAGATACGTCTTTATGGACACCGGGCCAAAAAAACCTCTGCACGATTCGCTCAGTGATTTTCTCTACCCCTAGGTGACCTGCCATTATATGGCTGTGCGCCAGATCTAACACCTTTCTCCTGTAAGCTTTGGGAACTATCAATTGTTCCACAATCGCCTCCCCTTTCTTAGTTATCTGATACAACAGATCCTGACTCATTACCATGTGAAGATACATCAAGGGACTATGGGGATCTACGGGTTTACCATTAACCACCTTGACATTCTCCCTGGCTTTCACCAGAGTAGGGTCATTTAACTGCTCTACGGCAAAGACCTCTCTTCTGACCTCTAAATCAGGCAGACGATCAACGGGCTCTACAACACTTGATGAGCCACATCACGCTCCACATTCTCTAGCTGGCCAATCATACTAGAAAATGGGAACATCTCTGTCTCTGTCACTACAGTAGTAACCCTTTCAGACGAGGCAGGGTGATTCACCTCTGTGCGAAACCGGCTTTCCCACAACTTCCAGGAGTGAGCAAAGTCTCTTCCCAATATCACATCATACATTAAGCCCGGTACCAAACCCACAGAGACTACCGCGGAACCACATGGTGTCTCGATGTTCACTTCGGCAGTAATGTAATCCAAAGTATCCCCATGTATGCATGTCACACCAACAGGTTTTCCCTTATGCTTCAAAGGGTTCACCAGCTCAGTTCTCAAAACTGTAACCAGACTACCAGAGTCTAACAGAGCCTCTACTCGGTTGCCTTCCACAGTGAGTACACACATGTGTTTATCTGTCTCAGCCTGCCGGTCAGCAGTACTGGCTGGCTGTGCAAAGAAAGAACCCCTGCGCTTGACAAAAGCAGTATCACATTGCATGGGCTCAGAGGCAAGTAAACAATTAGCGGCTATATGGCCAAAGCCACCACATCGGACACATTGAGTCACATTAATGTATAGTCTTTTGTGGGGTAGGAACCTTCCTGGCCTGGCAGGCCTGTCTTCAGGTTCCCCACCCTAAGTCTTAGGCACATTCCACTGCCCACCACCCTTCTCCCCAGGAACAGTCTTACCATTGTTGATGGGAGTTCGCCGATGCACCATCAGGGCTCGGTGGGGCAGACTCATCAGTTCCTCATCTGCCACGTACCTCTCCACCAGTCCGACTAACTGGTCTGCGGACTTACCCACATGGCTCACCCACTTGCGCAAGGATGCAGGTAGGGATCGCAGATACCGGTCCATCACGACTCATTCGATGATTTGTGTCCTGTCAGCATCTCGGGCTGTAGCCACTTGGTGGATAGATGGATGAGGTCATGCATCTGCGAGCGTGGAGGTCTGTCCATTTGGAACTCCCAGCGGTGGACTCGTTGGACACAAACAAAGGTGGTGACCCCCAAGCGAGTTAGGATCTCTCGTTTCAACTTCACATAGTCTTTAGCATCTGTCAGGCATAAATCATAATAGGCCTTTTGTGGCTCCCCAGACAGAAAAGGTGCCACCAGACTTGCCCATTGCTCCTTGGGCCAACTTTCCCTTTCGGCCGTTCTCTCAAACGCTTTGAGATATGTCTCCACATCATCGGCCGAAGTCATCTTTTAGAGGAAGTGACTGGCTCCTATGGAGTGAGGGGTGGTGGGAGGACCAGTATTAGCATCTCCAGGCCGGACTACTAACTGTTGCACGACATCTTTTAAGGTCTGGCAGGTTTCCTCTATGACAACTTGTTCTTGCCTCAGGGCTTCCTCCATGGTGACCTGTTGTTGTCTCTGGGCTGCCTCCAAGGCAATTAGTTGCACATGGGTAGACTCCTGCTGGGCTTTGATAGCTTCCTGCTGAGTTTTGTTAGTTTGTTAGCAATGCCTTAATGATGTCCTCCATGTTCTCTTCAGGTGTAGGTTTGTAACAAAACCTGGCTTCTCTAAGCATCTGTCGATGCCACCTTAAGGGGTTCAATAATCACGTGTCTGTCCCTTTAAATTTTAAAAGACAAATTTTTTCCTTGCTGCACTTTTCAGTGTGTGCGTGCCCGCATTCTCCACCAATTGTAACAGAACCAGATTAGGAGTCCCTCTCCTGGGGTAGATGGACTCCATCTTCACACACACGGCAGCCAGGAAAACAGTACACCAGTCTGGAGTCTCGTACTAGCTGGTCAGTACCAGTTTTTATTGTGTAACAAAAAAGGAAAACAAAACATAAAAGTAAATCCTAGCCCTGTCCGGGCGCTAACTAGCCAAGAGGTTCCCTCTCTAAAGAAATAGTGGGGCCTACTGCCTCCACCATCAACACAAGCGTATGCACAAAACTTACAGGTAGTTTCCAGCAAGTTTCTCTGAGCCAGCCAGTCTGCTTGCTCTCCCAGGTATGAGACGCTAGCTTACAATCACACACAGCCTATATCAGCCAGTTCCAGGTGCAGAGCCTAATGAGCCTGCTAACAGGCCAAAAACCAAAACCTGGAGTGGGTTGTGGATGGAGCCCACCCTCTCCTCACATCCACACCCCCAGGTCCCAAACCGGCTTTTCAGCGCACCAGGAGTTAACTACTTCCTAGGCGAAAGCGGCAGAGATGATCTGGGGCTGCGGTGCATACAACAAATTGAAATATATTTGTACATGTCCCGGCACCTTGCTAACTCCCCTCAGCATTGTGGGGGTCATTCAGACCCGGTCACAAGCACTGATGTGCTCGCAACTGGGTCGATGGGTAGCCCTGCGCACGAGCAGTGGCCACACTGCGTGTGCGCAAGCCCCTGAGCGAGAGAGAAACTCTCTCCCTCTGGAGCTCACTACAAAAGGGGCGTTAGTCGATGTTGATCAACAGCTTGCCCCGTTTTGTAGGCGGGCCGGGGGGGTGGTTTCCAAAATGGAGGCGTTCCTTAATGAATGCCTACCGTTTTGTGGGCGGCCACACTGACATCATCAGTGATGTCAGTGGGGAGCTTCCTGCTCCATCAGAGAAGAAAGCTCCCTGGGGCTTGCAAGTGCCCAGACCCAACCTTAGGGTCTGCTCGCAAGCACCGAAGGTCGTGATGGTCTTGACCATCGCGCCCATCACCCTGGTCGCTAGCTAAGCTGTGGGTGGTAATCCACAGCTTAGCTTGCGACCAGGAGGCCGCACACAAAAAAAAAAGAAGCGCCCGCCCTCATTCAGAGAGAGCGATCGCTTCTTGTGACAGCCACTGAATGAGGTCCTGTGACCTTAACCATTACCTTGCCTCAACCGATTGAGGGGGTCCAGGCTGCGGCAATCATGCAGAAAGTGCAATACACGATGCCTGGCACCAACATTCTGTTTAAAATTGGTGAAAAGAATAATTGTAACACTGGGCACACAACTCTTTGCAGCTATTAGGGAATATATTAGGGTCCTATCACCACTTATGGACCAATAGATATATAAAAATAAGATAGATAAACAAATTCCCCTACAGCGTTGAGTATACACAAACTAAATATAAAGGTGCTATATGATAAAAACTGGAGAATAAATAAAGGAATATAATTTTTTTTCTAAAACATCAATTTCACTCATTAATTGACCACTAGATATGGGGATGATTAATAAATGAAAATATGTGGTACTAATCCCACAATCAGGATCTCACATTAATAGAAACAATGTGCATTTTTACATCCTCAAATAAATACGGGTCTATGTATGGTGTAAATAAATATACAAGAGCACATACCCAGTGAAAAAGCACTGGGACCCCTATGTAACCGATCTCTGGATATTCCGGATTCTCCTAAGGGGTCAATCACAGGGTCCCAATGCTTAGACAAGAATATCTCTGCTTCTGGTCAATCGCCTGTGCAGGCATTCAGTTCCAACGCGTTTCGACCTGTGGAGGTCTTTTTCAAAGCCAATTAGTCTTTTTGAAAATGGTGACTAGCACTGATTGGTCCATTTAAAGATGGTGCCTTGGTACAGGGCTAATCCCTTCAGCGCCGCTGCAGCCATGTTAGCCACATGGTGGGAGCAGGGGAGCTGGCATTGGGACAGACACCCGGCAACACACCCAAACTACTTCGTCCTTACCTGTTATTTACCCACAACTTTTTCTGTTATAGTGGCAAGTTCTTTTTACAAGTATTTGGTTGAGCAATGCTAATGCATAAATGTTCATGGCAGTATAATATTTGTTTCTATAACCCTGCTGTGTCTAGTAAATAATGTTCTATACTGGATGCATAGATTATTAATTTTTGATATGGCTTGATATCAAGGAGGCCTTTATCTCATTTATTAGTGTTAATTACATCAGTATGCATAAACAAAGATGCCAAGGATGACTTCCTTGGTGAGAGATGTCCTTTGTGAGTGACCCAGAAGTCCCTCTCGTGTCATTCTGCACATTATTGTTATTATTATTATTACCAGTTATTTATATAGTGCACACATATTCTGCAGCGCTTTACAGAAAGAATATTCACATCAGTCCCTGCCCCAGTGGAGCTTACAATCTGTATTCCCTACCACATGCGTGCACACACACACGGGTTAATTTTTTGTGGGGAACCAATTAACCTACCGGTATATCTTTGGAGTGTGGGAAGAAACCGGAGTACCTGGAGGAAACCCACGCAAGCACAGAGAGTATATACAAACTCCACACAGTTAGGGCCATGGTGGGAATTGAACCCATGACCTCATTGCTGTGGGGTAGTAACGCTTACCATTACCACGTCTGTGCTGCCCACATGCGCAGAATGACACACGTGCCGTGTGGGGGGATAAGGGGGTGCTGCAAAGAAGAGCCCATTAGCTTCTATAGGGTAACACCATCAGAAGATTAGCCACTGCATCCAAGCCCATATGAGAAATGTAGTCAAATTCCTGAAAACTGCATTTTGGGGGGTCTGACCATATTTCTTTATTCAAGTGCATTTCTCCCAATGGGTCTATTAGCTGTATTTAAGTTTACATTTTGTATTGATCCCACATCTGTTAATGTTTTAGATATTGAGATTTCACTAGTTGGGTCTGTGTTGTCTTGTTCACTTTTCTTTAAGCCCACGGACACAAATGCCATCCTGCAAGCTAAATTAATTTAAGGTTTGTCTTCCCTTATTTTCAGTTCTAGAGCTAGAAGAACTTGTAGTGACTCTGTGACCATGAAGGCACAAATTTGTGTAATAATTGATACATTTTTAGTAAGGGGTTCTGGTCATGAGGTGTTAATCCAATATGAAATTAAAGCTTAATTGCCTTAGGAGAAGTAATTGAAGCAGGGTCTTCAACCTGCTAAGTCTCCTTGCATGCCATGGGTTAATTATTTTAATCAAGTTAGTGAATTTATTAATATTCTGGTCACACATTTGTGGCCAATTATGAAGCATGACTCTAAGTGGAATTGGAAGGATAATAACATTATAACCCATTACTGTAGGGGCATGAATGTTAGGTATATGAAAAACAGACATTATAAACCTGGGTATAGAGAGACCTTTTTTATCCAAGAAAAAAGGTTGCTTCAAATGCTTAGAATTATCTGACATGTCCATTTCCATTCAGTACTTCCATTCAGTACTTCATAAATCGTCACTTGTTTTGTTCCTCAAAATTTGTGATTTATTTTATTACATGCTTATATGGTGACGGCAAAGAACAGTTTAAAGAACAGTTTAAAGAACAGACAGCCTTCTTAGATTGGCCATCCATTCTGCTATCACTAATGGTACCAGTGACCAATCTGTCATGTGGCACTTTTTTCAGACTGGGCATAATTTTCAACACTGAGATGTATAACACTGGGGAACAGTCAATCTGTTGCCAGGAATTTAAGAATCGATTCTGCTTAATTTTGTGCTCCTGATCATGAATATGCCATGCTTATTTTTCAATTTAATCTAGTTTTTGAGATATGCATACTGTATATCTTTAATATTTATGAAAAATTTAATTAAACAATGTTAAAAATAATTAAAAATATATTTTTGTTAGTCTGATTAAATTTGATTCGTAAAATGTTATATAAAGATACAGGATAATTACATACATAAGTTTTAGGAAGTTATGAGAACCGTTTCTTGTAGGATTTTCTTTTGTATTCTTGTTGCTGGCAGTCCTTCTGCAGACTCCAACAGTAATCGGCCATCATGTGACGGTCCCACCTTCCCTGATATCTGTCTTCCATTACCTGAATATCTAGGTGGAACCGTTCACCCTGTTCCACACTTAAATCTCCTAGATTGGAAGTGATCTAAATGGCTGTACAAAAAAATGTACTTTAATACTCATGTTGGAACCTACTTTCTCTAAACAATTTAGCATGCTGTGGACTAATTCATGATAATTGTCTGCCTTGTGATTGCCTAAAAATGTTTGAATGACAGACACATAACACTGCCATGCTTCAGATTTGGTTTCAGTCATAGATGTGGTAAAATTCTTATCCTTCACCAGTTTCCATATCTGTGGGCCGTCAAAAATACCTGCCTTTAATTTTTCAATACTAAGAAATGGAAATGTTCGACAAATATACATGAAACAATCGCCTGACTTGTCCAATGCTTTTACAAATTGTTTCATTAAACCCAGTTTGATATGAAATGGTGGCAGTATGATTTTTTTTCTGTCAATTAAGGGCTCATGAATGATGTTGACTTCTCCTACAGTTATAACTTCTCTAGGAGGCCATACAGTTTGCTGCCAGTGCTTTTGTTTTGCGCGACTATCCCATAAGTATATGTGACAAGGATACTTAGTCTATCCACTTTGCTGCCCAAGAAGAAAGTTTACCATTTTTAAATTGACACATACAGACCAATGATGCTGGGAATAAGCAATTTTTCCTAAGACTAACTTGATATTTTCATACTGTACTTTATGTTTTGTTGAATGACTGATAGGAATTGACGCAAATGTATTCCCATTGTGCAGTAATATGCATTTAAAGCTCCTCTTAGAACTATCCAAAAAGAGCCGCCAGTCTTCTGCTCAATATTCCGGAAAACCCATCATCTGGAGAAGTTCTGGAATATTGTTGCAATACACAAGATTGTTATCATGACTAAAGAATGGCAGTATGGGTTGCCCTCTATTTGAATACAATGTTATAGTAACATCCGGCTCAAGACAGTGCTTTACTTGAAGTCTGGATGCTAAAATCTCAGCTCCTTTTTTCGATAAATTCAAGTCACGGATTAAAGCGTTTAGTTCCTTTTGAGAAAATTTGTTTGGAGTAGAGAAGCTTTCTACAAACTCACTTTCATCTGTGTTCTCACTTTCACTGGATGAAATTAACATTTCCGCAAACTTCGCACAAAGAACTTAATGATGGTACAGGTAAATCTTCGCTATGTGATGTTGGTTGTTTTGCAGAATTCATACTTGGGTATTCCCATTTGCATTTCTTAAATCGATTCATACCCTTCACATTTACAGCACAAAAATAGCAGTCACTCAAGTGATCTATTGGCTCACACCACATCATAGGTATGCATACCTCCCAACATGACCCTCTCTGGTAGGGACACAATGCTCTGGTCCTGGATTTCTCTGGTAATTTATGGTTGGTGGTGGCTCCAGAGGTGGGGCTGCAGCACAGTCCAAAATTCAAATAGGGGAGCCACACCAACTGCCAGTCACAGCCAGTTATGTTTGGCAGCTTGTGAAATAGCAGTTGGTGTGGCTCCCCTATTTGAATTTTGAACTGCGCTGCAGCCCCACCTCTTACCAGGGAAGTCCAGGACCAGAGCATTGTGTCCCTCCTGGAGAGGGTCATGTCGGGAGGTATGGGTATGCCGAAATTAAGTCCTTTTCGATCACCTTTAGTCCAATTGTGGAGTAATTCCATGCAGGTTTTACAAACTTTATCTGGCACTCAAGTCTTGTCTTGCTGGCTTATGTGACGGCCAAAATAAGCCTGATATGCTTGTTTTACGAATACAGTTATATTTGTTCTTTCTTTTGCAACACTATATTTGCTACAAATATAACAAAAAACATCAGGGTTGTTAGCACACCGTCTCCGAGAAGAACTAATTTTTATGGTGAAAACGTTTTGTTTCACACATTCAGTGCTAACACCCAACGGAAGCCGAGGACGTACTGAACAAAACAAGCCCAAACGGTGGGAAATTGGTGGTGGTGGGACAGAGAGAGGGCCGAACAAAGGAACAGGAAGTGTGCTAACTGCGTCACTCGGTCCTCTCCGTTGCTCCTCTCTGTATGCTGGGGAGGAGGCGTGGCTGTTGTCTGAGTATGTCCCAGCAGGCTCAGCAGTGCACTGCCATGCCTCCTCCCAGCGTTAGTGAGGAGATTTGAATTGGTTATGTGTCTCAAACGTGACTACGAGCTACGTTATCGCAAATAAAGCAAATTCTTGTTATTGTTGAAAGAGGGTAGTTGTTAAAAAAGCAAAACTACGTCGATTCTGTTAAGCAAAGTAAGCCTAGACTAGTAAGGTACTTCAAATGGAGAAAATAATTGTCAGGTTTGGATTATTATTTGAACCCTGGGTGGATACAGGAGAAGAAACTGGAACAGGTTTGCAGTATTGAAATGCAGCCGGTTTAATAGGAGTATTATAATTCATGAAATGGTGATAAATAAATAAACTGGCAGAAATAAACAGTCCAAGTGATGTTTGGCTGAAAACAAATGTCTGGCAGGAAAACAAAGTTCAATTAGTGAGGCTGGGAAACAGGTGTCAGACAGAGAAAACAAAGTCCAATGAGGTGCTGAACACCATTAAGTACCATGTGAAAGTGCATGATAGGCTGCTAAGAGTCACATGCAGAAGCTCCAACCTGATTGGCCCATTCAGGTCACATGCCCAAAACCAAGATGGCGGTGCCCAGCAGTCCCCAGCGTGGCAGCACTGCCAGTTTCACCTGTCACCAGATGGCCTGTACCCTTGGAAGAACCACGCGCACCTCACGCCAACCTCCACACACCAGCACCCCCACTGGTAGAACTGCCCCAAAGCACCCACAGAGGCAGAGACCACAAACCGCCAGGTACAACAACTCTGTTTGTGACAGCTTGAATTTTATAATTTTTAATTAATTTGAACACTGGAGCCAATTCAGCTTTAGCGAAGATCTAATCCGAAAATAGGACCTGCGAGTACTCTCAAACTGATCTTAAATCCTTGGCAAGAAAAAATAAATATTTTTTTGCTCCCCAGTGTAATTATTGATAGTTCCTGTTGTCAGTGAGAGGAGTGATAGATCAAATAAACTGTTGCACTGTGAACCTAGGTGGATCAAAAAATAGGGAAATAGGGTAAAGGAATGGGTTTGATGCACAGGAGATCCTGATAATGTATATAATTATCTATTCAAAAATTAGTTATATATAATTATCTCTTGACTTGTGGATCATGTCAAACAGTAGGTGCTCCCTTGAGTCTAATAGAAATAATTAAGCAAACAAAAATAAAAATAAGCAGTACTCCTTGGTGTGGCACACTTCCCAGCACTATAAAATACAACTTTTATTAGTTATTCCTTAAAATATTGCTAGTACTAGCTATAAGTTTAAAGACACAAATAAACTAAAAATACACAGCCCATCCACGGTGGTGCCTTTGTGTGCATGGAGGACCCTTGCACCATGGACTCCTGTCCATAGGGAGGACATCTGTCAAATACTTTACATTTTCAGATGTTCTCTCATCAGAGGGTGAGGAGAGCTGGACACTGGGGAATGCAGGGAGGGAGCGGACACCTGGCAGAGGATGCGGGGTGGGAAAGGAGACATTGGGGAGAAGGGTACTTGGGGACAGATCCCTACACTCAGTGCCTGCTCATGGCTGTCAGTATAGATTAAGGCTGACATATGCAGTCAGTAGGAGGACTGCACAGATGAAGGGGAAAAGTATCACATTTACGAAAAGCTGACCCCACAGAAAAAGCAGCTTTTTGGAAGTGAAACTTGTTAAAGAGGCATGATAAATACCTCCGAAATCTTAACTGAGCTTGCAGCGAGTTAAAATATCACTGATGATATTTGTATCATCATGAATAGGCCCCTAAAGACTACACCACATTAAAAATAAGAACAATGCAGACACGAATCAAAGTCTGTAAGTGCAGGCAGATCTATCAAATCGCACCAAGGTAAATACTTTCTATTAGACATGGTAATAATATCTGCACAATCAAATCCAATATGTAGAATGCATAGAGAAAATGCCCATAATGGTAATATAAACGATGGAATGTATGCGATGATCTAATAGACAGCCATCAGTATTCTAAAGGAAAAGAGCCAACATAAAGTGACAGATAAAAAAAGAAAGAAGCAGAAAAAAATATGTGGCTATCCCTGTATTAAGCCTTCCTCAAAACCCTGCTATGTGGGTGTGCACATTAATTCCCCCAAATGATTGACACATACCAATGATAAACATGGTTCATGGAAGCAGAAGACCAAAAAGTGGGAATGCACAAGCATTCACAGAGCTGTCTCTTATGGTAGGGACAAAGCAGGGCCGGCTCTAGGGTTGTTTGATTAGTGCGGTCGAACAGGGGTACCCCCCATAGAGGGCGCACCCCTCCCCAACATACCAATTTCAGAGGGACAGTACTGTCCTGCTGTTCCACCCGTGGGCCGAAGTGGCCCGCAGGTGGTCAAATCGGGACATTGGGGACCTCCACCGCCGCAGTTGTGCGTCGGTGCCAGACCCCAGAGTCTGAATGGATGCTGTGCGCATGCATTCAGTGGCGGGAGAGGGCTGGGGGAAGTCCACCTAGTGACGCTCTCCCCAGCCTGACATTATTTGGAGGCGTGCCATGCGTGCACGCCTCCAAATTACATCACGTAGGGGGCGCGGCCTATGGTAAATAGGTCACGTCCAATTTGCCATGTTGGGGCGCACTGTAGAGAGCAGGCACAAGGTGTGCTCCGACCCCTGGAGCCGGTCCTGGGACATAGGGCCTGATTCAGTATAATTGATATTTTCCCATCAGACTGTGCTGCTCTCTCATACAGTACCTGTTCCTCACTGACACATAGCTTTTAAAGGTAACTAAATACTCCCCCAAGCATCTGACACATATTATCAATAATAAATAAAAAAATGGGGTGTAAGAGAGAGGTGACCACAAAAATTGTATAACCAAAAAGGTATTGTTCCATTGCAATCACTCCATCCACTGCGCTAACCACAACGTTTTAGTGTGGGCACATACCTCTTGCTCTCCAGCAACAGATGTGGTGGGTGCAATGGAACAATACCTTATATATATATTCAGCAAAAACCTTCATTCACTTAAGTAGTTTACCAATGGAGTTGCTCCCTTAAATGCTGGAATAATTCATCTGCTGCCCCCCAAAAATCAGCGCATTCAAAGAGAGGGCAGTCACCACAATGTATTATATCTCTCTTCAAAAGTAAGCTATAAAAGCACGCTCATAGTTCTTCTGCAATGTATTCGAGTCTTTCTGGTGCACTCTTTTATGGAAATTCAGAAAAGCAGCAAAATTTGCTATTTTTAATGTAGAACAACTAATCCATATAATACTTTATCTGTCTGTTCTTCTCTCTGTTTTCAGAGACCTGCTGACCTCAATATGACCCTGCATATAGTTTTTGTTTTATGATATCCTATAAAATAGGAAACAATGGGTTTCTGTGTATTGTAGATGTCAATATGGTAAAATCAATGTGGCTATTAATTAATTTGAATAATATGGCTGGCAATTGGGCATGAGAATTACAATGCGCAGCTGAACATTTAGTGTAATAGACACGGTCACGATTTCTGCCAAGGACTTCATTTTTGGGCCTATTGATTAATGTACTAACTGTGGCATTATTTAGCATTGGGGCTATTTAACATAAGTGCACTGTGCAGATATCAGAGATATTTGTGACAATCCTATTTTCCTTCACATAAGTAGACATTACAACTTTCTATGGCAGTGTTCCCAACCTCAGTCCTCAAGGCACACCAACAGTACAGGTTTTAGTGATATCCATGGTTGAGCACAGATGATTAAATCAAAATAACTGATGTACTAATTAAGACATCTGTTGTCAAGTATGGCCCAATGGTACTAACACGGGATACAGCTCCTATAGTAGGCACTGTCAAGGCAAGAGGACTTTGATAATTTAGCAATAAAAATAGTTTCATATCACCGCAATATGAGGTTATACGTGATGATAGTTTATGAGGCCCCAATGCCGCCATTGATAATTACTATAGGTCTCATGGTTTCAAGCCAGCCCTACTATAATTTAGAGATGTGCAGTTCTGGCCTGGGTCCATACTTGCCTACATTTTATATCTCCTTGCCGGGAGAACCCGGGGAGGAGAAAGATTGCGTCGCAACAGGGGGTGGGGCCAGACATATTGCATCATTAAGCCCCACCCACTTTGCTGCAAATTGTTGCAATTGGAACAAATTTACATAAGGGGTGGGGCTAAATGACGTGATTCAAGCAGAAATGCATCATTAAACCCCGCCCCCTACACGGGGCCAGCGATCGCCACGGAAGTTCTCCCCATTCTGACAACTTCACCAGGAAGTGGGCAGAGAGCGGGAGAAGTGCCTACCTTTCTGGGGGTGCAGGGGGTTACCCGAAAAATCGGGAGCCTCCCGCGAAAACCGGGAGGGTAGGCATATCTGCTCGGGTCTGCTGTAAGTTCAGAACTCAGATTTAAAGAACGAATCTTGGCTTATGAATTGCATGTGAACTGGACCAAATTACATGATTTAAACTATTTGTTCAAAATCAAAACTGAATCCGAGCGAAAACAAAACGCTTGAGGGTGGTTTTGCCAAAATCAAAACACGGGGTCCGTGCACATCTCTACTATAAATGGAGAGCATAATGGTCAACAAAGTATTTAATATAGGTTCATTTCTGCTTATCCTGTCCTTAAACAACTTGGTACTTCAATAACATGTATAAGCCTACATCCTAGTAAAGCTTTCTTGTGAAAATAAACTCGCTTTATTTCATCTGAAATGTAGGCATTATGAAACAGGAACTGCTTTGCAGTTAAAGGAAGAAAAGAATAAACTTTGTTCTTTCTTTTCAGCTCAGCTGTACAATTTATTTTCGTCCTGGCAACAGATTTTAAATCTCTTTGCCTGTCTTTTTTTTTTCATGGGAACTGTTTGGTAAGTGCCTACATTAGAGCTGACAAAGCTTTGTGTGTGTGTTTTTTTCTCTGCCTGGTTTCTGTGTCTGTGTGTGCAGGCATGCATTCATTAATGTAATTCCTCAACATTGAAAAAGAGAGTATCATAAACCATGGAGGAAAGGGGGTAAAGCCCTCATAAATATTTAGATTCCCCAGTCTACACTCCATATCAAAGTGGAGGAAAGACCGTATTTACTAAGGACTTGGACTAAATTCATCTGCATGTGAATTAATAGGGGGGGTTCAAAAGGATGAAAAGGTGGTGCAAAGCAGAATACAAATGTACTGGTCCCTAGAGGGTCATCTATCTTGTTCTTGTCAATACAATCTTAGTCACACTCTTGACTATTTTCTGCACATGGCCAAACAGACAGCATGTGCAATGTTGCAAATGATGTTCTCATTTTTGTTCCTGTTTAATTCTGTCATGCAGAGCTTCAGTGAACATCTTTAATAGCACACAATTTTCCAGTGCTAATAAATAAAATGTACTCTATGTTAAGCCTGCAGTTCATTTTTAAAATACTTGCATGTTCCTGGCGCTGAGTAAACCTTCCGTTTATTAAATGTGTCATTATTTAGTAATTTAATGTATAATTCTTTATTCTTGCTTATACATACCTAGACAATTGGCATCATGCATTGCAAACTCATCATTTTCAAACACTTTGCAGAGGTTGACATTCAACTGAAAAGAGAAAAAAGCAGCATAATTATATAGACACAAGTGTTATTTTCGTCTGGCACACATTTTAGTTGGTTTTATTTTTCTTTTTTTGGGTTGCGAACTAAAAGATGAACACCTAGCATTTACCATCACTGAATTGCTCCAGTAATAAATAGCATAAGATATGTTCCTTTGGAAGCTCAAGGAGAGAATGATTTTTGATCATTATTTTGGTTACATTCGCTTTCTTTCCACATAAATAATAGAATCTTCCTGTGGAATATATATGGTATTTCACCATAACATTTATGGGATTCTGTACATCTGCAACCTATGTAAGCAGGATGTCAGGTTTAAATATGTGATACAATTTTTGCATTTTCCTCATTTGATCAGCTTCCATCACCTTTTTTATTTACTAATATTTTATATTGATGCATAAAATCTGAAATAAGGACATAGTAAAATAAGATTTGTGATGCTTAGGCTTACAGACATTCATGCACACCAAAGACTTTATCTTTTTTTATAGCATACTGTATGTGTCTGTCTACTGTAGCTATGTGTTGTCTCATACAGTTTGCATACTGGCTTTGTTGTCCTGAACTTCACTTCTTTGATCATTTCCAATTTAATAAAAGTATCAATAAATCTACAGGTAACATGATCGCGCTAACATCCATTTAGCTGCACTCTTGGAATAAGGAGAATACACCAATGTTTCATTAAAAGAAATAAACACCGTAGTCTCCACCCATTATTTTCAAATTAGTTCAATCAAGAATTGATTGCAGTGTGCATGTTACGTGAGCATACAGTAACAGCGAATATTCCTTATACAGCGACTAGATACTTAGCCCTGTGTGTCCCATGTCCGTGACAAGTTATTCCTGCCAGGAATGAGCTCATGATGAGGCAAAGTGTGTCAGATGTGTCAGGCAGCAGGTTAGGCACAGCAGTAAAATTCAGAGAATTAATTGAAATATATATTTTATTTATGAGGTGCAAATACAGTATATTAAGCAGCACTGTACACTGAGGGGATCATGATACAATAGATAATGTACAAAGACATGAAATAGAGACTAAAGATGGGATATCAATTACAGATGTGCACTGACCCATGTGTTTTGGTTTTGGATCTAGATTCATTTTCATATTTTGGTTTTGCAAATCCACCCTCAAGTGCTTTGGTTCTAGCTTTGGATCTGTGTTTTTTTGTAAAGAAAATTGATTAAAAAAATTTAAAAGCAGCTAAAATCATGTCATTTTTGCATGTCAAAACCCAAAATTCAGATTTAAAATCCGACTTCCAAACGGCAGGAAGATTAGAACTGCGATTCGGATCTGTCTGGAAATCCTCAGGAGATCAGAAACACGAATTGGATCTGTCCAGATTCACAAAATTCAGGTGGATTCGGATTTTTGGAGAACCGTACCACACATCTGTGTGTGTGGCTATTGCATAGCAGAATAATTCTAAGCCACCAATTCTAAAGGAGCTGTTATTGACTGGCATTATTGTGCAGGAGAGTAAGAAGAGATACGCTGGAGATGGAGACGTGAAATTGAGGCCACAGAAGTAGAGACATGTGGTTTGGTTTCCTTGGGAACCGAAGACACCCAAACTTAGGGGTTATGAGTCAAACCAAACCAGGGCTCCAGTCTTCCCACCAAGTTTGGACCTCAATACAAAGCAACACATCATATTCCTGGCTTCAGATCTGGCATATTTTGGATTGCATATTAATGTCCCTCCCTTGTGATCAGGTGCCATTTCACACTGAAGACCAGAGATAGAGGGTGTGGGTAGTATAGGGGCACGTTGTATGGTAAATAAAAAAAATATTAGGAGCATTGAAGGCAGGGGCACTGTGTAGTGTAGGCTGGCTGCAGCACTCTCAGAGTCTCAAAAAGAACCCATAGGAGTAGACTGCAGCATTGTGTTGTTGTTTGTTTGTTACTAAATAAGGACTACTGGGGCACTTATTTCTAAAAAAAAAAAAAAAGATTAGGAGCACTGTGTTAAAGGGGCACTGTAGAGGCACTGTGTGCTGCTGCAGCACTGTGAGGCACAAAAAATGCCAGACGAGTGGACTGCAGCACTGTCTTACTTAAAAAGCCTACTGGCACACTTTTTTATTGAACAAAAAAAAAAGTATTATAACATCATCATTACTGTTAGGGTGCCACCCAGATACTAGGAGTGCTGTGATGCGATTTGTTATGTGTTAACTGTTAAAATATTTAATATATAACTTGTGTGTTAAAAAAACATCATTATTAGGGTGCCACCCGGCTTATACTATGGGCGCTGTTAGGCAGTTTGTTGTGTGTTCTGGGACTTCAGGCACAGATAAAAATTTTACAGTAAAACTTGGGTGTTAAAAAATATAACATCATTAATGGGAGGTCACCTGGCTTATACTAGAGGTGCTGTAAGGCAGATTGTTGTGTGCTCAGGGCCTTCAGGCACTGTTATAAAAAATTACAATAAAACTTGTGCGTTAAAAAATATAACATCATTGCCACCCTTATACTAGGAGTCCTGTGAGGCTGTTTGCTGTGTGTTCAGGCAGTTAAAAAAATTACAATAAAACATCTGTGTTAAAAAAAATGTAATGTCATTAGGGTGTCACCCTTATACTAGGAGTGCTGTGAGGCATTTTGTTGTGTGTTCAGAGCCTTCAAGCACTGTTAAAAAATGTAATATAAAATTGGTGTGTTAAAAAATATAACGTCATTATTAGGATGCCACCCGGCTTATACTAGCGGCGCTGTGAGGCAGTTTGTTGTGTATTCAGACACAGAAAAGAAATGTTACAATAAAAGTTAAAAATATAATGTCAATAAGACCTTTGCTTATAGTAAGGGCCCTGTGAATCGATAGGTATCAGTTGATAGAAGAGCAGGAGCAGCAACCTAGTACTAGTGCTGCGGCTGCTGCCAGACGTCCTGATAGTACTTCAACATCTATTAAAGGTGGTCAAGGGGAAATAAAGTTTAAGAAGATATCTCCTACTCTCCCTCTATACATCCTCTTTAGGTGAGCTCATCAGCTCTTTGGACCTTCAATATCATCTCTATGCTGAGGTCACTCAGTTCTACCTTTCCTCCCCTGACCTTTTCCCCTCTCTCCTCACTCATACCTCCAACTGTCTGTCAGGCCACGGAGACTGTCAGGCAGCCTGCCTTCAGGTGTCCTGCAGGCGGTATCACCAGCACTCTCCTGGTCCCCACTGTTGTCTCCAGTGTGCCCAAGATCTCCCTGCCAGCACCTCATAATCTCTCCCACCATCTCCGTTTGCTTGGCGCTGCCATGACACCTGTGATCAGTTGTCCTCTGTTTCCCCAAGCGCAAGTCCTGTAGCAATCAGCTGATCTGATCCACCAACAGGAAGTGCAGCAGGAGGAAGAAAATGACTTGCAGTTTTCCCAGCAAGTTGCTAGAGCAACGTTGCTATTATAGCTGCATCCCTTGGCTCCAGACTTCTGAGTTCAAGTCTTGTTCCAGAAGCTCTGCTCCTCTGTGTTGCTGATCTACCAATTGCTATCTGCTTCTTTACACTGCCAGTGTAACCTGTGTTTTGTTCCAGCAGTCTGCAGCTATCCCCCCTTAGTCTGCACTCTGAGTTCACTGCTAGTTTCCTGTGGATTTAGTACCTGAGCACAGGACGGAATTGCAAAGCTGCATGCAAGCAGCTATGCAATTCTGTCCTTGCAATTATTGCAATGCGGAAAGAGGGTCCTAGACTGCACACCCTGAAAATATATATAATGGGAGGTGCTACCTGTGGATACTATTGTTGCAAACATACAAAAAAGAATTACAGATGCACAACTCCAACATTACTCATTATATATAATAATACATTTTGCAATAGAATTTTACAAATAATAAAAGAGGTTTTGGCATAATCATGGCCATGGTTATGGGCCTACCCACCGCGCCCAAGTAACCTCTGAGGGTAGGTCCCTAACATACTGGGGTTGAAATCCAGAGTGCAGGACACCCCCAAACCAGCCCAGCTGAGCAATTATTGCAATGCAGCAGGAGGCGTCATGCCTCCTGCATGCACTAATTATTCATGCTGTGTCCAAGGACACAGCATCAGATAATATGTGATAACATTAGCTAGCTGAGTGACCCATGGGATCACGCGAGGCAGCTGCTGCATATACAACAAAGAGGCCAGGAAATCTCCATCAGCCAACTGAGATCCTGTCCTCTTTCCTCCTCCCCAATGGCGACAACACACCTCCATTTCGGGAAATAGAGGCCACCACCCAGAGCCGGATTTAGACCTCATGGGGCCCTACTAGGCAAGATATCGGTTTGGGGCCCCGGTACCTGAAACAATAATACATATATATATATACATATATATATATATATATATATATACATATACATATATATATATATATTATAAAGGGATCTAGCAACACCTACTGTAATAATTATGCATAAATTACGGTAGGTGTTGCTGGAGGTACACACATCACATATAAATATATATATATATATATATATATATATATATTAGTGTGTATACCTTGCTCCATCCATAGTGTGAGTACCTTACACCTACTGCAATTTCTGCACAGTTATTACAGTAGGTGTCCTAGATAATAAATATATATATGTATATATATATATACTCCTTTCTTACATATGGCCCATTATATGAGAAAAACTCCCTAACCTGGCCGAACACACAGCAGCACAGACTGCCTACGTTCCTCCCTCTTGTGTGCTGGGCTGACGCAGAGCTGTGGCTGGTGTTGGGCTGACTGCCACTTGACTGCTGTGCAGACAGTGACTGAGTTACTGTGCGGGAGTGTGGGGCGGGCCTCATGATGTCACGCGGTGCACGCAGTGCTCTGCTAGGAGATATTTTGCAACGCTAATACCAGAGCTGTAAAAACGCTAATACCAGCACAGTGAAGCCTCTGTGATGAGAGAAACCTGCCTTAGTCAGGGCCGGATTCCTGGGGGCCACGGGCCCTAGGCGGACGCCTAGGTTGCCTAGTGGTAAATCCGGCCCTGCCGCCGCCACCCCCCTCCTGCCCACAAACAGCAGAAGACTGTCAGTCACTGACAGTCTGCTGCCACTCTGCGTGCGATCACGCAGGACCCGTACTGCGCATGTACGGGTACAGTGCCTGTGCAGATTCCCGACCATCAGTAATCTGCGTTCAGCAGTGCACTAGTGTGCACTGTTGAATAAGGCCTTAAGTCCCCATTCCAGTCAGTTCCAGTTGGTTCCAGTCTGGCCAATGTGCAGGTCAGCCCCAGCCTAATGCAGACTCCATTCCAGTCGGTTCCAGTCCGACCAAAGTGCTAAGTCAGTTCCAGCCTGACTCAGACTCCACTCCAGTCGGTTCTAGTCTGGCCAAATGCAAAGTCGATCCCAGCCTGACTCTGTCTTCAGTCCTGTCCCAGTGCCTGCTCCAATCAGTTCACTGCATTATTCTCTGCTTGCTATAAGTACTGCAGACAACCATCTCTAGTTCAGTATCAGTCCATCCTTGTATAACCTCAATCACAAGAGTTATATATGCCCAGCAAGTTTCCAGCACATAGTCCCATCCACTGAACCACAACTAGCATCACCCTCAGGTTCATAATGATGTGACACTCTGCTATTTATCTCTTTCAGGATGGCCCAGTGCTTTCTTAAACTTAACATGTCTAAGACTGAGTTGATCTTCACACCCTCCTACTTAACATCACCTCCCTCAATTTCATTATCTATTGACAGCACAACCATCTCCTCTAACCCCCATGTGAGCTGTCTTGGAGTTATCTTTGCCTCCTCCCTCTCCTTCATTACATCTCACATTCCTGCCATTTCCATCTCAAAAATATTTCCAGGATCAGATCGCTTCTCACCCAGAAAGCCACTAAAACCCTCATTCACTCACTGGTCATCTCCACATTGGGCTACTGTAACCTCCTCCTATCTGGCCTCCCTGACTCCCACATCTCTCTACTCTACTCTGTCCTCAATGCTGCTGCCCAGCTCATTTTCCTCTTCAGACACAGTATATCTGTCTCCCCTCTCCTACAGAATCCAATTCAAAATCCTCACACTCACTTATAAAGCACTCACCTATTTCTCTCCCATTTACACCTCTGACCTTATCTCCCTTCACACTTCAGCCCACCCTCTTCGCTCCTCAATTGAATGCTGCCTCTCTTGCCAACTGATTACTTCCTCCCACTCCTGCTTCCAAGATTTTGGTTGGGCAGCTCCCTACCTCTGGAACTCTCCTTATCCGGCTTTCCACTTCTCTACGAAACTTCAAACAGGCTCTTAAAACCCACTACTTCACCAAAAGCCTTCTTGCTCTCATCCTAACCCACTGCCCCAAGCTCAATGTCTACCCCATTTGTGTCATACCTGGTTGTTGCCCCTCCCCTTTAGAATGTAAGCTCTCAAAAGCAGTGCCCTCTTCCCATATGTGATTTCCTTCTCTTACTTATACTATATATTCCATACTCCCTACAATGGCACCTAACCCTTGGTTTCTGCCTCCCTGTTGCTTATTTGAGTGTTAAGACAGCTGAGGCAGAAATGTTTTTAAACCATGTGCTTGTCATGCATTGTTTTGTACTGTAAGTCACTGTTTTTATGTTTTTCCTCATTTATTTATGTACTGTTATTCATTGCAGAACCTTTGTGGTGCCATATAAATAAAGGATAATAATATATTAATTAATTAGTATATACTGTACAGTATGTATAAAGTATATATAGTAATATGATAATGACACATCTGAAATCCTGCTCACAGTGCCATATTGCATTTATTAAGAAGTAAGCCGCAGCTCTTGCCTACGCTGGTTAGGAGGTCTGCAATTGTGCGCATGTAGCCAGCTTCTAGGGACTACATCAGCTACAGCCCCTAGAAGCCAGTAATGGCTACTGTGATAGTTTTCCATGGAAAATGCTCTCTACAGCAGTCCGGATTGGCAGTCCCAGGGGGAGAAAACACCTCCCTCTGGGACTGCTTGTCCATCATGTGATTAGCAGACAGTCCTTCCCATGGGAAGCTACTGCCACTTCTATGCAGTCCCTGTGGGTGGCAGGGGCTGCCATCAGATACCTTATGCATTGAAGTAGCTTTGAACAATTCCCAACTCAGGCATTGCAATGGGACAACACCAGGGTCCTATTGAATATTCCCATTTACCCATTCCTGGGTTACAAATCACAATAAGTATTCCCAGATGCTATATTTTGTTGACTCTTCAAGTCAAGGTCCAAAGACAAATAGTTTACATACCAGCTATTATTGCTTCTGGAACCATGGGGAACTTTTTGGACAAAGCATATGCCTAAAGGTACAAATTCAGATTATTAAAATATCCATACCTGTTCCCCTTTAAACTATTGAAGAATCAAATTTTACATCAATACCAGTCACTACAGAGATCTAACTCTTACGGGTCATTACTGTGGGCAGCCATCAGAAAGTTCAGCTTCTCACTTTAGTACAATTACCTCACTTTTCTACTGTCCTGGTATGCCATGGTTGGCACTATACAACCCAAATCTTAATTGGAAAACTAACCAAATAAACTTTCCTCTACACATAGTATGTAGACATGTATACTTCCGGACAGTTCTCATAGTACCTTTCCTATCGCATTCACCTTTGCTCCCCTTGACTCCTCTAGTTCAATTTTCCCTTTGTCTACCAACGTATTGCTTACTAGGCTCCCTATGGACATCCCTTAGTAAATGTTTTCCAGATCCAGACAAAGGCTTTTTTGTTGCTCCTATTAATGTATTCATTGAAGAATACCAATAAAGAAGCTTTTAACTAATCAACCAGTGTGTCACCTCCTGCTATTGCAGTATTTTTACTAAACAGTGCTTTTCAAAGTCACTGCATCTTTGGCTGTTTTGGAAGCTGGAACTAAAGGGGCAACAGTATTAAATACAAAACACACTTAATATTATTCCCTTTTAAATGCAGTGTCCAAAACCACCGAAGACTCAACGGCTTTGAAAATTGCTACTTAGTAAATTTAATGTATACAAGCAAAATGTGGAATAATTTACAATAATATCCTACAGTGAAAGTCCCCAAATAGGGATGAAATGCATTGGGAGCCACTAAACACACTCTGGACTATTATTACTATTGGGAGATTTCCATGGTAAATGTTAGTGACTATTATACTGTTTACATTTGTACTCTCACTTGCCTCTGGCATTTTAGTATCTGCAACATGCAACCTTGACTATTGTTTTTGGGCAGCTATTATATAATAAAATCAATTCACTGAGTTTGATTGCTTGACAATTCTTTGGTTCACCGTTTATATTGCCCCTCACACACATGCACACCGCAGCAGCTATACAAGAGAGGTGCTTCCAATTACACTATTGGGACTGAGTGAAACAAACACAAGAGTTTGAAAATGGTGCACAATATGGTAAATTAAAATTGTATAAGTATATACTTTTTGGTCTAATGTTCCCTTTTATAGTGGGAAACATGCCACCTCTTTATTTATACTATACATGCTGTATTACATAGGTACACATATACTCATAAACATACTGTCATATACATATAAAAACACCCACAGAGACCCCCATGTACATATTTGCACATATAATCATATATGCATACATATAGGTACATTCACTCCAACATAGAAATAAAAATATACACACATACACTTATATACAGAAAGATATTTCTAGAAGTACCTATTATGCCAGTTGCACTATGGCTGCAAACTTCATTCTCAGCCTCAGCCCTGCAGCTGGCTCTGCCTCATCTTTTTCAGCCATGTATTCCCCAAGGGAAGTGGGAAGGAGAGAGAAAGGGTGGAAAGCTGCTGGGGAAGGGCTCCTTTGCTTGTTTCACAGTGGACGTCAGCCAATGATGTCAGTGCTGTGACAGCCTGGGCGGACAGATCAGAGTGGGATGATGATGATGGGTCACAGTAGGGTTCGGGATAGTGGCGGCTTATAAGACATCATCCGATGGCATCAGCACTGTGACAGCCCGTCAAATAAGCATTACAATAGCTCCAACTTGTAGGGATAGCTTATGTGGGGCATGCCTGAAGGTGTTTGCTCGTTCAACAACTCAGTTGGCAAATTTAATACTGTTTCCTCATCATCCATTACTGCTCAGACTCTCCATGAATCAAGAGTGCATCTTTGTTCTTGGCAGTCAGAATAATTTTGTTAGATAGCTGTGAAACTCATTCTGAGCTATCAGTATAGCCACGTCCATTTTTGGTATTTGGTGATTTTTTTCTCAGTTTTAGTCCAAATTCTGTAATTTAATGCTGATTGAAATCTGACGACAAAGAATCAAATGAATATCTTAATTAGTCTTTGAAATATTCAAATTCAATGAGCTTTCCGGACAAAGGGACTAAGCAAATTATATATATATTAGATTAACGTATCTGTAAAAAGAAATGAAAGTGATTAAAAAGAGAAATGCGCTAGTGCTTCTACCTAAATTATTCCTATAGATAACTGATAGATGGTGGAACTGTAATTGTATCCTAAAACAATGAATATATGAACGTTAAATGTAAAACCACAAAGGTGAGAAGAATCACAATAAAGGGAAAGTGTAATAAGGGAATAAACCAAAATTATATTAAGTTAAATAAAGAGGAGCCAAACGTGTACCTGAGAGTATAAAATAACACACCTTGGCACAAATGAGTTACTGAATAAACTTGCCCTCATCTATCAGTTATCTATAGGAATAATTTAGGTAGAAGCACAAGCACATTTCTGATTTATGAGTACAAAACAAATACCATTTTTTGGTTATACGATTTAATTTAGTGCTTTGTACACCATAATTCCACACTTGTGTTTGTTCAAAATTTTGGATTAGACCAGATATATTAATTTCTGATTCATTGGAAACTATTCCTATAAAAGGATGTAACAAATATTGATGATAAGAATGTCCATGCACAGGGTGGATGTGCCAGAATGATCTTTTGTGTGCAGTATAACCTATTACTTTATTGACTTATTTTGAAAGAACAAGGACAGTTTTGTAGCATTTTCTCTCCCGGAGTACACTTCAAATTCCTAAACAGAAATTACATTTACAAAACACAGAGGAGATACACAGCAACATATTCAATCAGGAATATGTCTGAAATGTAAACTAATGGGCAGTTTCATTCATAGAATATGGAACAACAGAAAAATGAAAAGTTCCATGTGAAAATCCTCAACTTTATATATAAAACTTAACCACGAATTGGTTTATTAACCAGGGAGAACACAGGATGCTATTCAACAGGATTAATGTAGCAGGTATACAATGTAGCAACATATAGTATAGCCAGGTGCAGGGCCGGCAACAGAAATCCCGGGGCCCGGTAAATACATTTACCGAGAGAGAGAGAGAGAGAGAGAGAGAGAGAGATAGAGAGATAGAGAGATACTCTCGGGTGCAGGATGAATAACGCATGGTTATGAAGATTTTGCAAGGATCATGTGACATGCCCATTACTTAGGAAGAATAATCCTTAATGCCCCAATATGACTGCCTCACCTAAATATTAGTCCTTTCAGAGAAAAGTGCTATATAATAACACTCTTATTAGAACAGAGAATATTATTTTCCTGATCTGCTACTTATATTTCTCTGGGGAATGGATAATGAATCTACTATCATTTAAAATATATTTAGGCAACTGCCCTAATGGTTGATCTCAGTTGGCGAATAACCATTTGCCCTCCAAGACTAGTGTCACAAGTACAAAGTACCCTATCACATTACAATAAAGGAGAGAGAGAGAGAGAGATCACCTTTCAGCCAGTCCTTGTGCAGGAGATGCTGTCTACGTCAGGTTACTTCTCCTAGCCCCGCACAGCCAGAGCCCTCCTGGACACAGGCCACCTCTCAACTAGTGTTGCGCCAGGGCCGGTCACTAGAGTGTGACATCAGGCCCAGCCAACTGCAGTTTAGGAGAGGAGAAGAAGGTAAGAGAAGGGGAGGGGAGGGGAAAACACTGGAAGAGACGAGAGGGGAGGAGGAGGGTCGGATCACCTCCTCCTCCTTTGCTACGGTGTGCGGCACTATACTGTATGAGTCAGTCTGACTCATTACAATTAGGATTGTCTGTGGGGCCCCTCTGGGGCCCGGTACAGCTGTGCACCTAGTCCCCTACTGTCGCTGGGCCTGGCCAGGTGCCGGTTAACTGTGGTGGTGCGCGGTATGTGGAGCACACACCTGCACATACACTTAATGGTGGCAAAAGTCAGAGGTCACTAATGTGGTGTCAGCGCACCTCTGTCACTATAAGGGGACCCTGCAACAGCAGCGCCAGCAATGAGGAGAAAGCGCAGAGCGCTCTACTCAACAAATTTAATATAAAAACTGCATAGTCTCCAAGTTTCAATCACTGACACCATTTTTATGCTATAAAAAAAGGCATTCATTGTAAATGGATATACTCTCAACCTACTTACTTTAAAGAAATGAAAGCAGATATTATTCAGATAATTTACTTTGATAGAAGAACAGCACTTACAGACATAGGAAAGGTAGAAGTAAAATGTTACACTTATTGCTGTGCTACTTGGAAACACTGGAGTCTAAACACTGATCCTGTAATCTTTACAGAAATGTTACAGGTAGTGTGTCTTTTTTTTGTTTTGTTTTTTCTTTATTATTTGTTACTGCATTTTAAGTCACTGGATTTTACTACTGTATGTCATAGTTATACTGCATCACATCTTAGGGGGCTACATTCACAATACCGAGGTGCACTAGTGCAGAACCAAATAATTTTTCAGTGAGACGTCTGTGCAGTTCAGAAGTATCCTCTTATGAGTAGCTAAAAAGTTAAGTTTAATTTTAGTTTACAATGTGACATTAAGGGCTATATTTACAAAACAAAAAGCGGATGGAGGATAAAATTTAAATCCCAGCGTGCTTTACACTGAATGTTAATGCGGCTTTAAATTTTCAGCTCCAACCCGTCGAGAAGCGGTGGTTTACAAAATCCACCACTTGCAAAATATAGGACTTAGTCTTAGTCCTAAGCCATGAAATACTACAACTATTAATAGTCATGTCTGGCATGTAGAGGATTGTAACATCTACTTATTTAGCTATTTAAATTTATTTATATAGTGTCTACATACTTGAGTGGATGGTGGAGCTGTCACGTCAGAAGCAAACACACACTATGGCCCAAACCTCCCAACATTGAAATGCGACAGTGGAGAGGGTGTGGCCTGCATGAGCAGTGATTTTAAGTACCATGAATTTGTTGGAACTTCCACTTTAATGGGTCAGTTCAATTAAGGGAGAATAGCAAGTGATTCCTGCAATGTGCTGTTGCAACAGTGTCGGAACTCAGACAAGAGCAACCTAAATTTTCCCAATTTGAACCATCAATTGCGCATTTTAGTAAGTGCAGATGTACCCACTGCACCGGCGGCATGATGGATGTCACTCCTAATTTCATTGACTCCTTGATGTATTATGTGGCTAGGTACCAGTGTAACTCTGGGGTAATGATGGACTCTGGCAGGACTTGCTGTGCTTTGAAGTTCCACAAAACTGAACTATTGAAGTGTTATTGGCCACCTACCTTGCAGCTTGTGTTTTGGCCTTTCTGCTTCACCTCTGTAGCTTCTCTGGGGGAGTGCAGAGGAGCAGATACCATCCATGTGAAAAGCCTGCATTGCAACACACAATAAATATATAATCACGAGTTTGATATTTTAAGTTCTCTTACTAAAAGGTAGAATAGGTTATGGGTTTGGTCTTACTAGGAGCACAAAGGGTATACTCTTAACTAGGGGTGAGCGGGTTTGGATTTCTGAAATCCGAACCCCCCCGAGCCCCCCCGATCCGAGGCCGATCAGAGTCAGGCTCGACTTTTCCCGCCTGACTTGGATCTGAAATCGAGGCAAAACGTCATCATCCCACCTTCGGGGTCTCGCGGGTTTTGGATTTTATATAAGGTACCCGCGTCGGCGCCATTTTCTCACTCGGCTGTGGACAGTGAAGAGGGAGCGTGGGAGTTAGGGCTGGCTGGGCTGTGTAGTGTAGTGTAGTGTTGTGCTGTGCTGCTGTTGTCCATAGGGGCTGTGTCCACTCCTCCAAAGTCCATAGGGGCTGTGTCCACTCCTCCAAAGTCCATAGGGCTGGCTGGACTGTGTTGTGCAGTCAGTTGTCCATAGGGGCTGTGTCCACTCCAAAGTCCTGTGCAGTGTCCCAGTCCTAAAGGGGTGCTGTAGTGTTGTCCATGGGGTGCTCTGTCCATCAGGGGTGCTCCCCCAAGTGCAAAAAAAAATAATATTTTTTCTGTGTTTGTGAATTGTGTGCGCAGTAGCCGCACGTGCATCAACAAAGCAGTGCCAAGCGTGCGCCTGTGTCCCATAAGTAAAGGGCCGGCTGGCTTGTCTGTTAAAGGGTGCTGTAACCCCCAAAGGACACTCCAAATAAAAGAAATATATTTTTTTATGTTTGTGAATTGTGTGCGTAGTAGCCGCACGTGCATCAACAAAGTAGCGCCAAGCGTGCGCCTGTGTCATAGGTAAAGGGCCGGCTGGCTTGACCATTAAAGGGTGCTGTAACCCCCAAAGTGCACTCCAAAAAAAGAAAAAAATATATTTTTTTGTGTTTGTGAATTGTGTGCGCAGTAGCAGCACGTGCGTCAACAAAGTAGTGCCAAGCGTGCGCCTGTGTCATAAGTAAAGGGCCGGCTGGCTTGACCGTTAAAGGGTGCTGTAACCCCCAAAGTGCACTCCAAACAAAAGAAAAAAATATATTTTTTTGTGTTTGTGAATTGTGTGCGCAGTAGCCGCACGTGCATTAACAAAGTACTGCCAAGCATGCGCCTGTGTCATAGGTAAAGGGCCAGCTGGCTTTACCGTTAAAGGGTGCTGTAACCCCCAAAGTGCACTCCAAACAAAATAAAAAAATATTTTCTGTGTTTGTGAAATGTGTGCACTGTGGCTGCACGTGCATCAAGAAAGGAGCAGCGCCAAGCGTGCATCTGTCTGTTAAAAAGTGGTGTAACCCCCAAAGTGCACTCCAACAAAAATAAATAATTTTCTTCTGTGTTTGTGAATTGTCTGCACTGTACGTGCTTCCTCAAAGCAGCAGCGCCAAGCGTGCGTCTGTCTGTTAGCCCCAAAGTGCGCTTCACAAAGAATAAAAAATTCTTTTTTTTTCTGTCTTTGTGAATTGTGTGGGCTGTAGCTGCACGTGCATCAACAAAGGAGCAGCGCCAAGCGTGCGCCTGTGTCCCATAAGTAAAGAGCCGGCTGGCTCATTTCTTAAAGGGTGGTGTAACTCACAAAGTGCACTAGTCTCCAACAAAAATAAAAAATTATTTTCTGTGTTTGTGTGCACCTTAGCCGCACGTATATATCAATATAACATAAATGGAGGACCAAACTTTCTCAGATAAAAATAAAATAGGGAAAGATCAAGAACCACTTCCTCCTAGTGCTGAAGCTGCTGCCACTAGTCATGACATAGACGATAACATGCCATCAACGTCGTCTGCCAAGGCCGATGCCCAATGTCATAGTAGAGGGCACATACAATCCCAAATGACAAGGTTCAGGAAAATGACCTTGAAAAAAACATTTAAATCATCTGAAGAGAAACGTAAACTTGCCAATATGCCATTTATGACACGGAGTGGCAAGGAACGGCTAAGGTCTTTCCCTATGTTCATGATTAGTTAAGCTGGCAAAAGCACAGCGAAGAACTGTACATTCTAAGAAGATATCACAAATCTCCAAGGAGAGTCCAAGTGTGGTGGCGGTTGCGATGCCTGACCTTCCCAGCACTGGACGGGAAGAGGTGGCACTTTCCACCATTTGCACACCCCCTGCAAGTGCTGAAAGGAGCACCCACAGTCCACTTGCTGATATGCAAATTGAAGATGTCACTGTTGAAGTACAACAGGATGAGGATACTGGTGTAGCTGGTGCTGAGGAGGAAGTTGGAAGGAAGGAGGATTCTGATGGTGATGTGGTTTGTTTAAATCAGGCTCCGGGAGAGACAGTTGTTGTCCGTGGGATGAAAAAGCCCATCACGGTCATGCCTGGGAAGAAGACCAAACATTCCACCTCTTTGGTCTGGCAATATTTCTATCCAAATCCGGACAACAACTGTCTTGCCATATGTACCATATGTAAAGGTGAAATAAGTAGGGGTAGGGACGTTAACCACCTAGGAACATCCTCCCTTATACGGCACCTGCAGCGCATTCATAAAAAGTTACTGTCAAGTTCAGAAACTTTGGCTAAGACCGTAAGCAGTCCAGTGACACCTAAATCCCGTTGTCCTGTTGTATCCAAGCACCTGCAAACCACACCGTCAACTCCCTCCTCGTCAATTTCCTCCTTAGTCAGGATCGGAAGTAGTCCTGCAGGCCATGTCACTGGCATGACAGACTCCCCTATCCAGGATTCCTCCTGAGGATCCTGCATTGCTACGCCTCTTACTGCCGCTGCTGCTGTTGCTGCTGCTGGGAGTCGTTCATCATCCCAGAGAAGAAGTAGGAACACCACTACTTTTACTAAACAATTGACCCTCCAACAGTCCTTAGCGAGGAGGATGAAGTACGACAGCAGTCATCCTGAAGCAAAACTTATAACTGAGGCATTGACTGCTATGTTGGTGTTAGACGTGTGTCCGGTATCCGCCATTAGTGTAGTGGGATTTAGACAATTGATGGAGGTAGTGTGTCCCCGGTTCCAAATCCCGTCTAGATTCCACTTCACTAGGCAGGCGATACCGAGACTGTACAGAAACGTCAGAAAAAGTGTCCTCAGTGTCCTGAAAAATGCGGTTGCACCCAATATCCACTTAACCACGGACATTGGACAAGTGGAACAGGGCAGACTTAGGACTATATGACTGTGACAGCCCACTGGGTAGATGTATCACCTTACGCAGCAACAACAGCAGTGTCACCAGTAGCAGCATCTCAGAAATGCCAGCTCGTTCCAAGGCAGGCTACGCTGTGAATCACCGGTTTCAGTAAGAGGCACACCACCGACAACCTCTTAGAGAAACTGAGGGAAATCATCGCCCAGTGGCTTACCCCACTTAGACTCTCCTGGGGATTTGTGATATCTGACAACGCCACCAATATTGTGCGGGCATTACATCTGGGCAAATTCCAGCACGTCCCATGTTTTGCTCACACAATAAACTTGGTGGTGCAGAATTTTCTGAAAAGCGACAGGGGCGCGCAGGAGACGCTTTGGGTGGCCCAAAAAATTTCTGGCCACTTTCACCATTCAGCGACTGCGTGCCGAAGACTGGAGCACCAGCAAACACTCTTGCACCTGCCCCGCCATCACCTGAAGCAAGAGGTTGTGATGCGGTGGAACTCAACCCTCTATATGCTTCAGAGGATGGAGGAGCAGCAAAAGGCCATTCAAGCCTATACATCCACCTAAGACATAGGCAAAGGAGGGGGTATGCACCTGACTTAATCGCAGTGGAGATTGATTTCCGTGCTGTGCAAGGTTCTCCAGCCCTTCGAATTTGCCACACGTGAAGTCAGTTCAGACACTGCCAGCTTGAGTCAGGTCATTCCCCTCATCAGGCTTTTGCAGAAGCAGCTGGAGAAAGTGAAGGAGGAGCTAAGATGGAGCGATTCCGCTCGGCATGTGGGACTTGTGGATGAAGCCCTTCATTCGCTTTGCCAGGATTCCAGGGTGGTCAATCTGTTGAAATCAAACCACAATATTTTGGCCACCGTGCTCGATCCTAGGTTTAAAGCCTATGTGGTGTCTCTCTTTCCGGCTGACACAAGCCTGCAGAGGTGCAAAGACCTGCTGGTGAAAACACTGTCAGCTGAAGCGGAACATGACATGTCAACAGCTCCTTCTTCATTTTCTCCCGCAACTGGGGCTGCCAGGAAAAAACTTAAGTATCCTAAGCAACCCACTGGCGGTGATGCTGGGCAGGCAGGACCATGTTTGGACATCTGGTCCGGACTGAAGGACCTGACAACAATTTCTGACATGTCTACTGTCACTGCATATGATACTGTCACCATTGACAGAATGGTGGAGGATTACATTGGTGACAGCATCCAAGTAGGCATGTCAGACAGTCCATATCTGTACTGGCAGGAAAAAGAGGCAATTTGGAGGCCCCTGTACAAACTGGCTCTATTTTACCTGAGTTGCCCCCCCTCCAGTGTGTACTCCGAAAGAGTGTTTAGTGCAGCCGGGAACCATGTCAGCGAAAGGCATAGGAGGTTGCTTCCACAAAATGTGGAGAAGATGATGTTCATAAAAATTAATTATCAACTCTTCCAGGGAGACCAGCCTCCAGAACGTACAGAGGGATCTGTGGTGGTGGATTCCAGCGGGGACGAGTTAATAGTCTGTGAGGATGAGGATGTGAACAACACTGAAGAGGGTGAGGAATCAGTGGATGAGGAGGATGAGGACGACATCTTGCCTCCGTAGAGCCAGTTTGTGCAGGGACAGATTAATTGCCAGCTTGTTTTGTGGGGGCCCAAACGAACCAATCATTTCATCCACAGTCGTGTGGCAGACCCTGGCGCTGAAATGATTGGTTTGTTAAAGTGTGCATGTCCTGTTTATACAACATAAGGGTGGGTCCGAGGGCCCAAGGACAATTCCATCTTGCACCTCTTTTTTTTCTTTGCATTATGTACTGTTTGGGGCCTAGTTTTTCAAACTGCCATCCTGTCTGCCAGTGCAGTGTCACTCCTAGATGGGCCACGTGTTTGTGCCACCCACTCGTATCGCTTAGCATAGTCATCCAACTACCTCGGTGCAAGATTTTGGACATAAAAACAGTATTGTGAGGTGTGAGGTGTTCAGAATAGACTGGAAATGAGTGGAAATAAAGGTTATTGAGGTTAATAATAGCATAGGAGGAGAAAAACCCACAAATTCGGTGATTTTAGCTGTTTTTATGCTTTTTTTAAAAAAAAATACAGATCCAAAACACAAAACCCAGAACCCAAAACACGGAAGGGTGGTTTTGGCAAAACCAATCCAGATCCAAAACACGAAGAAAGATCCAGATCCAAAACCAAAACACGAAAAGTGGCCGGTGCACACCCCTACTCTTAACATGTGTGTATCAAGATGTGAAAGAAATGAATGTGAAATAATCAAATGTTTGGAATTTAAATTTATTAAGTTAGCAAATGTCTGCATGTCTCAAATCTATTGATAATATAATCAAGGGATATAAGAGCATATGTGCAATAAAACAGACTCGTAGCTAGGGTAGTGTGGCCAGTGCCATCGTACAGGGCACCACAGGTTAGGGGGCGCTGTTTGGGCCTGTAAAATTTCTATTTATTATCATTCTCACTTGTAGCTTCCTCTTATTTAATCCCCAGCATCTCCTGGCCTCCCCTATCTCTTCCCTGGCCCTTCCCCATGAAGCCATGGCCCTTTTTTGGGTGCCTTATGTCCCTTTGAATAATGAGGGGGCACCAATGCTCTTTCTGGCACAGGGCACCAAAAAGTCTAGTTACGGCTCTGCAATAAAATGGGAATTAAAGGAAGAACATTTTTTTATAAATGATATACAGTGAATACATGAGCAGAGAAGAAATTAAAATAACACACAATCATCACATAAAAACGGTCTACAAAACATGGTGTGTTAATAAAAACTGAATAACTAAACTGTTAAAAGCCAAAAATAAAATAAAATGTCTGCTGAGTTTTTCTTAATATGATAGGCAGAGTATAGTCCAGTTCCATTTTGAGAAAGACTTTTGTGTAAAAGGATTGCAGGTAGCAGAGAAAAAACTTGTGGCCACAGTAACTAAATGGTGCGCGCATCTCCTACCTTCACCTGTTCGTGGGTATCTGCGGGCTTGTCCCGAGCTTGTAGAAGTTACAGCTTTATTTCTACTCCTGTGGCCGTGTTGGCCAGAGCTCCATCTTCCGTCTCTGGTCTTAGATCGATGTGTGTTGCTGCCTTGGGCTTTCTCCTCCAGCGATGTTGTCCAGCGCTTCGTCCTCAGTGCACCGTCTCTGGTTCCTTGGTGGGGGTGAATGCCGAAGGCACGGGCGGCTTATGTAGAAGAGGCTGCTCCATCTGGCAGAGCTCATACCTCAGGAGCTGTTCTTGCTGCCGCTGTGATGTCTCGTATTGCTTGAGTGCGGGTATGTGGTGGGTTTGTCCAACGCGTTTCTCCCAGTCGGGCTTTGTCAGTGACAATATTTGTCTGCCCAACTGGGCATTACTCCTGTGCTATCCGGGAGTGATGCACAATGCTAGCGGACCTGAGCCCTATCCTGGACAGACACCAGAGAGGTAAGAAAGTGTTTTTTAAGGGCCAGAGCATGACAGCTTAATCCTAACCTCCCCCTCCCTGAACCCTAAACCTAACCCTCCCCCTAGTGCCTAACACTCCCCCTAACCCCACTACCTACCTTCGGGATACCGACAAGTGTCAGGATTCCGATGCCGGGATTCTGACAGCCGGAATCCCTGCGGTTGGTATTATGACCTCATACCATCAGCAGGACTCCATTAACATCAGCAGAAGAGAATAAGTAAAGAGTGCAATTAAAGAAGTAGGCTGTGGAGGGAGAAGGTGCAAAGCAAAAGGAAATGTGAGTTCTATGGGAGCGATTCAATTATTGGGCGCCCAATGTAGCAATTCAATTGTTTTGGGAGACCATTAAATATTGCACTATTTGCGAAAATGCTGCCGCCGGTGAAAACAACTGATTTGCACTCCTGAGGTGCAAATATTAGGTGGGGGGGGTTTGTGGAGAAAAAGACACTCACAATGCAGAGACACACAATTGGGGGACACATGTGACAGATGAGCACATGCAATACTAGAGGCTGAAAAGGGGACAATAAAGGCACAAATACATACTGTACACAGGGGAGACACAGATGCTCATGCACACACCCAAAGGGGGATAGTGACCAGTGACTGTTCTTACCTTTTCCAGCCCGGGGGCTGGCCAGGCTGCACCTTAGGGCAGCACTGATCCAGACTCCAGTGTGACTAATCTTGTATTGCGCACACGCAAAATTCGGGCTTTGGGGGAAATAAAATGCTCATTTGCAGCTGTAGTATAACAGCGTTACAGTGTGCAGCCCCTAGAAGCACATTACTGCCAGGGACTCAGCACAGAGCCGGCTTCCTGCTGCAAGCTTGCTGGGTTGATCACACTCCAAACTGGCAGTCCCTCAAGGGGAGGAGTTTCCTCCCCTGAGACTAACAGCCCTTTGTGAGATTAGCAGGTTGGGATTCCAACAGGAAGCCACTACACTACCAATGCCAACATGCAGGGTATGTCTACACAGGGAGACTGCCTCCTGCTCCCTGCTGTGTCTGCCCTACTATTGATGATCATGCCGGTGAGTGGGGGGTGCCGGAGCCAGGGCAGATCTCAATGGTGAGGATTCGCAGTGGCAGATTTTTACTGGGGGGAGCTGCAGTCCCGCAGCCCCTAGATAGAATAGTGACTAAGGATGGGACTCGAATGATGAAACATTGGAAACAATAGTTTGACTCCAATGTTCAAGATTTTTGTCATCAATGGTGATCTTCCAATGATTTTCATGATTGTTGCTTCCTAACAATGTAAGCTTGCCCTCTTCTAGACCTTCCCTTTAAATTAATAGTCTTAGAAGTCAGGTACTTCTGCACATCCAGCCTATTGCAGCTACTTCTATATTCTTTATTGTGTTTATTGTTTATTTCACTGCTACTGCAGCATGCACTATTCTCACTTCTGGGATTTCTTCAGTTTACAGTTACAGGGGAGCCACGGTTGGCTCCTCACAACCCTCTCCATCCTTCATATTAGTGAGGTGAACTTGAGACAAAGGTCCTGATTCAGCAGAGGATGCAGTTGCTATCGCAGCTGCTAAAAAGGTAGCAGCTGCAATAGAACTTATTTGGTAATACAGCATGAGGCATCCTGCCTCCTGCATGCATTACTTATCCGAGTTGCTTTATACAACTCAACATTGATTCATCTGCATGTCCGTAGACCTGCTAAGTGACCCATGGTATCACGCAAGCCGGCTGCCACAGATGCACAAAAGAGGCCAGGATCCTAGCCTCATCACTCCCCCCCAACGGCAGCGACACACCTCCGTTTTGGGAAACGGAGGTCACCGCCACCTCCTTCCATCAGGATTCTGCGTGATTTCTCTGCTGAAATCTCTGCTGAATCAAAGTTCCCTACACTGCAGATTTGATATAAGATGATTAGAATAATACAAAGAAGATAATTTATAAACATCTTCTTTGTTTATTGTAATAATTTTTATAGTTAACACTCACCGGCTTTGTGGAGCTCCCTGGGACTGCAGGGAGACCAGAGATGAGGTGGTAACAGCTCAGCCTTGCCTCTGTATATTCAGACAGTGCTTGCAGAGTTGGGAGCGGGGCCACACAATGGGCTGTAAGCTGCACAGGAAGAGAGCTAATAAAGGCATGCCTCTGAGTATGTGAGAAGTGCCTTTAGGACTGATTGACACCTTGGATGTGTCATGTGACCAGGAAGTGCACTGCAGTGTTTATAGATTGGAGCTCAACAGCAAGAGAAGACACAGTGATGCAGGTAGGAGAATCAATGGGCACTGAAGCTTAGTGTGGTGCGGGGAGAGTTATAGTGAGTATGAGGTGAGACAGGCTGCCAGCACTCAGACCCATCTCCATGTGTGCCTCCCCATTGACCTTGCCACACATCACTGGTGAGTAGCAGCAACAGTGTGTCTCTATCTATGAGTGTCAACAGTGCCTGCCTGCTGCCATACTGCAGAGCTTCTTTAAGGTGCTCCTTAATGCTCTTCTCAATTAAGGATTGTTGGAAGGAGCCCTTAGAAGTAGCCTAGTGCCCAGATGTAATATTTTGCAAAGGCTCACCCATACAATAAGGCAGGGCCGTAACTACATTTCCTGATGCCCAGTGCATGCCATGCCCCTCCGCATAATGCCAAGTAGAGGGGGCGGGGCCACAATCGCTGGTTATCACAGCAATGTATCCTCGGGGAGTCAGGGTGCTATGAGGGTCTGTAAGGAAAGCGTAATGTACGACTGAGGACTAAGGACGCTCCAGTCGGCACTGCTGCAGAGATTCTGGTTGCAGGGTGCTGTTACAGTCACCATGCCAGTTAGATGCAGGGATCGTGGGTGAGCGGCGGTGCTGCCCACAGAGCTCTGCACTCTGTGCAGCCGTACAGTGCCGCTTGCACACCCCTAGTTACAGCCCTGCAATAAGGCAACAAAAGTACTCAGGATGAGAACTACTGGTGGAACCAGTACAGTGATGAAGCCAGTGGGCGCAGCATTTGCAGGAAGTGCTGGGTCCCCTATGTTGACAGAGTGACTACTTGCACCCTCTATGGGAGGAGGAGCAGAGGTAAGGTTATGGTGCGCAAAATGTGTGAAATAACCCCATCTTCTGTGTGTCTGCTCTTTTAATTGCATCTGAATCATGTTACCTCGGCCCCAGAGTAATAGATCACAATCTTGGTGATCTATTACTATCAGTAAAAAAAAACAACATAGATGGGTTCTGTCGGTGCCTCCGTTAGCTGTCGGTGCCCAGAGCATCTGCTCCACCCGATCCACCTATGTTACTCCCCTGCCTACATATTTCAAAGCACTAAATATTTATATTCCTTGCCACATAGACGTACTGTACTAGGGTTAATATAAACTCTCCTATTAGCATGACTTTGAAGTGTGGGAGGAAACTGGAGTTTTTAGCAGGAAACTCATGCAAGCAGTAGGATAACATACACAACTCCACACAGATTGGGCCCTGGTTGTAATCAAACCCATAACTTCAGTACTGTTATGCAGCTGTGCTTACCACTGTGCTACCATGATTACTTTTATTACATGTTTACATGTATTATATTTATTAATGTAATTTAGCATCCTAATTGTACTGACTGAGGAATATAGTATGATTGTATATGTCACAGGTTCTCAAACTCGGTCCTCAGGACCCCAAACAGTGCATGTTTTCCAGGTTTTCTCATAGAATCACAAGTGAAATAATTAGCTCCACCTGTAGATCTTTCAAAATGTGTCAGTGAATAATGAGCACACCTGTGCACCTGCTAGGTGATCTGAAAAATGTGAACTGCGTGGGGACCTGAGGACTGAGTTTGAGAACCCCTGGTATATGTAATGCAAAGTAAAAACAAAATATAAGGATAACTTCGCCAAATACTAAAGTTAAAGTTAGGTTTCTCATTCTATTTCTTAATTATGAAGTTATGCTATCCACACATCTTTTTCACAACACTAATTATAAACTACAAAATTTTTTACATATATATAAACCTAACTGTATACAGAAAAGATTTCAGATATATCAGTTATTCACAGAGAAGGCATTATCTAAATAAGTAAGCTTAATAAATGCAAAGCAAGAGTAAGGAGAGCACGGAACATAGTAAACAGTGCAGGGCTGTGGAATAGGCTGCATCTCATTCAAACGTCAAAAACTATTAAATGTGTTCTGTGTCACATAAGGGGCTGTTTCCTGCTTTACATTTCCATGTTTTATTCAAATTGGAAATCTTCTAATAAGCATTTAAGATGCATAGACAAAGTGACAGAGACAGAAACTCAAGTTCACCTTGATTCTGATTTTGTATATCCATCATTCTGACCACTTTTATATAGCTCTAAAGAAAGGTACAATAACCCCCTCTCTTTCTTAATGTAACTGGAAAAACTATCTACAGTACCAACAGCCTAAACAATGATATTATCTGATGTCCTGTATTGTTTGTCTGTCCTCTAACCCAAAATATATACCTTGTTGGTGATACTAATATTTATACAAACCTGTGACATGTTACCCATACTCGCCCACTCTCCTGAAACAGCTAGGAGCCTCCCGGCCGGCCGCAGACGCGATTCATGCTGAATCGCGTCATCATAGCCTCAGCCCCTGCTTCACAATGAGGGTAATCTTGGGATTGTGTTGCAGGGTCAAGGCCATGATGATGCAATTGTGTGGTCACGCCCCCACTATGCCCCCAGTTCCGTGTCTTGTTCCCCGCCAGGCCCCCCTATGCCGCTCCATGCCCCCCTCACTATGCCGACCTGGCTGCCCCCTCCCAGAGAGGGCACCCAGAATGTTGGCAACTTATGATGGTACCTTAATCCAGCTTTATGGCAAAGTCATATCTTTTTTATGTTAAAGTTAATACAAACAGATGTGAAATAGTCTGACTAACTAAAGGCTGCTGAATCTTTCAGTCTGTACAGAGCATATCCGTTACTTAGGAGACTACAGGCTCATCACTCAGACTTATGAATATTTAGAAGCTCTTTTTCCACCTAATTCCAGAGCAATGAATGATAAACTTTTCATTACTTGACTTCCTTGCACAGTATGTGTAATATTTCTCGTATAGTAAAATATATATATATATTTTTTTTACCATTAATTTATTTTTTCCAGATTTTTTTTCTTTTCGAATGAATCTACAAGTTCTGTCTTTCAGTGCAGTGCGCATGTGAGAACCAGCAAGCAGGACTGCCTGACAAAGTGGTAAGTATCTTTTTACTACTGACAGCCAGTGACATTGGGAAGCTCAGTATCATTCTGCTGATCCTGGAGAACTTTACTTAATAAATAGCAGTGATAACCAATTTTCTGTTTTCACAAAAGACAGCAATAGAAAATCAAAATATTGCTGCAAACTGGAAAAAGGACCCCCTAAGAATATAATTACTCGCTATGGGTAAAAGTCCATTTATGTACAGTGCATAGCGCTATGTATTGTCTTCTTGCTTCGTTACTACCTTGTACCACATGAACGCTTTATCTGATGATACTCATGATTAAACTCAGTTAGAAAATGTTCCACAAAATACGATCAGAGAGAAAAATGATTCCCAACAATGTGAAGTAATTGGATATCACAGCAATTTACATGGGCTACAAAAACACTGCATATAGTTTAACATATATTTCTACATTTAAACACTATTAACAATAACAAGGTTTTTGTAATCAAAAGGTAAGTGAACAGATAAGTTATATATGTTCATAGAAATATACAGTTTTATATATTATTTCTACACTATACTAAAGTATTTACCTCAGTGCTTCAAATCAGACAGAAACATGTAATACTAAATTATGAATTATGCAGGTCCTCCAATATGTTAGAAGTAGAACAAATAGACGCAATATGTAGCCCTAAATCTGTTGATTACAAACAAGTTCCAGCATCCCTTGCCAGCGAGTTCCTGGGACTTGTAGTTTAATAACAGTTGGTGAACTACAGATTGAGTCTGCAGAAAGTTAAACTACTTATTTAAATAAACCAGTGTATATTACATGTTAGTGGATATATTTTATGTTAATGTCCATAGCTCATCACACAGTGTTCAGATTTGTTGATTTGAAGCTACATAGAATTAAACATATTTTTTCTGTGACAGATTTGTTCTTTGTACCATGAGGACCTGTTCCAGAAGCAAGAAGTTCAAATATTTGGGTGAATACACTGCCAGGATTGTTTCACTGCTTGTAGGAAATAACTTTGCATGAATCACGGTCATTTTTTAACCATGGATTTTCATTTGATTGGGCCTCTGAATGTCCTGCCACTTTTAGATGTAAATGAGCTGTCTGTGCTGAATGTAATTGGCATGGGCATGAGATCATCATTATCCAATCAGGACCAGCCACCCTGTCCAGAGCTCTGAAAGACATTTCTTAATGCTGGTAAAATCCGTGCTTACTTACTGCATAACTTGCAAAACACCATGGTTTCCAACAAACTGGCTGCAGTTCCAGATTTATTTCTCACTGTTTGAACTTAATTCTTTTTGAAACCAATATAGTAATATGCAATGTGAACTGAACATTTGAAGGACTTTATTCCCTGTTATTTCACATGAAGAAACATTTAACAGAAAGTCCAATGTTGCTATTTAAAATAAGGTGCATATGATATATGTATACTGCAGGGTTGATTTGCACCTTTGGGGCTGCTGCAAAGTTAGAAGTACACTGATCAAAAGAAATGTGCACAGAAAAAATGCATATATTTACACTTATGTAGACTAGAGCAGTACACATCCTGAGATGGGCCGTTTCTGCTAATAAGGAATCATAAACAGTAATTGCACCCGCCCTATACTAGGTGCAAAGGAATGCCTAATAACACACAATATGCTTACGTCAAGATCTGAATAAGACTTATTTGCATGAACACACCCAGGGACAGACTGGGGCTGTAGATCAGCCCTGGCAGTCCGTCCTGTGCGCACACCTTAGACGTGCATGCTCATGAAGGGGGCGTGGCTAACTTTCATGGGGGCGTTACACAAGTCACAGGGTCATGGCCTGGCGGCATGCCCCCTTATGTTCCCGGCCAAGCAGAGTGCACCGTCCCATCACTGCCACCGGGCAACCCCTTCCTGAGCTCACATAGTAAATCCGGTGGCAGGGGGGAGGGCGGGGACACTTCTGCCCTCCTTGAACCGGCCCTGAGACCATCGGCCCTTCTGGTATTTGCCAGAAGTGGCCGATGGTCAGTCCTGCCCTGAGCACACCTATCCTTTCACGTCTCCAGTTATAAGTGTAGATGTAATCAATATACATATGACTCAGTTTAACCACATTTGTGTACGTCCATCTTCTGAGAATGCCAATTGCAAATTTACTGCAAGATTCACGCAGCAAATGGACATGCATTCATATCTGAATCAGCCCCTGGGTACCTGCCTTTTTATAATCACTTATTTAAAGGGCCATATGAAAATGATGTAATGAGAGTTTTTACCTATGACTAACAAAAACTTACTTCACATTTTCTTTTCCTAAACACATGTTTTATACTGTGATGGCCAAGGAAAAGCTGGTATAGTATCAGTGTCTGTAACTTGTATAACGCTGCTTTTAAAGTGTTTCTGTAAACCACAGGAAGGCAGAACCCAAATGTAATCAGTAAGCTTTGTAACTAAATTGCATCTTAATGTCTAAGATTCGTGATTGCCTATGAAGATCTTGTTTTAAAGCAACAACCACATAGACTGTAATAATGTAAGCGCTGAAATATAGCTGCAGTACAATGCAGTGATAGACTCAGCATATTCATAAGATGCCCCGAAGAAGAAGAATGAACACATTGTATCTTGTTACATATGCATTCCTGTGTTGTGTACAATTCATTATGGAATATCTCTGCAGCTATTATAGCTGTGTTATGTATGCATGATGAATAGCTTTATATTGTTTAATGCATATCCAAGGTATAATTAGATTTCTTTGCAGACACCAAGTAATGCTGTCATTGCAGTACAGTTTTTAGACATGAACGGCTACAGGTTCCATTTTTCAATTTAAAAGAGGAAGATTTTCCTTTTTGTGTATAACACACCTGGCGATTAGACACTCATTTTCTATGAAACCATACATTAAACATTTAGTAAAAGTGTATTGGAGTCCTGGTGATTTTGACAAAAATGCAACTAAAACAAATACATTAGTCATGAATTCAGCTAAAAATATATATTAATGAAAACGTAAAGTTAACAGTAGTTACTAGGAATGAAATGGGGACTGGTGTGTTGGACACAGGTGCTGTGCACTAAACATATAAGTAACCAGCGCAAAGTCATACCATATTCTCATTGCTATATGCACAGAGTAATCTTATAATCCATTGACAGTACCAATGCGGATAAGTGTGGGTGGCTAAATTGGATGAGATATGGCTTTTTGACCTGTCAAGCCAAGCTCCCAGAAACCTCCTGGCTTTATTGCAGCCTGACAGTGTTTTTGAAAGATGACATCACATACTGATAGATTGTGGTTATATTCTAACCCCATTTTCCATTATGACCTATGACGGGCCTGTCAATTTCAATAGTATCAAAAATCCAACATTTTCACTTGCACAAACTTTTCCCAATAGCAGATTCATTATTGCAATATGTGAACAATTTAAGATGACGACTCTGCTTTTAAATCAAGCGTAATATTTTTGGCAGACATGAGCAGTTTGGATTGGACTCGGTTCTTTTTCGCCAACCTACCGCAAGGTTAGGTCTGAAAATGAGTAAAAATGGGATCTTTCATTGATGTCTTGGAACTCACAGAAGGATGAGAAACTTGGTGAATACACCAATGAAACAAATTTAAATTGTGTAAAAAAATTGCAAAAGATGTAGACATACTGGAATGTTTACATGAACAGGATTATTGTGGCGATATGCTGCGGATCTGTATGGCAGCAGAGGTAGATGATGACAACATGTGATCACCCTTCATCTGAGCATTGGCTCTGCAGCACCTGCTGCTAATGGGAATGCAGACAGTCTCAGTGTCAGTTTTTCCACCCTAAAGACCCAATGGAGACTGTGCCATTCAAGCTGCTATTAGACATTTTGGTCAAATATTAAGCAATTACAAAATTAAAAATTGTTAAATCACTCGGGCAATTAGCAAAACACCTCAGGGACTGCCGGCATACAAAGGAATCCCATCTTTAATACTATATCAATAAACAAAATAATGCAGCAATGTGTTCTTATATATAGCTCACATATTGTAACTGTATTGCATTGTCAGTCTCTAATTCCTACAGGGAATTATATGTGAAATAACCAGATGGTCACTTATATGTTGTCCACTCCTTTTCCAAATAACTTGTTAAATGGTAATTACCAGATGATGACATCCTCTTCCTAATGTCTAAAAACAGTCACTGTATGTGAAAGTCTAATCCTGAATCCTTAATGTCACAAATTCTAAAATCTATAAGTTAATTCTCACAGGTCCCAAGTAGTTCAATTCTTATTACTGCACAATTGAGTCTACCAAGAAAATACTCCTCCTTTCATTCTTCACACCAAAAACCCAGAACCTCATAAATAAAGATAGGGACAGTATCAGGCCCAAAATATAACGTATGTTTGGGCTAGAACCGGGGGCACATAAACTTCTAGTCAGGGATAGAGGGGGTTAATAAAGTTAAAGATGTTTGTTTGTTTGTTTGTTTGTTCGACAGAAGGTAGGCAGATGTGATAGGCGATTAGGTTAGGGGGTGTGTTATGTGATAGGGTGTGGGGAATCTGCTGTTGTAAAATCTGCCTCTTTGAATTTGATCTCCCTCCCTCCCTCCCTTATTGTGTCTTGTGTCGGATTTATTTCATAGCAGGGAATATTGAAGCGTCCATCTTGCGGCAGTAATAGCGGTGCGCACCCCTTCAATGCACTGATAGGCTGATTTCACCCTATTGGGGTCAGTGACACCTCTCGACCGAGCAGGATGAATGGTGCATTGGCATGGGTGTTGGGGCCGCATCACATGCTCTGAAAGGGATAGTTGGCCCTTGCAAGTTTTAAGATCACACCTACCCTTGTCTGGGATAGTTGGCCCTGACAAGTTGTGATATACTTTTGGCCTAAGACAAGTGGATGCTGCTTGTTTGACGTTCTTTCTCCTGCCAATATACCTTCCATTGTAACTATATAATGCTGACCAGTTAATTTAAACGGCATAACTTGGTCTTGCGTGTTTATTTTAGTTAAGTTTTAGTTTAAGTTTATGGGACACATCTATCATCTGACGATAGAAAGTTAAACAACACTATGTTGCATAGAGGTGGGAGTACAAACATTTGTACTCACCCGTACGTAGACAATGCAATACAGTTATAATGTATGAACAATATGTGAGATTCATATATTACTGGAAGGGAGTGTTGAATTATTTTGTTTATTGATTATGCAATTCTAAAATAGACAAATGTGTGAAAAATGTACATGTAAAACAGTTTACATACAGACAGCAACAACAAGTGAATCATCAAAACAGAATAGCCAATATTCTAGAAAGAGCAGATAATCATTTACTGCAAATTAATGGGGCATTACAGATATTAACAGGGAGGGAGCTCCAGTAGTGCTGTAGGGCATTATTATTGTACACAAGTTTTCCCATCATATTAGTGTATTTAAAGGCCTGCCAGAGCATGTCCCCACAAGACAGGATAGATACAGGTTACAATTTGGGATGCAGGTGACGAGCAAGTGGACACATTTATATTGCAACATTTATGGCCAAACCATTAAAAAAATCACTAAAATATAGTTAATACATTTATGTGAAATGCAAACAAGTAACAATTTACAACACTTGTGTTAAAGGTAACTTACAGTATATTACTGCATGGCATTGAGGCAACTAAACACTAAAAAATCTATCTAGTTACAGACTTTTATGGTGTCTTCAGTTTTAATTCAGCAAACAGAACAGGAAGTAATATAATGGTTAAGTAAGAAACAGTGAACAACTTCAGAATTAATAAACAAATGTCTACCCTTACAGAGACAGTCCCCGAGAGAGATTCAACCTCTTTAAAGATTTCTGAAATACTGTGTGGAAAACTCTTGTCTTTACACCCTATATAGATTAATAGCTGCAGCCTCCATGGAAACAAATTAGCACCACATGCCCTTCCTTTCACAAAGAGCTGTTGGCAGAGTACTTCTCAGTACAAAGGGCCACTTTTTAGTTTTCTAGGACAATAACAGTTTTTATTGCAATATGCTGGCTATGTTTAACGTTAGTGTTCCTATAGCAGCAACTGTAATTTTACACTGCAACAATATTTCTATGATGTGCAGACCCTGAACTGTTTCAAATTCTCTTAGAGATACCAAAATAGAAGCAGAATAACAGCACAGGGGCTCATGTAGGGTTGGACACATTTTGTACACACTTAGGGGTTCATTACCTAATCGTTTTTATCTTCTTTTGCAAATTGCTGGATATTGCCAGTGGTTTGGAGGCTCTAAAAATATTAGTTACTAACCAATGTATTTGAGCATCAATAGAAATGAGTCTGCAAAATCCATTGTATTTAACAGTGCATAATGCAGTCCTGGCCAACCTGTGGCTTTGCAGCTGTTGTGAAACTACACTTCCCAATATGCCCTGCCACAGTTTTTGCATTCCCTAATAGCAAAACTGTGGCATGGCATGATGGGGCTAGTAGTTTAACAACAGCTGGAGAGCCACAGGTCGGCCAGGACTGGCATAATGTAAAGAAAAGGGCTACACGCTTATGCTGGATATTAAATAGCACATGCACAATTTAACAAACCAAGCACTTTAGTGACAAGGACTGACACTTTTGTGGCTGAAGTGATTGGTTTGTTTGGCCCCCAAAAAACATTTGTTTTGGAAGGACTGCCTCCATTTATTAAGGAGGAGGTTGATGATGTAGGTGTTGGTGGTGAAGATTGCATGTGCTGGTCCAAACTGCTGGTAGCTGATACTGGACTGCTTGTTATTAATTTGCAAATTATTATAAGTTTGTTAACTAAATTGCGTGAACTTGCTGCAAATGACGTAACAAAGAGGAGGTGCCTCGATGGTTAACGTACCTATGTCTACTAACTTTGGCTTCACAAATGGTACAGATGCCTTCTAAACTGTTGTCAGGATTTGGGTTAAAATAATTCCACACCCAAGACATGGCTTTTCTGGTCTTATGCCCAGGCATGACAATGGCTTTCTTTTTATCACGAACAAGAACTGCTGCCACTGGTGACTGATTTACACAAACAACATCCTCATCATCAACATCCTCTTTAGTTTCAGATAGGACACAAACATGTATGCTGGGCATCTAAATATGTATTTAGATGCCCACCAGCCTGACACAAGATGTCTACTTTCCCTTAGAAACATACGTCATCTCCAGGAAGTGTATTAAACAATCAGTAACATCAGCAGACATCGGACCCATAAGCAGCACTTGTGGCTGAACATACCCTACCACAAGCACTGCGACTACTGCTGTGTTTAATTCAGGAATGTGACGTGTATGCTGACGATGCAACTTAATTATGCACACCCCTGAAATGTCATTCCAATGCAGAGACATGCCTGCATTCGCACCACCACACCCCCGTTACCTTCGACCACCCCCTGTCACCACCCACAAATGGCACGTCCTGTCACTCATGCTTGCAGAGCATCTGTGTACAGGGTACGAATGCCTCCCGATCACATGGACTAGTTCGCACATGCACACTGCGTTTTGTATGCATGCACAGAGTGAAAACATTGGCAGGCTGCATGCGAACGCAGCCTTGCGAACGTGTCTGAATCAGGCCCACAGTATTGGAAAGGTCAGGCTCACTCATGGCACCTGCGGACACACATAGAATCTCCTCAGGGATTTGTGACATTTCTGAGCACACAGTTGGTTCCTGTGCTTTAACGATTTTCATTTTTTTACACTTCTATAGGGAGAAGGGCTTACATCATCATAAGAGCCTTTCCTTGCCACTTCGTGATGTGAATGGCATATTGGCAATTTTATGTGTTTCTGCAGCTAACTTTTCCTTTGATGTTTTTTCTTTACCACTGTGATATATTGGTTCTTTGATTTTAGATGCCCTGACTTAAGCCCTCTATGCCCTTGGGCATGGGCTTTAGTAGATGACGTTGACAGACTAGTATCTTCATGACTGGTGACAGCAGCTCTAGAACTAGTATTTGGATCCTGCTCTCCTCTCAACTGATCATTCTCCATATCAACAAACACAAATGAAGTGGTGAACAGGACACACCACAATTTGTACAATTTTTATATATTTTTCTCACATATGACACTGCGGAGTCACATCGCTTATGTGAATGCACTTGGATATGACCTACAGCATCACAATACTTGTATGAATATTACACTATGGTACATCCTGCAGCATCACAATACTTGTATGAATATTACACTGCAGTACGACCTACAGCGTCACAGTACTTGTATGAATATTACAGCATCACAGTCATTTTATGAAAATTACACTGTGGTACGATCTACAGCACCTCAATACTTGTATGAATTTTACACTGCAGTATAACCTACAGCATCACAATACTTGTATGAATACTACACTGTGGTATGACCTACAGCGTCACAATACTTGTATGAATACTACACTGCGGTATGACCTACAGCGTCACAATACTTGTATGAATATTATACTATGGTACGACCTACAACATCACAATACTTGTATGAATATTACACTGTGGTACAACCTACATTGTCACAATATTTGTTTGAATATTACACTGCGGTATGACCTACAGCGTCACAATATTTGTATGAATATTACACTGCGGGATAACCTACATCACAATACTTGTATGAAATTGAATATTTCACTGTGATATGCCCAGCAGCATCACAAAACTTGTATGAATATTACACTGTGGTATGGCCTGCAGTGTTACAATACTTGTATGAATATTTTACTGGGGTACGGCCTGCAGTGTCACAATATTTGTATGAATATTACACTGTGGTATGGCCTGCAGTGTCACAGTACTTATATGGAATTTGGTTAAACTGGGGTATACCCCAGCATCACACTACTTATATCGATACACTGGGGTACAGCCTGCAACATCACAGTGCTTACAGTATATGAATACTCTGGAGTACGGAAGCATACACTGGGGTACGGCCTGCACCATCACAGTGCTTATATGAATACACTGGGGCATGGAAGCATACACTGGGGTATGGCCTGCAGTGTCACAGTGCTTATATGAATATACTGGGGTACAGCACAAAAAAAATCTACTTTTTAACTTTTTAAAAAAATGTTTACTTTTATTGACTTTTTTTACGGCCCTTGGATGGACAGCACACCCCTGGAAAGCACACCTCTTGATGGACAGCACACCCCTGGATGAACAACACAGCCCCCTGGATGGAGTAAGCACACCCCTGGATTTAACAACATAGCCTCCTGTTCAGAGTACAGCACACCCCTGGATGGAGCACAGCACACCCCTGCACACCCTTGGATTGGACAACACAGACCCCTGGGTGGAGCACAGCACAGCATAGCCCGACAGCCCGGGAGTCAGCAATAAAATGGCGATGATCACCCAGGGAGGGACTTACCAGCGGGATCCGACAGCAGGAGAATGACATTTTGCCTCGTTTTGGATTCTGAGTCAGGTGGGAAAACCTGAGTATGACTCGGATCCTACTTGGATCCGCTATGCTCAGGTGGGTCTGGTTCTCAGAGAACCGGACTCGCTCATCTCTAATAGAAATTATAAAAAATAAAAACAATGTGTGGAGTCTCCTCCAAACCAAAAACCAGCACCAGGCTAAACCAGCCGGGGGAATATTACTATAGCAGAGAGACACACAGCATGGGGTCCCACTGCTATAACATTAACCAGCCCCAAACTGGTCAGCCCTGGACTGGAATTCCTAGAAAGTTGAGACCCCAAAAATGAAATGGGGTACACCCACAAGATGAGCAAAAAGCTCAGAGCGGTATGTGCAGGGATAATGATTAAATAGTAGATAATACTGTTGTTCACTACAGGCAGTCTACAAGTCCCAGCAAGCCAGCCCAGGCATAATGGCACTTGTGGAACTACAACTGGTTGTTTCCAGGGAAGTGAAATCCCATTTGTTTTTGGAGTCCCAACTATATGAGGAATTCCAGCTCTAGGCTCACCAGTTTGGGGACACTTCCTGGCAATTAGAATGACTGGCGCAGACTCAGGAGAGGCATGTCTTCCAAATCTTGGAAGGCCCTGGGCAGACCAAGAGATAGTACAAATATTTAGTTTGAAGCAGATGATTTAGAACAAATAGTGGGGAGCAATTAAGTCGATAGGGATATGTCAGACCATGGGGCTAAGCCAACATACAGTGATGAGCCTGTGTTCAGTATTTCATCATCTTATGTGGTTAATACAGAGGAGGAAGGCATCACAACCCTTGATGGACAGCACAACACACTCCTGAATTAGACAACACAGTCCCCTGGATGGAGCACAGCACAGCACACCCCTGCACACCCCTGCATGGACAACACAGCCATCTGGATGGAGCACATCACAGCACAGCCCAGGACTCAGCAAGGAAATGGCACCAATCACTGCGTGGAGGGACTTATATACAATCTGAAATGCGGGAGAATCCGACACAGGTTTAATGATGTTTTGCCTCATTTTTGGATCCAAGTCTGGCGGGAAAACCTGAGTTGGACTCAGTTCCGACTTGGAGTAGCAATGATCGGGCGAGTCCAGTTCTGAGAACCAGACCCATTCATGTTTAATTCCTACACAATCAGGCATCATCCAGACCATGTGATCTCCTATGTGAATAGTGAATACCGACTGAAGTCACCATCTGCCCAGGGAGGAACAATTTCTTCAGAGGTTCCCCATTGTAGAAAAACTACATATAGGTAAGGCAGAATTTCAAGAACTGGCCTGTACATGCCAGGGACCCAGAGATGGGAGGCCCCTAAAAAAATGGGTTTACCATGTCCCATGGGTTTACCAGGCCCCATGATATCTGTTGGCGGCCATGAGTTACTGCAGTATATTTTTGTTTATTTCTGCAGTGTCCTTTGGTACATTTTTCAAAATCCATGTACCTTCTCCAATTTCTTTAAAAATACACCATGATTCAGTACTGGGGAAAACCTATTCTTTTCAAAAACATTCTTACCTGTTCTGTCCAAACAGATCCAGTATTTTCCAAGACACCAGTAGCAACAACATATCCTGCAGAAGGCCCTGTTCATGGAGAAGATGACATGATTACTCTTCACTTTCTAGATATATCACCACCAGGCCGAACACCACCAATCCCAAGCACCCATGCTCACACCTGCTGCAGATCCTGGAGCATAATTCTGCATGCTGTTACTTCATTTGTGGACAGACAGGTAGAACTGATGGGAGCTATAGTACACCAATTAGGCAATTGAGGAGGAAAAATACTACATTGTCTGTGGTTAATGTGACCCTGAATAGGTTGTGTGCAAGTGTAGATAATGTGAATTTCTCTCTAAAAAGAATGCATGATGCAAACACTAGAATGTAAGAATCATTTATTAGAATGCAAAAATCCTTTCTTATGATGCAAGAATCCCAAAACAATGCCCTCATAAATTTGGACAGCAATGTGTTGACTTTTGGTAGTCAATTGTTAGCCAACATACCTGAAACACAGGCTAGTTCTTCCTTAACCAGCACTAAGTCACCCCCAACAACACCACCAAGAGATTGATATGCGTGGAAAAGCCCTGAAGGAATGCCTCCAACTCAGCCTCCTTAAATGAGATAGTGAAAAATGCAGTAAACATTTATTTTTGCCACAAAGATGGATAGATAGCATAGCATTTTATACTTTTGTAGCCTTCGTATTTGTATTTGTTTGGTCTTATGGGTATACCTTCTATTATTTTTAAAGTACACTATGTAAACAAAACTGATTGGAAACTGACAGCAAATAGATCAACAAGATTTTATTGATGTCAGTACTTTGTTGGTCCACCTCGTGCAGTGATTACTGCAGACAACCTTCTCAACAAACTGTCCACAAGTTCCTGGACAACAGCAGGCGGTAAGTTTTTTCATTCCGCTATAAGGGCCTGATTCAGACCCTCTCGCGAGCACTCGCAAGCGGGTCGATGGTAACCTAGCGCGCATGCGCACGACGGAGGGAGCTCCGTTGTGCGCATGTGCGAGACCCGAATAGTGACTGCCAAGCCGATGGTGAGTGACAGCACGCCCCCTTTGGTGGGCGCGCCGGGAGCGTTGCTGCCCAGATGGAGGCATTCCCATGGGAACGCCTACCATCTGGGGCCGGCCCCACTGACTTCACTAGTGATGTCAGTGGGAGTGCTTTTGGCTCTGATAGAGCCAAAAGCACTCCAGGGCTTGCGGCAGCGAGACCCTACTGCAGGGTCTCATCGCAAGCCCGATGGTCGTGATGGTCTTGACCATCGCAACCATCTTTTTGGCCGCTCGCATAAGCTGTGGGTGGTCACCCACAGCTATGCGAGCAGCCAGGAGGCCGCTCCAAGTTTAGGTAGGAGGGCCCTGATTCAGAGCGAGTGCTCTTGTCAGAGCATCCAGCTCTGAATCAGGCCCTAAGTACGGTGACCAGCTGTGACATTGAAGAAGGTTGAGTCAGCCTGGAATGCACCTGTTGCTCCAATTTGTCCCAGAGGATCTCAATGGGGTTAAGATCTGGACCTTGAGCTGGCCAGTCCATCCGGGTTACCGAATTTTCTGTATACCTGTCACGCTGGGAGGCGGTTTTCTGGAAGCTGAGGCCAGAGGCTCCCGGAGGAAATGGAGGCGAGGGGCCTGAATGTACGACCTCCACATCCACAGGTCTTGGTCATTGGCGAGACCTAGTCAAAGGTGTGGAATCTAACCCACGAGATGGTGTTCGCCAGTGACCCCACCAATCGGGATATGGGCTTGAGCTGCACCTCGTAAGCAGATCGCAGTCCTTTGACTAGGTGACCAAAGCCTGCGGGAAAAAGGAGAAATGAACACTCGTGGCCCAAAGGGTCTGTGCCAGTAAGGGGCACGTAGGGACATTGTACTTGAGGTACAAGGAAGTGTGCACTGCGGACACACTCTACCGGGTTGCCGGTCAGAAAGAGTGCACCACGGTGCAATACTGTAACACATAGGTAGAGACCACAGAGTCCAGTAACGAGGTGGGTAGTGGTACTGGAGCCAGCCAGAGATTATGATGCTGGAGAGGTGGGTACATATAACTACACAGGCTGTGATGGTAAAGCACTGGTGAAATGGATAGTATACTGCACACAGGTGGCGGTGGTAACGCACTGGTGGAATAGAGGTATACTGCACACAGGCGAGGTGATAACGCACTGACAATATAGCTGCACACAGGCTGAGGTGGTAAAGCACTGGTGAGATGAATGATATAGCTGCACACAGGCTGAGGTGGTAAAGCACTGGTGAGATGAATGATATAGCTGTACAGAGGCTGAGATGGTAAAGCACTGATGAGATGAATGATACAGCTGCTCACAGGCTGAGAAGGTAAAGTACTGATGAGATGAATGATATAGCTGCACACAGGCTGAGGTGGTAAAGCACTGGTGAGATGGACGGTATAGCTGTACACAGGAATAGATCACTGGAAGCAAGGGAACCTGGAACGAGAGACCACTAGTAACACTAGCAGCGACAATGGTTGTTCAGGCAACTACCTGATACACAGGAGCCGGAAATATACCCCTGGAAGCCCACTGATTGGTCCACAGCGTCAGCTGACCGGCCAGACTGTCAGGGGAGTAAAAACAGTCAGAGCAGGAAGTGTCATGGCGGCGCCCTTGACAGGGACTCCGATTCCCGTGCACCAGGCCGCCCGGGACACAGCATCAGGGAGAATGCTCAGCACCTCCCACGTCGCCGCACGAGCCGCCCGACTGCCTGGGAAGTCAGAGGAAGCCGGCGGGACGGTAAGGGATGGCTGATCCCTGGCTGAACTCTGACAATACCACTCCAGCATTGCCCTAGAAACATGACAAGTGGCATTTATTTGTCCTGATTAAAACATTTGCTGTTTCTGTAGATTGGCAAGTGCACGGGTCTTCCTATTGCAATGTTCACATTAGTAGTCATTTGAAATTTATGTTCAATGGAATGCAGTTTGCTTGTGCTGGGGTGTCCAATCACTTTTGTCTACATAGTGTACATTGTACATGATGCATAGTCCATGTGAAATTTTTATTAAAAAATTGCAACAAATTTCTGCTTCTTATTTGCGCATATCTAAAATAATGCTTTATGTATGACATTTCACACATTTAATTAACTGTTGAAGGGGAGGTTATTTCTAAATAACAGTAGTACAACACTACACTATGGCCCACTCGCTTGAAATAGTTGCTTAACCACAGATGTGTTTTGTTTTTGTTTTAAGAAAAAAAACTCCCTATTAAGGAAGGCATGATTGTTAACACATATTTGGAAATTATGAATGAAAGCTTTGGCCATTTGGTTAATGAATAATTTAACATAACACACCTAAGTTAAGGGTAAACTTTATTCACATGGGTAAAAAACAATATTTGTCCTTTGACCATAAAATAACTTTAGCCAAGTAAGGTTTTCTTCAACATCCCTAATGGTTGAAGTATACTTATAGGTAAAAAGGTTGGTGATTAGTGATGGCCTGAACTGCCTCCAAATTTCTGTGCTCCATCTGATGGTAACAAGATACCTACCTGTGAACTGTCTATTGTATAATCTGGGGGAGGAGGCTGATGTAATGCTAGATTATACGTTAAACAGCAGCAGAGCACAATATTGGATACTTTGCTTGGACCTTCTAACAATATTCCTCCTGATTCGTTAAGGCGCATAAACCTACATTTTAATAAGCCAAAAGTGCGTTATATCACTGAACTAGTGGATTTGTGTGGCCCATTACACCGCAGGAGTCTGCGGAAGCGGCAGTGGAGTCAGAAGCCAGGAGCAACAGCCATATCCTGAATCACCTGTAAACAAAAATATAATTAGGGGGTTATATGTTAGATGTCTGTTTGTATTTATTTGAACTTAATTAGTATGTATATTTTGTATTTGCACCTGCTTTTAATTGCTTTTTTACCTGGTTAATGCGACTTCATTATTAATAACACTGTGCAAATGCAGGCGTAAAATATACTAAACCTCAGTTTTGCCGGGACTTTTAAACTGATGCACATTGCTGTCAGTTTTAACCTCAAAAACTCTGGATTTACTATTCAGCTGTTTGGATAGCCATTTTCAAACTGTCAGCGATGCCTAGCAGTTTGCAAATGGTAAAACCTCTGGTGGCTTGGTCAAAATGGTTGTAAGAAAACACTGCAACTTCCTGGGCAATCAGAACTCACAATACACTTTCAGTATAATGAAGGCAATCATTATGTAATTAGTAAGGAGGCAAATAAATGTAATAATTCTCTTAAGGGGCAATATTATATTTTGAATAAATTAGGGGAAAAATTAAAGTTTAATTTCAATAAAGAGAGAAATATAATTTAGATTTAGAATTCTTACATTCAACAGTCGGTCACTGGCATGCCTAAGAATGCAGCTCTAGTTTGGGCTGCAGGTGACAAGCCTGGTTTCCTCCTCCACGTAGTGTGGGTTCATGCCTGTCCATGTTTGCTGACATACTTGTCAACATATCTAAAACAAATGAGGTACTAAATCTAATTTAATTAGTCTATTTGACTGCAGTTCTTATTAAGGGAGCACTAATTAGTCTATCTGCCTGCAGAAACAAAAAACACAAAAATAGAGCGCTGCCAATAAACCAAAAGATAATTATATAGACATTAAAATACAGATCACATAATAAAATGCATGACAGGTGTACAACCAGCATACATAAAGTACATATTAAAAAGGGTTTCAAAATTGGATACCAACAATATCAAACAAATATACATAAGGAAAAGAATTAAAAAAATCCACTTTAAGAAAGATATGTTAAACATACACACTTATTAGTATTATTGCATATACTGTAAATGTTATAAAGCAGTCACTGAGATCAAGTTGGCACAGTGCAGCACATATATAGCACAGATATATCACCACCAGGCCGAACACCACCAATCCCAAGCACCCATGCTCACACCTGCTGCAGATCCTGGAGCATAATTCTGCATGCTGTTACTTCATTTGTGGACAGACAGGTAGAACTGATGGGAGCTATAGTACACCAATTAGGCAATTGAGGAGGAAAAATACTACATTGTCTGTTGTTAATGTGACCCTGAATAGGTTGTGTGCAAGTGTAGATAATGTGAATTTCTCTCTAAAAAGAATGCATGATGCAAACACTAGAATGTAAGAATCATTTATTAGAATGCAAAAATCCTTTCTTATGATGCAAGAATCCCAAAACAATGCCCTCATAAATTTGGACAGCAATGTGTTGACTTTTGGTAGTCAATTGTTAGCCAACATACCTGAAACACAGGCTAGTTCTTCCTTAACCAGCACTAAGTCACCCCCAACAACACCACCAAGAGATTGATATGCGTGGAAAAGCCCTGAAGGAATGCCTCCAACTCAGCCTCCTTAAATGAGATAGTGAAAAATGCAGTAAACATTTATTTTTGCCACAAAGATGGATAGATAGCATAGCATTTTATACTTTTGTAGCCTTCATATTTGTATTTGTTTGGTCTTATGGGTATACCTTCTATTATTTTTAAAGTACACTATGTAAACAAAACTGATTGGAAACTGACAGCAAATAGATCAACAAGATTTTATTGATGTCAGTACTTTGTTGGTCCACCTCGTGCAGTGATTACTGCAGACAACCTTCTCAACAAACTGTCCACAAGCTCCTGGACAACAGCAGGCGGTAAGTTTTTTCATTCCGCTATAAGGGCCTGATTCAGATCCTCTCGCGAGCGCTCGCAAGCGGGTCGATGGTAACCTAGCGCGCATGCGCACGACGGAGGGAGCTCCGTCGTGCGCATGTGCGAGACCCGAATAGCGACTGCCAAGCCGATGGTGAGTGACAGCACACCCCCTTTGGTGGGCGCGCCGGGAGCGTTGCTGCCCAGATGGAGGCATTCCCATGGGAACGCCTACCGTCTGGGGCCGGCCCCACTGACATCACTAGTGATGTCAGTGGGAGTGCTTTTGGCTCTGATAGAGCCAAAAGCACTCCAGGGCTTGCGGCAGCGAGACCCTACTGCAGGGTCTCATCGCAAGCCCGATGGTCGCGATGGTCTTGACCATCGCAACCATCTTTTTGGCCGCTCGCATAAGCTGTGGGTGGTCACCCACAGCTATGCGAGCGGCCAGGAGGCCGCTCCAAGTTTAGGTAGGAGGGCCCTGATTCAGAGCGAGTGCTCTTGTCAGAGCATCCAGCTCTGAATCAGGCCCTAAGTACGGTGACCAGCTGTGACATTGAAGAAGGTTGAGTCAGCCTAGAATGCACCTGTTGCTCCAATTTGTCCCAGATGATCTCAATGGGGTTAAGATCTGGACCTTGAGCTGGCCAGTCCATCCGGGTTACCGAATTTTCTGTATACCTGTCACGCTGGGAGGCGGTTTTCTGGAAGCTGAGGCCAGAGGCTGCCGGAGGAAATGGAGGCGAGGGGCCTGAATCTGAATATACGACCTCCACATCCACGGGTCTTGGTCATTGGCGAGACCTAGTCAAAGGTGTGGAATCTAACCCACGAGATGGTGTTCGCCAGTGACCCCACCAATCGGGATATGGGCTTGAGCTGTACCTCGTAAGCAGATCGCAGTCCTTTGACTAGGTGACCAAAGCCTGGGGGAAAAAGGAGAAATGAACACTCGTGGCCCAAAGGGTCTGTGCCAGTAAGGGGCACGTAGGGACATTGTACTTGAGGTACAAGGAAGTGTGCACTGCGGACACACTCTACCGGGTTGCCGGTCAGAAAGAGTGCACCACGGTGCAATACTGTAACACATAGGTAGAGACCACAGAGTCCAGTAACAAGGTGGGTAGTGGTACTGGAGCCAGCCAGAGATTATGACGCTGGAGAGGTGGGTACGTATAACTACACAGGCTGTGATGGTAAAGCACTGGTGAAATGGATAGTATACTGCACACAGGTGGCGGTGGTAACGCACTGGTGGAATAGAGGTATACTGCACACAGGCGAGGTGATAATGCACTGACAATATAGCTGCACACAGGCTGAGGTGGTAAAGCACTGGTGAGATGAATGATATAGCTGCACACAGGCTGAGGTGGTAAAGCACTGGTGAGATGAATGATATAGCTGTACAGAGGCTGAGATGGTAAAGCACTGATGAGATGAATGATACAGCTGCTCACAGGCTGAGATGGTAAAGAACTGATGAGATGAATGATATAGCTGCACACAGGCTGAGGTGGTAAAGCACTGGTGAGATGGACGGTATAGCTGTACACAGGAATAGATCACTGGAAGCAAGGGAACCTGGAACGAGAGACCACTAGTAACACTAGCAGCGACAATGGTTGTTCAGGCAACTACCTGATACACAGGAGCCGGAAATATACCCCTGGAAGCCCACTGATTGGTCCACAGCGTCAGCTGACCGGCCAGACTGTCAGGGGAGGAAAAACAGTCAGAGCAGGAAGTGTCATGGTGGCGCCCATGACAGGGACTCCGATTCCCGTGCACCAGGCCGCCCGGGACACAGCATCAGGGAGAATGCTCAGCACCTCCAACGTCGCCGCACGAGCCGCCCGACTGCCCGGGAAGTCAGAGGAAGCCGGTGGGACGGTAAGGGATGGCTGATCCCCGGCTGAACTCTGACAATACCACTCCAGCATTGCCCTAGAAACATGACAAGTGGCATTTATTTGTCCTGATTAAAACATTTGCTGTTTCTGTAGATTGGCAAGTGCATGGGTCTTCCCATTGCAATGTTCACATTAGTAGTCATTTGAAATTTATGTTCAATGGAATGCAGTTTGCTTTTGCTGGGGTGTCCAATCACTTTTGTCTACATAGTGTACATTGTACATGATGCATAGTCCATGTGAAATTTTAATTAAAAAATTGCAACAAATTTCTGCTTCTTATTTGCGCATATCTAAAATAATGCTTTATGTATGACATTTCACACATTTAATTAACTGTTGAAGGGGAGGTTATTTCTAAATAACAGTAGTACAACACTACACTATGGCCCACTCGCTTGAAATAGTTGCTTAACCACAGATGTGTTTTGTTTTTGTTTTAAGAAAAAAAACTCCCTATTAAGGAAGGCATGATTGTTAACACATATTTGGAAATTATGAATGAAAGCTTTGGCCATTTGGTTAATGAATAATTTAACATAACACACCTAAGTTAAGGGTAAACTTTATTCACATGGGTAAAAAACAATATTTGTCCTTTGACCATAAAATAACTTTAGCCAAGTAAGGTTTTCTTCAACATCCCTAATGGTTGAAGTATACTTATAGGTAAAAAGGTTGGTGATTAGTGATGGCCTGAACTGCCTCCAAATTTCTGTGCTCCATCTGATGGTAACAAGATACCTACCTGTGAACTGTCTATTGTATAATCTGGGGGAGGAGGCTGATGTAATGCTAGATTATACGTTAAACAGCAGCAGAGCACAATATTGGATACTTTGCTTGGACCTTCTAACAATATTCCTCCTGATTCGTTAAGGCGCATAAACCTACATTTTAATAAGCCAAAAGTGCGTTATATCACTGAACTAGTGGATTTGTGTGGCCCATTACACCGCAGGAGTCTGCGGAAGCGGCAGTGGAGTCAGAAGCCAGGAGCAACAGCCATATCCGGAATCACTTGTAAACAAAAATATAATTAGGGGGTTATATGTTAGATGTCTGTTTGTATTTATTTGAACTTAATTAGTATGTATATTTTGTATTTGCACCTGCTTTTAATTGCTTTTTTACCTGGTTAATGCGACTTCATTATTAATAACACTGTGCAAATGCAGGCGTAAAATATACTAAACCTCAGTTTTGCCGGGACTTTTAAACTGATGCACATTGCTGTCAGTTTTAACCTCAAAAACTCTGGATTTACTATTCAGCTGTTTGGATAGCCATTTTCAAACTGTCAGCGATGCCCAGCAGTTTGCAAATGGTAAAACCTCTGGTGGCTTGGTCAAAATGGTTGTAAGAAAACACTGCAACTTCCTGGGCAATCAGAACTCACAATACACTTTCAGTATAATGAAGGCAATCATTATGTAATTAGTAAGGAGGCAAATAAATGTAATAATTCTCTTAAGGGGCAATATTATATTTTGAATAAATTAGGGGAAAAATTAAAGTTTAATTTCAATAAAGAGAGAAATATAATTTAGATTTAGAATTCTTACATTCAACAGTCGGTCACTGGCATGCCTAAGAATGCAGCTCTAGTTTGGGCTGCAGGTGACAAGCCTGGTTTCCTCCTCCACGTAGTGTGGGTTCATGCCTGTCCATGTTTGCTGACATACTTGTCAACATATCTAAAACAAGTGAGGTACTAAATCTAATTTAATTAGTCTATTTGACTGCAGTTCTTATTAAGGGAGCACTAATTAGTCTATCTGCCTGCAGAAACAAAAAACACAAAAATAGAGCGCTGCCAATAAACCAAAAGATAATTATATAGACATTAAAATACAGATCACATAATAAAATGCATGACAGGTGTACAACCAGCATACATAAAGTACATATTAAAAAGGGTTTCAAAATTGGATACCAACAATATCAAACAAATATACATAAGGAAAAGAATTAAAAAAATCCACTTTAAGAAAGATATGTTAAACATACACACTTATTAGTATTATTGCATATACTGTAAATGTTATAAAGCAGTCACTGAGATCAAGTTGGCACAGTGCAGCACATAAAGGGTTAGTAGAACCATGGGTGTAGCTATAGTGGATGTAGGGGGTGCCATTGCTATGGAGCCCAGAGACTTAGGGGGCTGCAGACCGAGGTTATATACTGTAGTTGCATACCAATTTCTCAGACTTGCAAGTTAAGTAATTGGGTCCCACCTGTCTAACTAAGGTGACATTCCATTTTCATTGAGAGGTATGTAGTGGATATTATAATGGTAAGAGGACACTGTAATGTGGTCAAATCTGAACTGGGCACTGTAATGTGGCATAATGTGAAGTGGAGGGCACTGTAATGTGGCATAATCTGTCCTGCTCATTGTAATGTGGTATAATATGAACTGGAAAGCACTCTAATGTTGCAAAATATGAACTGGGGTAGTGTAATGTGGGACAATATGAAGTGGAGGCCCTATAGTGTGAATTACAGGTTGAGTCTCCCATATCCAAAATGCTTGGGACCAGGGGTATTTTGGATAACGGAATATTCCGTGTTTTGGAATAATTGCATATCATAATGAAATATCTTGGGAATGGGACCCCAATATACACACAGAATGCATATATGTGTTATATGCACCTTATACACATAGCCTGCAGCTCATTTTATACAATATTTTCAATCATTTTGTGGCTCAAGCAAAGTGTGTGTACATACATGAAATAAATTTATGTTTCATTTACACCCTATACACACAGCCTGAAGGTAATTTTATACCATATTTTTAATAATTTGTGCCTTAGACAAAGTTTGTGTACATTGAACCATCAAAAATCAAAGGTTTTATTATCTCAGTCATGTTAAATTATTCCGTAATTCAGAATATTCCGTATTTCGGAATATTTGGATATGGGAGACTCAACCTGTAATATAAACTGGGGGCACTGTAATGTGGCATAATATAAACTGGGGTGACTGTATATATTATGTGAATTGGAGGTACTGTGTGGCATAATGTGTACTGGCAGCCCTACAAAATGTGACAATATGTGACCTAGGCAGGTGCATTTTAAGAGAGGAGGGGGCCCATGTGCAGCCTCCGTTTGGGCTCCCTCCTCTCTGATGGCGGCTCAGTGGCACTGAGCGCTGTAGATTCTGGCTTCATGCCTGAATCTACAGCGCATGCGCGGGTCTCCGGGAAAATGGCGCCTGTTCCTACTTTACCGGGGACATCTTTTTTGCACATGCGCAGATCACTAGGTAAATGGCCGCCACCATTTTCCCAGTGAGTGTTTGCTGCTCTACAGCGCCAGTCCGGCGCTGCGGAGCAGCACTTCGGGAATCGGCAGAGAGGTAACTATAATTACCTATGGGTGCCGGGTGTGCGGTGTGGGCCCTCTTGGACCCGGGGGCCCGTGTGCCCCGCACATCCTGCACCCATTATAGATACACCCCTGAAACTAGGGTACTAATATTGTTCATAAAATAAACTATGGCACTGCTATGGGGCATAACATAAACTAGGGCACTATTATGGGGCATAAAATTTAAAACTGCTGTAGAGAGATGACTCTCTAGAAGCATTGGGACAAGGGCTCTTCAAAATGTTGCTATGAGGCCCTCAAAGTTCTGGCTACACCCCTGAGTAAAACCAACAAGTTGCTTTCAAATGCTATATCCAGCTGAGCAAGTAACTTTAGAGTTGGTAGTAACTTTTCCTTAAATGGAGAAGAGATTATAAAAATTGCATATATTTGTATTTACAAAGCAGAGGATGAAGTGACTGTTTGCCAAAGCTCCAACGTCTTGTGTAGAAGCAACTTAAACAATTGCAGATGTATTAGACGCAAACTCATATTACGCAAGCTCATGTGTAATTCCTCCCTGCTGCTGGGGCATCCAATTATACAACTGAAAAGAGAATTGTTGAATAAATAAGGCATACTTGGGACTAAATATACTGAAGTCCATTTTGCAGTCAATTGCAAACCAATAGGCATAGATCGCTGATTAAAGTATAAAAATACAGTATTTGCTAAACATCGGTTTTGAGCATCAATTGAATTCTGCTGATGATGTCCAGTTTATTTGAAGTCTAAAAGCCCCATTGGTTTACTATTTCCAGAAGCAGGCCCAGATTGGGAACTTACAGTGGCTTTGGAAAAAATCTGAAAGTGGCCTCACATAGACAGAAACAAATCAACTGTAGGTGGGCTCAACACAAAAGTAGACAAGGCTACACATTGCTATCTGTAACCAAATTGCCTGTGGGAAAGACCTATGTGACATACAATGGTAGTCATTAAAGGAACCTATTTGCAATAGAGTCTCCCAGTGACTGTCATGCAAAACAGACACCATGCCAGTGCTGCCATACAATACAGGCACCTCCCCAGGCCAGACACTACAGAACCATCCCAGTGACTGCCACACAAAAGACACCATCCCAATGACCATCATACAATACAGACACCATCCCAGTTACAGCCATACAATACAGAGAGCATCACGGTGACCGCTATACAATGCATACACCATCATAGCAATCACAATACAATAAAGAAAGCATCATAGTTACTACCATATAAAACACATTTTTGTGTGCACCATTTGGTATCATCACTAACTCCTGCAACATCATACTATTAATCCCATTTAACAAAATTAACTCCTTTATAATAATAAACTCATGATCACCATTATTAATTAAATCCCACAACATTTAATCCAATTTAAAACATTTAATCCACTTCCCTTAATATCATAAAAAGCATAATTACCTACAATACATACATTAACACTTTCACCCGCATAATATAACCCACTCAACATAACTAATCCTCTTATTCTTAAATTTACCTTCCCTTAATTATACGTATTTCCTATCTCCTACCTTTGTCACCTGTTACTGGTCCACATTTCTTCTGTTTGGTAGAGTTGCTGCTCCTGTTGCTGCTGCCACACAGTGCAGCCAACATTGGAGGTCCTGCCGTGGCTCTGGGCAGCAGACTTCTACATGGCCCTTACATAGGGAGGAATAAAGTGAGGCACTTTATACTTCCCCCACTGACCCCTTGCCAAGCAGTACATACATGTTTATAAAAATGGATGTATAATATAAAAAAAACACGCAAGGTGGCTGCTGGATATCCCACAGGAACTTTTACACTTCTGCCCATGCACCACAGGACTTAGGGGAGCAATAAATCGGAAGACAATGGTATAGGTGGGGGTGTTTTTACTGATAAAAAGATATTTTCTTAATTTGATGCGCATGCTTTTCAGTTACTTTCTTTAGCAGCATATGAAACCAATTAAAGGCATCCTTGGTCCTCTAGTGTGCCAGGTAAAAATCAGAGTTGTATCTAATAAAACATTTCTGTCTTCATGGGAATCCTACTGGTGAAGTCTACAGCCAAGCCACCCCTGGATTGAAGCCATCATCAAATGTTACAGAAACCGACTAAAACCCCACACTTTCTGTTTTTTTCTATTGATTGTAACATACCATATGCTATTTTGATATCAAAACCCCCTTATAAAATATCCCTGCCAAATTTAATTGACAGGGTGTAGTGAGGTGGTTGTTGGTTCTCTGAGTGTTCGGTAATGAATTTGGAGCAGTTTTTAGTGCAAATTCTAAATCATTTTCTGTACTGTAAGTCATCTTGTCTTAGTTTGTGTAGTCATGTGTAGTTTAAAAGTTTACCATATTAGTTGTTATTTAATTATTCTTTCAGTCTAGTCTGTGCTTGTGTGGAGTGTAAGAGTAGATTTTATTTTTCATTGACTGTCTTGTCTGTCTCCCGTGTGTTGTGTTAGTAAGGAGGGGAAGAGAAGCATCAGTGGAGAAGAGGAGAGGGAGTCAGAAGTAGGTGAGGATGCTCAGCATGTGAAGCAGAAGGCAGGTGAGGACAACCAACTCTCAAAAACAAAGTCTGACAGAGATGTTTGGTTGTTTTATGATGATAACGTGGCACTGGGGTCTGCTATTTTGTCCAAGTATGACTTGGGAGTTAGACCACTAAGTCAAACAGGAAAAGCAGCAGTTCTGGTCCTCATTGCTGACAGCTGTGACTGCTATGGGACAGTCATATGCTCTGAGGCCCACTGGAGGTGTTTTTCCAACATTATTCCACAAGATGACCAAGGAGCGCAAAGTATAGATCAGCACAGTAGAGATGTCCTGGGAATAAGGCGTAGGCGCCCTTTTCCCAATGACCTGTGCATGTGCAGTAGATTTTGGCACCAAGCCAGAATCTACCACAAGAGAATCCAACCACAAGCACTGCGAGCAGTTCAGATGCCTTTTGATGTACTCGATTAATCTAATAAATAGCGGAGATGACGTATGATGTGAGCGGCCAGGGGGCGTCTTTACAAAATAGCAAGCGCATGTTTCGTTCGCTCGCTCAGACATAGAGGCGTCAACAGACCGCAAAGAGCGAGCGCTCAATTTAAATAGTCGGCCCCTTTTTCTGAACGAGAGAGCGCAAATAGCGTCCGGCTCTGAATCAGGCCCACTATACATAATTAAGGCCATTGCTAATTTTCAGAGGACGTATGTAAAATCAGCCACCAAAACAGCCACATTATTAGGAAGATGACGAGGAGACAACATATGCTTTCTAACCATAGATGATCTGAAATAATGGCATCATCTCCTATCCAGCTCCCACGTGTTTTGGATAGCCATTGAGATAAATCAGAACTAATTGCTAATTGGGCAGACAACATCAACAGGCTAGCCAGACCTACAGATGCACATACACAGTATATGCTTATATTATATTGTTGATGGCTCACCCCATCCTAGACGTCCTACCCAGTCCTATAAAGTGTTTCCAGTGACACTCACTATTGGAATATTCCACACCAAGCAGATCACTTTTCTACTCACTGACTCCTGTCTCTTGCAATATAAAACTAACATTAAAAGGAAGCCAGGAGAAATCATTAGATTCAATTGTCACCAGATGTTTTTATATGCCTCTTAGTCTCACTACCACTGAATCTACAGAACTGCATGTTCCATATCAACTGTATGCAGACACAGAGGATGCATGCGCCATGTGACTCTTTAGGAATTCCATCAGTATTGCATCCAACTGAGAATCAGCCTCATTATCTTTTTAGAATATGATCAGGTTATGAGTGGAAAGCTGCCTTTCATATACAGGCTGGGAATTAATTACAAGTACCTAGTAATGCCCTTTGACCTCTTCTGTATTTTAAAACTTGATCAATGTCACTCTCTGTGACTTCCTGGCACACTTTATATAAATTTACCTGGACAAATGTTTAAATTAGTCTTCTAGTCTCCATGAACATAGGTCTCATGTATGCCAAGTATTGGAATTTTTACGTACAAATCAATTGTTTGCTAAAATGAGAAAAATGTGAGTGTTATGTTATTTCCGCAGATGATTTTTCAATGAATCTAAAGAAGTTGCAAGCATTTTAGGAATAAGCTGTATCTACAAATTTCAAAGTCATTCAGAGTCTATTAGCATTTTCAGATTTTAATAGAAGGCTCTTCTCTTCTAGTATAGTCGCTCCAATCACAGCTTTTACTAAGAAGGTTGCAGATACTTATTCTTGGTGTTACAGTTAACTGGGTGGTTGTAGTGATTCATTGAGGAGGCAATAAGTGAATAATATGATATTTATTTCAGCACAACACAGTGGCAAAAAACTAGTGGAGGCCCCAGACTGCAGGTGAGGCACAGCAAACAAAAATAGTGTCTAGTCCAGAATAATATCTAAGATTACAGCACACAGCAGCACAAAAGTATGGCAGAATCATAATGGACGCCCCCTCCCTCCATGTTTTCTGAATAATTACATTCTGTCTCCCCAGCCATCCCCCTTCTGTCTCCCCAGCCATTAGCCTTTCCCTTTCTGTGTCCCCAGCCAACTATTATCTGTGTCCCCTGCCACCCCCCTTCTTTGTCCCCAGGCAGGGGCAAGCGTAGGATTTTTAGGGGGGCGGTTCCAAATATCTCTCTCCCTCTCTATATACACACACACACACATATATATATATATATATATATATATATATAGAGAGAGAGAGAGAGAGAGAGAGATACACGCCCATTTTTAGTTGCAGTGCCCCCAGTAGTTTTGTCCCATATGCAGGTCCCCCTAAAGTAGTGCTCCTTTTGCAGTGCCCCTAAAGTAGTGCCCCCAGTAGTTCTGCCCCATATACAGCACCCCTTATGCAGTGCCCCCTGTCGTTTTGACCCATATTCTGGTCCCCCTAAATAGTGCCCCTTATGCAGTGCCCCTAAAGTAGTTCCCCCAGTAGTTTTGCCGCATATACAGCGCCCCTTATGCAGTGCATATGGGTCATTTTGACCCATATGCAGGTCCCCTATAGTAGTAGTGCCCCTTATGCAGTGCTCCATATGCATGGCCCCTTAAAGTAGTGCCTGTTATGCAGTGCCCCCCCGTGCTCAGTACTTACCTCATCACCACACTGGCTCCCTCTCCGGCTGGCTCCCACTGCGCCGCTGTATCGTCCCACTGTTGTGGGGCTGCGGCAGGCTCCTCAGTAAGAGCAGCAATGTGGCGTGCATGACGTCATACGCGCCTTGTGTAAAAAAAAAATTATGAATCATTTGCTGGTACCTCTGGCAGCCGCTGGTGATTGCCGGCAGCTGCCAGTGGTACAAGCAAATACTTCATAAAGTTTTTTTTTACACAAGGTGCGTGTGACGTCATGACGGGGAGAGCAGAAGGGGCCCTAAACATCTACCCCTTGTCCACGGGTGGCACCACCAGATGACACACCCCCTCAGCCGGCCCCCCTGGCGAGTGCCATCCTGGCCAATGGGTAGATATGCCCCTGGGCAGAATATATAGTATATGCAACCCAGTTTCTTAGCACAATCCAAGTATGGAAGAATGTGCAAGAATAATTGTCACTGATAGTACCCAGAATAGCAGGCTTAATACAGGAGCCCGCACTTAGAAAGCAGAGGATTAGCAGGCACAGGTAGAGGCTAGAGACTTATTGCAGGAAGGTGCAGGCAAACTGTAAACAACTTGAATAATGGTAATAGTCAAGCCCAGGCTAAATAAGAACAGGAATACTGGTTTGCGGGTTTAAATAATATTCTAAGTCAGGACCAGGATGAGCAGAAACAGAACATAAGATTGCAAAACATTGACTTGCAGGATATCCAAACACAGGACATGGGATCGGGCTGACTGGAACATAATAATTAAATTTCTTGGAAGCATTCAACGATCAGCAAGATGCACAGTGAGGGGCGGAATATAAAGTAAATGAAGCAGGTGCAGGTGATCAAACCATGGAAGGAGATTAATTCTTACCAATAAATTGTAAATGTCAAAAAGTTCACAAGAGCAGCACCTATTTGTAAAAAGAGGTACTGTAGCAAATACAAATATAACAGAGACCTAACACTTGGGGGTATATTTACTAAAAGTTGATTTTGGTGTTGATTTTTATCTTGATTTAAATCGACTGTCTAATGCAGTGCCAAAATTGCTCATTTTTGTACATTTGATTTTGATTTCAAAATCGAAATCGATTTTAGTCGGATTTGGCAGGTCTAAATGTATTCAGTTTTGAACTTTCTGTTCAAACCGAATGTAAATAGAACCTAAAAAATTATTTCAATAAATTCTAAAAAAAGAAGCATGCACAAATCACTATGATCTTCCATGCTTCTTAGGGTTAAAAGAACCTAAAGAGTTAAAAATAAAAACAAAAATGGCATGGGGTACCCCCCTAAATCCATAACCAGTCCTGGATCTTTTAGCCTGGTCTGGTCATGGAAAAATCATGGGAAAAATTAGCGTGGGGTTCCCCCTATTTACCATTAATCAGCACCAGGCTGAACCAGCCGGGTGGTAATGCTACAGCAGGACACACACAGCATGGGTTCTTCATTCCAAAGCATTTACCAGCCCCAAACAGGTCATCCCAGGGCTGGTGATCCATTGAAAGTGGGGACCCCCTCCACAAGTGTCAGCATGTTGGTGGCAGCTGTACCCCCAGTGTGAAAAAAATATAAAAAAAATTAAACAGCACATATACACTAAATATTGTATTCATTTATTACACTTTCACTCACCCGCACTAACACTACATACTTACCTACTCCCTGGAGGAGATCGGTCCCCTTCTCCAGGTAGTAGCCCTAAGGTCTTGGTAAAATAATAAAATGGACAAGTACTTATGGACATTCACTGGACAGTGCCCGCTGCCAACCGATATGAATTAAAGTAATTCATTTTTATTCCATTCACTTTAATGGAGAATAATTTTTTGGCCATCAACGGTTTTCATGGCAGCAGCCGCTCTCAGCCAGTCAGCGGACACTACCATGGAAACTGTTGCTGGCAGTCAACAGTGTGCCAGAAGAGGGATACCATTGCTTGTAGGGTGCTAAACACGCCGTTACCATTCTCATTGATCACAAAAAAATAATTTTATTAAATCAGCAAAAAGATTGAATCCTAGATACAGAGGGCAACAAGGGTTCTGAGCAACTGTGCCGGGGCTCCATCCCCTTTGCACATGATGTCATGATGTCACTCTTAGGGGGACGGGGCCACCAGCAACCGGAACTGCAGCAGTGCCTGGAGAGTCTTGAACATACTCTGGGCAGCTGTAATTATGGCAGGGTGTCTGCATGTAGCATCTAAATGATGCTACAGGCAGTACTGCGCAGCGATACTGGCTGCAGGGTGCCATTCCAGACCCCCTGCTAGCCAGAAGCAAGGGCCGCGGGGAAGCTACAGTGCCCGTCCACAGAGCCCTGCACTCTGTGCGCTGCACCGGTTGCATACCCCTAGTAACGGCCTTGACCAGATATTCCCAGTGGGCTTGTGCTTAACAAGGTTAAACTTTGTGATTACATATGGTTCAGGTTAAAAAAAAAATCTTGAAGCTGATGTTCTTTTTAGGAGTTTTCATAATTTCCATGACAACATACATATTTTGGTCTCTTACTGTGCCTATCAAAAACAGCATACAATACAATAACAAAGCCAGATATTACTCCAGAGGAAACAACAGACCTAGCAATTGGTGTAGGGCGGTAGTAGCTATTGCTACACCATATTATTTCTCTAGACCAAAGCAAATTTGCAGATTCTTGCAAATGTGTTTTGTTCATTAAGAGGTTTCTCAACAGCTGATGGGCAGATCACAACACACTTTATGGTGACTTTGAGAAACTTGATGTTTTATAAACCAGATGGTCACCAGTAATGTTTCACAAAAATCTGAGTAGGGGATAAGAGAGCAATGTCCAAACTTGATTGTAAAGGTAAACCCATTGCCGTTACTTTATATGTAGCTGTACACCATAGTTAGTGAACCTTGAGTTTAGTATTGATATTGAATCCCTCCAGGGCCATATTAAGGGGGGAGCAACAGGGGCATTTGCCCTAAGGCTCACACACAGGGTCAGTGTGATCCTGCTAAAAACAGGTATCCAGCGGCAACTGTTCTGGATGGTGGTTTAGCTGCCATGGCTCTGAGTTCTACTGCAAGCTGCAGAGCAGCTCCCAAGTCCCCTCGTCAGCGCCACGTGACACATCACATCTGTGACACTGATGAGGGGACTCTGGAGCAGCTCTGCTGAAATCAGGTCAGGTGAGTATTCAGGGGTGGGAAGGGAGGCAGTAGGCTCCATGTATTTTGGTGGGTAGGCTCTGTAGTAAGATGTTGATATAAAGTACAAAGTGGATTGTGCTGGGTGCAGTCATTCTCCAGACAAGTTGATGCATTAGGGTATAATGTATCTGGCCAGAATGTAAGTGGTATTGAATAGGTGTATAACGAATGTGAGTGGTATTGAATAGGTGCATAACACAGTACTTGGGGCTGGTGGTGGTTGTTGAAGATGGAGAGCACTACAGTGCAGACTTCATGTTGCTCCTCTAGGGAGGCATCACTCCCTTTACCAAGATAATCCAGTGGATAATCTAACTACAGTCTGCATACAGTTAAACACAGTCAAACACCACAGTTGAAATACAGTGTGGTCCCCATCATTGTCCTCACAATGACTACCAATAACATTGTATGAATTCAGTGTTAGGCCAAGACTCACTCCATCTGTAGTATCTGCAAACAAAATTTATACGGAAGAAGGGAATTATTCTTAGCTTATAGGGGATATTATAGTTATTACTACAGTACAATCAAACATTTTTTTCTGTAAATTTAGGCAAATGTGTATTTTTTACATGATCAATCAATTGAGAAAGAGAGAATAAATAAAAGTAGTTAGTTAATTAATGAATTAAACAAAATCTATAAATAAACAAAAATAAATAATAAATAAAGTGACACCTTGAACAGGGTAAAAAAAAGGTTCACCAAAACCAGTACAATAGACAGTACCTAAGAATAAGCTGTAGATTTTGGTAATCTATTAGATAGTTGCATTGTTAGTAATGTTCAAATAAAAAGACAAAAGCCTATCGATTTTCGAAGGCAAAACAAAACTTCAGTGTTGCAGTTGGCTATTTATTCACCAAACACACTAAATGGTAAATTTACTAAGATTCGAGTTTGGTCAAGTTAGCAAACTCTGGAGAGTTTGGGCATTTTTTTCCACTCGCAAATTTACTAATGTTAAACTCAGGAGAGAGATCTCCTTTGCTACGGGAAAATACTGGAGAGTTAGCAAACTTTCTTCACTTCACCATCGGCTAAACTCGAGTAACTTTTCACTAGTGAAGATAGGATTTGGGAATTTACCAAGATGAGAGTTTATATACTCTCATGAGAATGGACAATACTCCTGTAAAAATATGTGAAATCAATTCACCTGCCTGTGAGCTGCGAGTTTGGGAGAAACATACACAGATCATTGTGATCCATGTATGTTTCTGCCTGTAAATACTAAAAAAATGGTTACATTTTTTTTTTAAAATGATGTAGGGTCCTCCCCCAAATGCATAACCAGCCCCGGACTGCTCAGCCAGTCCTGGTTCCAAAAATGACAGGGAACAAAACGTGTAGGGTTCCCCCATAATTTAGGAACCAGCACCTGGCTGCAGGACCTGTCCAGGTTTTAAATATAGGGGGGAAAAAATGTGTAGGGGTCCCCTATATTTAAAACTGACCGGTGTGTAATGCCACAACCAGGAGACCCTATTACCGGATCTCTAGGGCCAAAGCATTAGCACCCCAAGCTGATCTCTAGGGCCAAAGCATTAACACCCCAAGAGTACCCCCTCTCCTGAAACCCCAGGCTTAGTGTGAAGCCGGGGGCTCTTCCCCACACCCCTGGGTTGTGGGTACAGGGGTAATAATGTGATAAATAATTGAAAACTATTGTATTTTACAGTGGTACTACAGGTGCCTGCATGCCTGCCCTTTTGCAGTTGTGGAGCTACAGGCGGCCGGCACAGGTACCTCCACTGTAAAATAAATAGTTAAACAAACACAGTAAACACACACCGTCTAAAGTAAAACTTTATTACACACCTACCTACCTCACTCACACATACTTACCTGCTGCCAGATGTTTATATCCACTTGTCCCCGTAGAACCCATTTGGTGTAACTGAAAAAAAGATCTTATACTCACCTCCATCCTCGCGCTGCTCTCCGGGGGTCTTGGAAAAAAAACAAACCGGCACTTGATCCATATACTTACATTAGTGGTGTATGTGTGTGACCACACATACATTCCAAACATCCCCTTGGATGGTTGGAAGAACTGATATGAGCATCAAGTAGCATAGTACTGCCTTATACTCTAGGACATATAGAACATCAATAAATTAAATAAATACAAAATATTAAAAAGGTCAGGATCCAATACTGATCCCTGTGATACTACGCTAACAATTGTAACTATTATGTTGAACACTGTTCAGCATAACAAGCAAATGAGAATAGTAGCATTAAGGAAATATTATGTACATCGGTAGGTAAGTGACTGAAGAATAGAATAGCCCCAATGTAGCAATGGATTTTTTTCCCCCAGCTTTAGGGGGAGATTTAATAAAGCTTGGAGAGAGATAAAATTGGAGATAAATAGCACCAACCAATCAGCTCCTAACTGTAATTTTTCAAACAGTCTGTAAAGTGACAGTTAGGAACTGATTGGTTGGTGCTATTTATCTCCAATTTTATCTCTCTCCAAGCTTCATTAAATCTCCCCCTGTATACAACAGACATCAAGGTGAAAGTGCACTTCTGGTTTACCATTTATGTGTCTCAGCTCTCTTTCCCTGTTCTGTACCTAACTCTCATTCTCATCTGATAATCTCAGTCTTCTTTGGACACCTCATCTTTTATACATACGCACTCCGTCTTGGCCAATCATCAATTATCAGTCTCCAAGTATCCAGCTGCGGACAGTAATGTGGGTGGAGCAGAACCAGATTAAGCTTGACATGGGGGCATGGGCCACCCCTCTCTCAAGGTACCTCCCCCAGCTAGAGCACACTGCAGCACTGTGCAGTTGCATGCATTTTCTAACGGCCAAATGAGTGGGAGCAGGACGGACAGTGAGTGGGTGTAGGCCAGATGACAAGTGGGGATGGGCCGGATGACGAGTGGGGGCAGTTCTTACAAGAGAGGATGGACCAGAGGAGTTGGGGTTGCCCCCTCTGTCTTATGTGACCCAGGCCCACTGGAAACATACTCCAGCTTTGGGGTGGAGGTCACTGATTGGATCAGGGGAGGGTACTCCCAAGAGTTAATATTAGAGATGAGCGGTATGGTTTTGCTAATAACCGAACACACATTGAATTTTGGGGTTCTGAGTCCTGGCTTTAATCACTTAGGGGTTCCAAGTAGAACCGAGTCCTGACTTGGGTCTTCTCGCCACGTTCGGAACTTGGATCTAAAGACCGGATATTGCGTGTTTTGTATTCCCTCCCTCATTATTTCTGGTGCTGTGAGGTTGTCAAAATTGACTGTAAATGATTGAAATGAATGTTATTTATGTTAATAATACTATGGGAACAAATACATGTCCATATTACATGATTTTAGGTGTTTTTTTAATTTTTTTTAAGAAATCCAAAACCAAACCAAAGCACTTGAGGGTGGTTTTGCCGAAACCAAAACACAATAATGATTTAGAACCAAAATCAAAACACTGGAGTCTGTGCAGGGGATTTAGTTATTTTACCGCCGCACGGGATGCTGGCGGTCGAAATCCCGGCGCCAAAATCCAGACCCATGGCCAGAACGTCGGGGCCAGAATCCCAACATCAGTTGAGATGCCGACTCCGGAATCTCGACAGCCGGCATCCCGAAAATAAGTATAGCAGGCCGGGATAGTTTGTAGCCACGGTGGGGAAGGGTTAGGTTTAAGCATCACGAGGGGGTAAAGGTTAGGCACTAAGGGGGAGGGTTAGGATGTGGGTGGGGAGGGTTATGGTTAGGATGCAGGAAGGGAGGGTTTGGGGGTGAAGGAGGGAGGGTTAATATAATTACAAAGCCCCTGTCGGAATTCTCAGCATTGGGATGCTGCTGTCGGTCTTTTGACAGCAGGCATCCCGACTGCCGGTCTCCCATACCCAACCCCTGCGCACATCTCTAGCTAATATGCCCCTGCATACAAATTTTGTTGTTTCCTCTCCTGTAATATTGCTGAAAGTTACAATCTGTCCTATGTTTCTCAATTGTAACAGATCTCATTCAGGTTCTTGCCCTTTGCCATATCGATATAAGTAACCACTTTTTTACTGTTATAAAACAGTTTTGGGATCTACACTCTTCAAGTCTATTCTAAATGCAGCTGCAATAATTATAAGTTTACCCCATATTATCAACAAACATCACCTGTTCATTTCAATTTCTTGAATGGCTTCTTATCAAAGTTCATATTGAAAATCCCACTTATATCCTCTCATGCTACACATCTGCTTTCACTGTGTACTCTACTGAGACTGGCCTACGATAGCCTCCATATGATAGCTTGTTTAATATCCTTTTCCAATTTCACTTTGTATCATGTCTTCAATTCCATCTAAATAATGTATAGTGGAAGTAGTGAGATTGCAGCCAAATCAAACTGAACACATTTTCCATCCCATACATGGGAAACACTGAGTCATAACAAACATTTGGTGTAAGCTCTAATTATATTGATAAATACTATGCTGCTGCTATATCTGTGTCACTAATTATACACCATTCAAGGGAATTTAAATACAGTCAGTCACCGATCTATGTAAGCACTGTCAGTCATGCTTTTATCAACCTTTGCAAGGTAGTTATCACTTTAAAGCCTCTTTGGATATCATGTTAAGCTTTTAATTACATTTTAAACAAATATATGAACAAATACAGGTGCATTTTCTGGTTTTAGATAACTGGACACATCTGTGCATCAGTAGTACTTGACTGCATTCTGAACATTCCTGGATCAACATCATTTTCACAAAACTTAATAAACTATTTCTTAAACATACTATAAAAGGTTATTCTTTTATAACAAGGATTGAATATCAAATCAACTCAGACACATTTATGTAATAACGTTGTTACAACATCTAAAAACCTAAAAGAATAGAAAACAGAAGAAAGAACACAAGAAACGCAATCCTAAGTGGCCATGTTATCTTTAATTATAAAGCGTACCATACATTGAGAAATATGTATTGTACTAAATAAACTGAGCAGAAATGCCTGTTTTGGTATTTAACGTAGATCAGATCTGTCCCCTAAATTTAAAAGGAACATAGGGCCTGATTCAGAGGAGCACGCAGGTCATACGTGGCTGTGATTTCTCATGGATTTGCAAGTGGGAAAATATGCAAATACCAGTATAAGCATTCCCCTTCTGCAGTAACATGCAACTTTGTCATATACACACATATATATAGTCTCATACACACATCATACAGTCACACACTTAAACACATACACACTGTAATGCACATACATTCAGTATATATGCAGTCACACACATATAGTACATACAGATACATGCCTACTGTATACACATACATATATACATTTACACAAAACACACACACACACATACATATATATATATATATATATATATATATATACTGTATATAGATATACAGAGGTGCGGCACTCTCAATAAATAACGCAGGTAACACAGCAGTGTACAATCAACATTAGATGAAGTACCCACCGTTGCTTTGGTGTAGATCTTCAAGTTATTAAGTTTTATTATGTGATGTCACCAAATCCATCCAGTGAAAGGCCCAGAACAGGCTCTTTATGTCAAAGTTCTGCCCATCATACACCAACGGGAGGTCCAACCAGGACCTCAACACCCTATTATGTCTTCTGGGATCCAATGTTACCACTCTATGAAGTTTTCGTCCAAACCCATCCAGTGGAAGGCCCAGAACAGGCTCCCCAGGTCAAAGTTATACCCAGCGTACACCAACATGAGATCCGATTGGTACCCTATCCCCCTAAAACCTGGTCAGTATCCAAATGGACCACGTTGTGTTGGTTTCATCCCAATCCAGTTTTCTCCCCAGGTTGTTTTTTGCGGGTGCACCACCCGGCAAGAAACACCCTACCACCCGGCACTTTGGGAACCTGCAAGTGGGGACAGTATCTGGGAGCTGTATAAAAAGATCCAGATCCTACAGACTTTGCATCTTTTTCATAATCAGACAACTGGGCCTCTAACAAGAAGAGGAGAATTAATATATAAAATGTTATTTCAAGTTTAAATAATTATAAGGCCAGGGTTTAAAACATTTTATTATTGCAAAGGCCCCCACCGAGCTACTTCTTGATGCCACCCAGCTGGAAAAAAATTCTGGGGAGAACACTGCAATCGGTGCAGGGGTGTCCGAATGCATAAACGGACAGACAAACAAACAGACAAATGACTTTTATATATAAGATTGGTTGCTTTGTTGCGATGTCGCTATGTGGTCTAATAGCCTCCTTTTTTGACACTAAATAACTATGTAAAATTTGGCAGCTTTACCTTGAGAGCTGAGAAAGATATTCACCAACAAATAAACAAACAAACTTCTTCTTTTAACCTCTTTTGTCTATATACAGACTAGGGATGAGCGGGTTCGGATTTCTGAAATCCGAACCCCCCTGAGACCCCCTGATCTGAGTCAGGAACCGAGTCTGGCTCGGGTTTTCCCATCTGACTCGGTACTGAAATCGAGGCAAAATGTCATCATCCCGCCTTCCGGATCTCGCGGGTTTTGGGTTCTATAAAAGTTCCATGCGTCGGCGCCATTTCTCACTCCGGCTGTGGACAGTGAAGAGGGAGGGTGGGAGCTAGGGCTGGCTGGGCTGTGTTGTGCTGCTTTTGTCCATAGGGGCTGACTGGGCTGTGTTGTGCTGCTGTTGTCCATAGGGGCTGGCTGGGCTGTGTTGTGCTGCTGTCATAGGGGCTGGCTGGGCTGTGTTGTGCAGTCTGTTGTCCATAGGGGCTGTGTCCACTCCAAAGTCTATAGGGGCTGTTTGGACTGTGTTGTGCAGTGTCCCATAAAGGCTGTAGTCCTAAAGGGGTGCTGTAGTGTTGTCCAGGGGGTGATCTGTCCATCAGGGGTGCTCCCCCAAAGTGCACTCCAAAAAATGAAAAAAAAAAAGGAGCAGCACCAAGCGTGCGCCTGTGTCCCATAAGTAAAGGGCCAGCTGACTCATCTCTTAATGGGTGGTGTAACCCCCAAAGTGCACTCCAACAAAAATAAAAAATTCTTCTTTTCTGTGTTTGTGAATTGTGTGAGCAGTAGCCGCACATCCATCAACAAAGGAGCAGCGCCAAGTGTGCGCCTGTGTCCCATAAGTCTGTTAAAAGGTGGTGTAACCCCCAAAGTGCGCTCCACAAAAAATAAACAATTCTTTTTTTTTTGTGTTTGTGTGCGGAATGTATGCGCAGTAGCCGCACGTGCATCAACAAAGGAGCAGTGCCAAGCATGTGCCTGTGTCCCATAAGTCTGTTAAAGGGTGGTGTAACCCCCAAAGTGCGCTCCACAAAAAATAAACAATTCTTTTTTTCTGTGTTTGTGTGCGAAATGTATGCGCAGTAGCCGCACGTGCATCAACAAAGGAGGAGCACCAAGCGTGTGCCTGTGTCCCATAAGTCTGTTAAAGGGTGGTGTAACCCCCAAAGTGCACTCCACAAAAAATAAATAAGTCTTCTTTTTTTTCAGTTTGTGTGCAAAATGTATGCGCAGTAGCTGCACATGCATCAACTAAGTAGCAGCGCCAATCGTGCGCCTGTGTCATAAATCAAGGACCAGCTGGCTCGTCTGTTGAAGGGTGGTGAAACCCCAAAGTGCTCCAAAAAATAAAAAACTATTTTTTTTCTGTGTTCGTGACTTGTGTGCGCTGTAGCCGCACGTGCATCAACGCAGTAGCAGAGCCAAGCGTGCGCCTGTGTCATAAGTCAAGGGCCGGTTTGGACATCTGGCCCGGACTGAAGGACGTGCCAACAATTTCTGACATGTCTACTGTAACTGCATATGATACTGTCACCACTGACAGAATGGTGGAGGATTACATTGGTAACAGAATCCAAGTAGGCATGTCAGACAGTCCCTACCTGTACTGGCAGGAAAAAGAGGCAAGTTGGAGGCCCCTGTACAAAGTGACTCTATTTTACCTGAGTTGCCCCCCCTCCAGTGTGTACTCCGAATGAGTGTTTAGGGCAGCCGGGAACCTTGTCAGCGAAAGGCGTAGGAGGTTGCTTCCACAAAATGTGGAGAAGATGATGTTCATAAAAATTAATTATCAACTCTTCCAGGGAGATCAGCCTCCAGAACGTACAGAGGGACCTGTGGTAGTGGATTCCAGCGGGGACGAATTAATACTCTGTGAGTTTGAGAATGTACACAACACTGAAGAGGGTAAAGAATCGGTGGATGAGGAGGATGAGGATGACATCTTGCCTCCATAGAGCCAGTTTGTGCACGGACAGATTAATTGCCAGCTTGTTTTGTGGGGGCCCAAACAAACCAATCATTTCAGCCACAGTCGCGTGGCAGACCCTGGCGCTGAAATGATTGCTTTGTTAAAGTGTGCATGTCCTGTTTATACAACATAAGGGTGGGTGGGAGGGCCCAAGGACAATTCCATCTTGCACCTCTTTTTTTTCTTTGCATTATGTACAGTTTGGGGCCTAGTTTTTCAAACTGCTATCCTGTCTGCCACTGCAGTGTCACTCCTAGATGAGCCACGTGTTTGTGTCGCCCACTTGTGTTGCTTACCATAGTCATCCAGCTACCTCGGTGCAACCTTTTGGACTAAAAACAATATTGTGAGGTGTGAGGTGTTCAGAATAGACTGGAAATGAGTGGAAATTAATGTTATTGAGGTTAATAATAGTATAGGAGCAGAAAAACCCACAAATTCTGTGATTTTAGCTGTTTTTATGCTTTTTAAAAAAAAAAAAAAAAGATCCACAACACAAAACCTAGAACCAAAACATGGAAGGGTGGTTTTGGCAAAACCAATCCAGATCCAAAACATGAAGAAAGATCGAGATCCAAAACCAAAACACAAAAAAAAAAATGGCCGTGCACACCCCTAATATAGACACATGCATGCATACACACAGTCACACACCTATACACATACATATATCCACTCAGTCACACATACATGAACATACATAGTCACATACATACGTATAGTCACACACATATACATAGTCACACACTTATATACATTCACCCGGGTAGACCTTAGATATTTACTGTTTCCATTTCCATCTCACCACTCCAATAACACATTAATCCTTCACCTCTATCGTAATGCATCACTGCTATAGTAAGACTCTCTCACCTGTGTACCAACATATTCCACTCCCTCACCTCTTTATTAATGCATTATCCTTGATCACCTCTATAGTAACACATTTCCCTCCCTCGTCCCTGTTGTAACACATTCGACATTCACCTCCCTCACCTTTGTAGAAATACAACCCCTCCCTCACACCTGTAGTAACACATTACCCTCACTCACACCTATAGTAACTTATTCTCTTCCCTCACCCCTGTAGTAACACATATCCCTCCCTCACCTGTGTTGTATCACATTCCCTTCCTTCACCCCCTAGTAACACATTTGACATTCCCCTCCCTCACCTGTGTAGTAACACATTTTCCACTTTCACCTCTGTAGTAACACATTCCCTTCCCTCACTATTCAAATAGGGGAGTCACATCAACTGCCAGTGATGTTTGGCAGCACTTGAGATGACAGTTGATGTTTGAATATGAACAGGGGTATTCAATATGGGTGCGACAACATCGTTTTTGCGTTAATATCGCAATTATGATGTCATTATCGCAGGTTTTACTTTTACACCGTATTCAATTTCAAAGACTTATCGCAGTTTTGACAAGTCTTTGATAAAAAACGGTGATAACTTTTCACCATTGAATAGGTGTCGAAAAAAAGTGCAGAATAGGGGTTTAGGGGTGCAGGCTTAAAAAAAATAGCCTGCACCCCTGAGAATGACATTTAAAAAGAACTGTGTAAAAAAAAGTGAAAAAAAAATAGGGAAACCGCAAAAAAATTGAAAAAAGTGAAAAAAAAAATAGGGACACCGCAAAACATTAATTTAAAAATTGGGGTGCGAAAAAAAAAAATGAGAAAAAATTGTTTAACAATAGGGAAATAGGTTCAGGGCTATTCTGCATGTATGCGGCAGGTGTTTTCTAGAATAGAATTATAGCGGCAGGTGCAGAATTTTTAAAAACTTACTTTAGGGACTTAAAAATATGCTAGTACCTATTTTCATGTACCCCAAATTTGATGGTACCACTTAAAAAAACGAAAAAAATAACCTAAGTGCTCTTCTGCATCACTTCTTCAATGTAGGGAAAAAAACACCTGCTGCGGCTATTTAAATCCCCGACTTTCAATTAAAGGCTAAAACTGGGGTACCCATAGTATTCCCCCATGTTTTTACAACTTTAGGGGGGTCTTACAATTATTTTAATGAAAAATTTGTAACTTTACGCAAATCCAACTTCGGAGTTTCCCGTTTTCGTTAGTTTTATATTGAATACGGGGATAAGCGGGAGCGCGCACCATACTTTAACGCAGGAAAAAACTCAGATATGAAACGTTAACTTCGACAGTGAAGTTAACGTTTCATATTGAATACCCCTGGAAATGTGCTACAGCCCTGATGAGACAGTCAGTCAGGACAATGCACAGGGGGAGGAAACATTTTAGCCCTTTTCACCTCCTTGGGAGTCGAATTTTGAAAAATCCTTTCTTAGTGGGTACCAATGTCATGTAAGGCATATTTTACCCAATTTTAATGTTTTTAGGTCCAGGGGTTTGGGCTGGGCGTTGATGAGTCAGTGAGTCAGTCAATCAATCAGGACATTTGGTTTTATATACATAGATACAGTTAATCACACAAATTCATAGACACATACATACATATATACATACTGTACATAGACAGTGCCCCCTTCCCTGAGCCCCTCTTACCTTATAGGCTGGCTGTTGGATATTCTTCACTCTGGTAACTGGATCCATAAGAGAGGAGATCCAGTTACCACTCTGGTAACTGGATCTCCTCTCTTACGTGCTGCTGCTGGCACAGTGCCATGTAGCCCAGCCCCCTGCTTGGACTCCACTTCCCTCTTCTCTTCTCCAGTTCCTGCACTGCAGCTGTTATAAAATATGAGGGACACCCTGAGAGTGGGGAGCCCATGACAACATGCCCTCTGTGCCTCCCCCCTTTATGTGGCTCTGTGGGTGCAGGCTGGGAGGCAGATCGAGAATGCTGCCTAGCCGCTCTGATTGTGTGTAATTTGGAATTAGAGTGGTCGGGGAGCATCTTTCTCTGCCTGCCTCTCAGCTTGTTGCCCTATGCAGGGAGAGAGTGGCCACAGACTTCAAGAAGATGCCCCCTTACCCAGCCTGCCTGATTGAAGACCACTAGAACCATGGGGCCCTGGGCAGCTGCCCATTGTGTACATTCATTAAGATTGCCCTGCTTGCAACATCAAGACTTGGTGATCTTTGTGATTGTTGTCCTGATGCTATTGTAGTACCAGTCAGTTATTGGCACTGATCTAGTCCAAGTCAAACAATGATACCTATAGAGGCCCCTGACAGCAGGACCGCCAGGAGGGGGGGACTGCCGAGACTGGAATCCCAGGAACAGACAGGGAGGGGGGCAGCGTGACATCTTCCTCCTGGGCTAGTATCATTTTATTACTAGAAGGGCCACAGGTGTGCATAGCATGCACATGCCTAGCAAACAGCAGAGACTAAGGGGCCTATTTATCGAAAAGCTTTATCATAAAATTGTGATAAAACTTGTTGCGCATGATACAGTACATGGTGCTCAAGACATTCAGCTCCCAGCTGTCCTATTTCAAACAGATGACAGTTAGTAGCTGATTGGCAGGAGCATCTTTTTCATATGCAATGAGTTTTATCACACATTGCGTATAATAAAACTTGTTGGTAAATAGGCCCCTAAGTGCTCCCCAGCTGCACGGCCGCTGATGCTCTAGGTGGCGTAAACCTCTGTGAGGTGTAAGGTGCCGCAGCAATGAATTCACAAACTGTACACCCGGCAGTCTCTGGCTGGCTGCCCGAGTCCCTCCTCCTGTGTCGGCGCATGCTGATCCTAAGAAGATGAGTGAGGCGTTAAGACATTGTGACACCATAACTTCGACAAAAAGAACAAAGGGATAAGTACATCTGCACACATAATATAAAATAGAGAAACCCCATAATCTTTGTTGCAAAATTATATTTGGATTGCGGGTGCTGCCAATTGACAATAGTGACGATTGCCAGATTACACAAGAGGAAAGAGAAAAGGTTTGTCTTTTTGATGGCGCACTAAACACTGTTATATTTATATATTAAAATTAAACAAATCTTTATTGGATATACTTTAAAAAATGTTCCTATGGAACAATAATCAGCGAAATCTGGTTTAAAAAATAGAATAAAGAGATGTACACCAAGAGATGTTCACCCAGATGAAGGGGGTGCCTCCTTCATCTGGGTGAACATCACAACAGTACTATTTACTAATAACAAACGATATATGTGAATCGGAGGTGAATCCCTCTGTAAAGCCTTTTTTCCCTCTTCATGATCTTGTTTAAAGTTATTAAATCTAGAACTCTGAAATATAATAAAGTGGTCTCAATATTATATGACTAGATTTTTTCTTATAATAAAAAATAAAACAAGGAGGATTTAATTTGTTTTTATTACACTTTTCCAGCGTAATTTGATACACAATCACTCTTTATTCTATTTTTTTAAATCAAATTTTGCTGATTATTGTTCCATAGGAAAAACTTTTAACGTATATATCCAATAAAGTTTTATTTAATTATTATATATAAATATAACAGTGTTTCGTGCGCCATCAAAAAGACAAACCTTTTCTCTTTCCTCTTGTGTAATCTGGCAGACGTCATAACATTTCATATACCATTCTAGAAGAAGAACACGAGAGAGCATGAGAGAACACGATCCACCCTGGCCAGCCTGAGAGAAGCCCCAGCAGCAATCAGAAGTAAAGTAGAGAAGGAGGAGAGGAAAAAATGGAAGAATATGTAAGTAAAAAAAGAAGGGGACACAAGATCATTAAACACATACTGTAAAATGGAAAGGGTGGATGTGGTCTTGGGGAAGAAAATCATAAAATACATATATATATTACATATATATTGTAGGTAGCGTGTGTGGGATGGGACGTAAATGCAATAAATATATAAGTGATGGGAGGGTCTTGGAACACAAAATCCTATAATATATAAGGGAGGGAGTTGGAATGGTGAGTGTAAGAATAAACAGAGAGACAGAAGGGGTGCTGGCTGCAGAGAGAAGGGGTGCTGGCTACGGAGACAGAAGTGGTGCTGGCTGGGGAGAAAGAAGGGGTGCTGGCTGGAGAGACAATGGGGGCTGGAGAGACAGAAGGGGGCTGAATAACGCTGAAGAGACACTACAGAGATGTAGTTTCAGGAACACAGGGAGGGTGTCTGCCTCTTTTGTGAGTCCACGGCCCCACAATTTGTGATTGCAGCCCTGCCTGACAGTAACATTGAGAGACAGTGTTATTGTGAGTAATTAAAGTGGAGGGGTGGGTAATTACATTGTTGACCACAAAGCAGTGCATTTTCCACAAATTGGGGGAGACTCAGGCCTTACACCATCTTTGGCTTTATTAATGATAAATAATAATTGAGTACCCTCCTAAACATTTGTCGAAGCTGGATAATTGGCTGAGACAAGATCAGTTTAAAATTGAATTGCGGCGATGCCATCTTGCGACTGGCCGCAAGACGCCATCTTGGAAATGAAATCGCAAGATGCCATTTTGCGAATGGCCGCCCCAGCGCCATTTTAGATAAACTCACAATTAAGTACATATGGCGAGATTACTATTAGCACCATGCGATTTGATCTTTCATCATTTCTCATATAGACAGTAATATGCACAATTGCACTGTTAACTAGTCGTATATTAGCGAATGCATAAGATCCTATATGAAAACACCATTTAGTAGCTAAATGTGCACGCATCTGTCCCCAGTTAACTAGCGTCTTCATATCAAACCCCGCATACTCACACATTACATATTCACATACAAGGTTTCATAAGCTCTAAGATATAAGATTTAAACTTGTTCATTAAGTATAAATGCTATGAAATAAAGATTGTTTGGTAACTAAGGTTTTATACATGATAAGTAAGCCGTGTTTGGTTTTGTACTGATGTGTACTCTTTCCACAGTATTCCGGTATTATCGGTGGGGAGATCGCATCATGCATTCTCAAATTATGGACTGCAGTGCCTTGAAGCAGCAAAATGTATATGATATGAATAACTGTTAGGATGTTGCATGTGGCGGGAATCTAGGGACCCTCAGTTGTTGGAGTCTGGGTTGTGTCTATTTGAATCAGCCTGTTAAATGCTCTGTAACAGATGTATCCCCCTTGGGAACCAATAGCATCAGCAACAAACTTCTCTATTGTGTTGTCTATTCCTGGGGGGTATAAATATGTGTGCTCCAACACTGGATCTTTAGTCTTCGTGCTGAATGCTGATAGATGAGGAGTTTCTTGCTGATGCCTAACATCTGGCCCAGAAGCGCTGCGTATGTATACTGTACTTGGGTCTGTATAATTCCTTTGCGCCAAATTGTGTCTGGATCAATAGCATGTAACTGACTGTACTTTTACCTGAATAATACTTGTGCTTTGGAACCACATATTCCAGGTCTTAAAGTCTTTATTTACTATATATGACTGCGTATGCAATTTAGCGTCATCCTTAGAAGGTATAGGCAGGATATTAGAAAGTATAGGAAGGAGTGTATAGAGGTTCTGATCCAGTATCGTTAGTTGGGGGCTCGTAGTAAAGTCACTTACCTGCTCACATGGTACATACGGCTATCGATATTTCAGCAATGGGTGGAGTGGCCACATGCAGGGTTTACCTGCAACCTCTTTGTGCTGAAAGGTTGCTATCCATTTCCGTGTGAATCAAGGAAGCTGACTAGAATCCAGGGACAAGAGAGGAAAAAGTTTGTTTTTCTCTGTTGATAGAACCTAACGTTTAAAGGGGTGCCGCAGTATTGAGTACGTGGCTGAGTCGCAGGTTTGTGCACAGCAAAGACGCACTTTTGTGTACGCAGCTAAAGGTTGTCATACGGTTGTGTGGTAGTCGCATTATTGTGTATGCGACTGGTCGCACAATAGTGTATACGTACTTCTGGTTGTGCTGCCACGTGTTTAAATAAAGCCGTTGAGGTTTAAATTTTTTATGATTGTTATCAATATCTGGGTTAACGTATATTTTTTTTCTGCGCAAGAAAAAGTGTGTAACAGTGAGTGTTTGTTGGTAGGGGTAACTTGTTCCCTACAGTTAGAGGTACCATATGACCTTTAAGGGCTAAGTGCTAGTCGCTCGGTAAGCAGCTTTACCATTCTATACACAGTAGCAGGTGTACATGTTGTCTTTGTTGTAGAGAGGTGCGTGGAAGTAGCCGACATACAAACTTCCATAGGTGTGGAAGTTGCCTTACTAAATCTTATCCGGGTGTGGAAGTTGCCTTTTTCAAATCTTATCCAGTTGTGTGGGTGCCGCCGACTTAAATCGTCCACAGGTAAGTGAAAGTATCTTGATGGTCTTTCACCCGTTTAAATCTTTATTGAAAAGCATAGGATTTTTGTCTCAGAATGGGAGCCGCGCAAACAGTAGAGATGTTAGACAATGATGTGCTGCTAATGGAGGTGCCGCTCAGATCGGCTCATCGTATTATGCATACTAAGTATGGTACTTATGCGATAAGGTATTGTGATGTATGGTTTAAAATGACGATGAAGCGTGTTAGACCGTTCCCCAGAATTGGTAGTTTTGATAAAAATGTATTAGATAATGTCCGGGATCACATCAGTCTGATGCGCTCCCGAGAGAAAAAGGTTAAATATTATGAATGTTTAAAACTGTGGCAGCATGAAGGGGATGCGTGGCTTAAAAATGTGCAAGCGACGCAAACTAGCATCGTGAGCACATTGCCAGAGAATACATCCGCGACGCTAAATTGCAATACGGGCGAGCCGCAAAATGGCGCGCACATGCAGCAGGGTAGCGTTGTGGAGAGTATTGCCAGCAGTTCACGCTCACCTCCCCCACCTTATGTGGATGGAGGTGCAAGTACAGTTACCAAAAATCATCATAAAATGTAACAAGCAATTTGTACCCTCTCTTAAACAACCATAAAGAAAATGTTTATGATGTGGATGATGAGCCTATTGTAATGTCTGCCATTTCCCATACTGTGCAAATGATAGATGCTGCATCACCACAATCACGAGTGGTGCCGCCATCTCCATCGGTAACAGCAAGAGGAAGAGGAAGTTGTTCATACCATACGTAGCAGCAACAGATTAAACCCCCAGCCAGGTAACCAGGTCAAAGGTAGCAGCGCTACCGGTCTGCATCCCATTCGGACAATAACCATTCCAAATGGAAATGCAGATGCGAATGGTGTAGTGCCCACGAGGGAAGTACTAATGCATTGTCCATGGACAAGAGCAGAACTAAATTCCATCATAAATGATTTCCCCGATCCCAAAAACGAACTAGCCAAATGTCAAAGATTTTTGAGAAATTTGGGTAGTTCACATGAGCCCACTAATAAAGATTGGCGTGTAGCGTTAAGGGCCTGTCTACCACGCAATACCGATGTGACAAAATTTATCACGGATTGTGTATTGGATGGTGACGTTCCCTTAACAGACCAAGTAAACCAAGGTAACATTTCCCGCATTGTAACTCAATTGGGTATATATTTTCCAGTAGTAGATAACTGGAACAAAATTTTCACCATTAAGCAAAAGGAGAGTGAATCTGCAGAAGATTATTGTGACTGGGCACTGCAGGCTATCACCCAGTACACTGCGATAGAAGATATTAAAAATAGCACTCACCACAGGAGAATGATAGTCACAGTACTCGTGGACGGTCTGAAAGAGAGTTTAAAAACCCGGGTTCAGACCTCACAGCCTGGCTGGCGGGGACTCACAATAGATACCCTCATAGAAACCGCCATCGAACACGATAAAGACATCTCAAAGAAGAGAGAAGCCCAGAGCAAAAAACTAATGGCTGTCAGTATCCAAGCTCTGGAGGGAATGACGGTAACATCACAGCCAACAGACACACTTGCACCTGCACACACACTTACATCTGAACAAGTATATGCCCTCACTAACCCTATGCAACAACAATCACAGCTCTATCCCACTAACCCGATACAACCACAGGTCCCATACTACTCACAAACTTCATATGCCCCACAATACCCTTACCCTCCCCATCCTTACCCATATCCACCACCTTTACCCTCTGCTCAAACCTCACAACAACACGTCTTCACCCGATCCACGAACATGTTTTAACTGTAAACAGACAGGACACTTAAGTAGAAACTGTACAGTAAAAAGAGTAGGAACCCCAAGTCAGGGAAGACCTGGATATCCCCATAAGGCAAATGTCCAGCAGGCACCAGCTCCAATTGTGGCCGTAAATGCTTTATTGGAGAATGGTAGCCAATGTTAGGGGTCAGGTCATACCTGTAGTCTACAGATAGCCAGGTTAACGGGAAGTACTAGGGAAGAACTGGTCATGGTGGTTGATGTAGCTGGTACTGAATATCCTTTTCTTGTAGACACAGGGGCGACCAGGTCAGTGATAAAATCTCCCGTTAATTTACAGGTGACCAACGAGACAGTACCAACAATGGGTGTAACAGGTAAAGTGGAACATTATCCTTTAACAAAGTCCACAGAGGTTACTATTGGGCCGTTGCATACCAGGCATCCTTTCCTTCTGGCTGCTGCGGCTCCTACTAACCTGCTGGGTAGAGACTTGTTATGTAAGATGGGATGTGTTATATACTGCACCCCTGATGGTGTATTTTTAGATATCCCAGAGAGAGTTGCACACGAGGTGCAGGATATATTCAACACTCCCCAAAGGATAAAGTATCACTCTACAAGTTTAAATGAAAATCCATCCCAGGTAGATGAAATGTTGTCCCAAATTCCAGATTCCCTTTGGACTAAGGATGGACAGGACACTGGATTAATGGCAAATGTAAGCCCTGTAATGGTAAATTTAAAAGGCGGTAGGCAAGCTCCAAAAATTCCCCAGTACCCACTAAAACAGGAGGTAGAATTAGGGGTTTTTCCAATAATTGAGCGATTATTGCAACACGGAATTTTAGTTCATTCAGCAAGTATAGCCAACAGTCCCATTTTTCCAGTGAAAAAGAGTGGTGGGAGGGGTTATAGGCTGGTACAAGACCTTACAGGTGTTAATAAGGTGGTAGAGAGCCAATTCCCTGTAGTGCCAAATCCAGCTGTCATTCTGATGCAGATCCCACCAAATGCAACCCATTTCACTGTCATTGAACTCTGTTCTGCCTTCTTCTCTGTGCCTCTCCACCCTGACTGTCAGTATCTATTCGCATTTACATACAGAGGTTTACAATACACATGGACACGGCTACCCCAAGGTTTCATAGACAGCCCCAGTATCTTCTCCCAGGCATTGCACAATTGTTTACAATCTTTTCAACCTGCCAATGGATCTGTTCTAATTCAATATGTGGACGATTTATTGCTATGTTCTGACTCGTTTATGTCATGTTTAAATGATGCTAAACTTTTGTTACTTCATCTCTCGCATACAGGACACAAAGTGGCTAAGGACAAACTACAGCCGTGCCAATCCAGAGTAAAATATTTGAGACACTGCCTAACCCAGGGTTTACGACATCTTACAATGGATAGAATCCAGGCCATATAAAACATGACACTGCTGCAGAATCAACAGCAAATTCGTACCTTCTTGGGAATGTGTGGATACTGTAGAATGTAGATCCCAGGTTTTTCTATTTTGGCCTTACCTTTACATTAATTAGTCTCTTCCTCAAAGCCCGATCATGTCGTACACACAGAGGAATCAGAGCAGGCTTTCCTTAATCTTAAGGATAGTCTGACAAAAGCTCCTGCATTGGGAATACCTGATTATGAAAAACCTTTTGATTTGTATTGTACGGAAGCCGATGGTTGTGCTGCAGGTGTCCTTACACAAAAACATGGTGATGCCAGTAGGCCCGTAGCATGCTACAGTGCCCAATTGGACACTGTGGCAAGATCACTCCCCACCTGTTTGAGAAGTGTAGCAGCTACCACTCTATTGGTGAGTAAAAGTGAGGACGTAGTATTGGGTCATGATATGATTGTCTACACTCCCCATGCTGTATCTGCTCTGTTGAACTCAGCTCAAACCAGACACGTCTCTTCGGCTAGGTTTGCCAAATGGGAACTAGCACTAATCGTGCCCACAAACATTACTGTTAAACAATGCAGCACGCTGAATCCAGCAACGTATTTACCATATGTACAACATGATGTACAAAGGGTAGAAGGAGAGGAGTTGCTGGCGGGAGGTGAGTTCAGCAGACATAATGATACGCACGATTGTATGACATATCTGAATGAGACCTTTACTGCTAGACCTGACATACATGACACACCTTTAGAGAATGTGGATGTGACTTTTTATACGGATGAGAGTTGTCATAGACAAACAGACACAGGTGAATTATGTACAGGTTATGCTGTTGTAAATGACACAGACATCATAGAAGCTAAGCCTCTTGGTCCTCCTCACTCAGCCCAGGTGGCAGATAGTAGCACTAACTAAAGCGTGTGAACTGGCAGCAGGTAAATCTGCTAACATTTACACTGACTCGAGGTATGCGTTCAGGGTGGTGCACGATTTTGGGGCTCTATGGCATCTGAGAAATTTTATGACAGCAGCAGGCACACCAGTTGCACATTCCCGACACATAAAACATCTTTTAGAAGCAATCCAACTGCCCAAAGTGGTGGCAGTAATTAAATGTAAAGCCCATACATGTGAGGATGATCCGGTGTCACTGGGCAACAACAGAGCCGATGAAGCTGCAAAATGGGCAGCAGGGTTAAAAATGTTTTCTCCAACTGAAAAAAATATGTCTTTCCAAACAATTGATATGCTCAAATTAATTGAGATGCAAAATTTGTGTTCAATTCAGGAAAGATCCATTTGGAAGTCCAAGGGATGTGGGCAAGAGTCCTCTGGGCTCTGGAGGGACGGACAAGGTAAGCCAGTAGTCCCCAAGGCATATTACCCCAGCCTGGCTGAGGCAGCACACGGTCTGACTCATCTGGGAAAACAAGGTACGTGCAAGTTGGTGAGAGCATACTGGTGCGCACCAGGTTTTTCTTCACAAGCAGAAAAGATAGCAATGTCCTGTCTGACCTGCTTGAGGAAGAACATAGGGAAAGCGATCCCTACCGAACTGTCCCACATTCCACCGACTGATGGACCTTTCCAGGTGATACAAATTGATTTCATCCAATTACCACCCTGCAGGAACCTTAAGTATGTATTAGTGTGCACTGACGTATTTTCTAACTGGGTTGAGGCCTACCCAGTGGCCACTAATACTGCTGCATTTACTGCCAAGAAAATAGTTCAGGAATTTGTATGCCGGTACGGTATCCCTAAAATCATTGAGAGTGACAGGGGTACTCATTTCACAGGTGAAGTTTTTCAAAATACGTGTAAGCTGATGGGTATTAATAGCCGACTTCATACCCCCTACCCACCGCAAGCCAGTGCCAAGGTAGAGAGGATGAACGGGACTATTAAAAATAAGTTAAGTAAAATTATGGCAGAAACTGGACTAGGATGGCCAGAAGCATTGCCTTTGGTCCTACATAGCATAAGGACCACTCCTAGACCCCCTCTAAATCTGTCCCCATTTGAAATACTGTTCGGTAGACAACCTCATTTGATTATAAGTCCACAGGAAGACCTGAAGGGTAACAACGAGGTAACTGTAAAGTATCTTATATCAATGAGTAAGCAGTTAAAAATGAGTAAGCAGTTAAAACAACAGCAGCAGAAACTGAAATTGTTGTCTAATGATATGCCTGAAACTAACTGTCATGATGCTGAACCAGGAGAATATGTTATGATCAGAAATTTTCTGCGTTCAGGTTGTTTGACTGATCGGTGGGACGGTCCGTACCAGGTGCTGCTGACAAGTACTACATCTTTGAAGGTGGCCGAGAGAGATACCTGGGTCCATTCCACTCACTGCAAAAGGTCAATCAACCGGTGGAGAAACAAGTCGGAGACAAGGCTGATAGTGTGGACCTGTCGCTCGCGAGCTTGTTCCGGGAGGATTGAAAAGGTTGTAGTGAGATACCTGAACTAAAAGAAACTTGCAGGTTTTGTTGTGACAATGGATTTGCCTGCTGTGTTCATTTTTATATTCTCTTTTAGAGTGTTCACCATCCTGGTCGGTTCGGGAATATCCAGTTTCTGTGATGGGAGACCAATCCAGGAAATGGGAGCTGATGGCAGTGCTGATGGAGTGGAGTCAGGAGGAGTACAATGCCAATCAGGGGAGTGTCTGACCAATCTTAGTACTGTTATTGTTAAGAGAGCTGTCAATCCGGATACTCGGGGACGGTGTGGAGGTTTATCATCTGAAGATTCCTGTATTTGTGAGCTATGTGGGTTCCTAGTTGATGAGAACTATATCAAACGGTGCCAACCTAAATATAACCTGTACTGAAGTGGGTATCCTTTAGAGGATTATCATAGCATGGTAGGCAAAGTGTTAAATCAAACTGATTGCTGGGTGTGTTCACATGTGCCACAGGGACAGCATAATGTAGGGTTGGTACCATTTCCACTGAATATCACAGAAATTTTAGAATTACAGAAAGGGAAAACATTGGATGGAAAGTTCCTCTCATCCAAACCACCTCATTTCAAATGCTATCAATTCCAAGTAGATAGATCACTTTTGTGTTTAACATAACCAACCCCAATAAACCCGGGAGTTGGGAAGTGACGGGGAATAATCAGACGATGACCTTCTCACAAAGAGCTGATAATGAGCCCATAAACCATGATCTATTGCGCTCAATTAAGTCTGGTGGGAAACATTTTAGGTATCGGTATACATTGAGTTCCACCAAAGAAATTAATAATTGGTAAGGTGCCAAATGGTTATTGTGCTAAAATAATACAGCCAGAAACTTGCATGTACCAAATGAAAGACCCAGAAATAGGATTGTTTGCAAGGGAAATGTGCTTAATGATAATGATGCATACCATTCCTTATGTTCTGCCTGATAATGTATATTTCATATGTGGAAGAAAAGTGTATAAATGGCTCTCCCCGAGTTCCGAAGGTTTGTGTTATCTGGGAAGAGTAGTCCCAGAAGTTATGACCCTCACACATGTTGAAATGCTTGGTATACATAAAAACACACCGTCACCATATCTTCACACACAATATGAACACGGAGGCAAAAGAAATATGATACCTGGTGACGTGCATAAAGCCACTCTGTTAATCAGTGAGACAACTGGATTTCAAGTTTTAGTCGCACTGGATCCCACCAGGATTGCTCGGGGTACATTAAATTTTAGGTATATTCAGGAACTTGCTAAATTGATAGATAATATCACTGAGATGTACGATGAAACATTCAGGTATACAGGGAAAGAATTGCAAGCATACAAGAAAGAACTGGTGCAACACAGGCTAGTGTTGAATTATTTAACTGCTGTTACTGGAGGGTATTGCGTAACATTAGCCACCCAGTTCGGAGTAAAATGTTGCACCTATGTCACCAATGATACCAGTGACCCCAAGGAGGTGATAGACCAAAAGATGGATGAAATTCTGCAGCTAAAATGGGAGTTTCGTAAGAACCATAAGGCTTCAGTGGCTGAAGTAGGGAAAAAGATAGAAGGATGGGTTTCATGGCTGAACCCAGTGAAATGGTTCTCAGGAGATCGCATCATGTATTCGCAACTTATGGACCGCAGAGACTTCAAGCAACAAAATGTATATGATATGAATAACTGTTAGGATGTTGCATGTGGCGGGAATCTAGGAACCCTCAGTTGTTGGAGGCTGGGTTGTGTCTATTTGAATCAGCCTGTTAAATGCTCTGTAACAGATGTATCCCCCTTGGGAACCAATAGCATCAGCAACAAACTTCTCTATTGTGTTGTCTATTCCTGGGGGGTATAAATATGTGTGCTCCAACACTGGATCTTTAGTTTTCGTGCTGAATGCTGATAGACGAGGGGTTTCTTGCTGATGCCTAACATCTGATCCGGAAGCGCTGCGTATGTATACTGTACTTGGGTCTGTATAATTCCTTTGCGCCAAATTGTGTCTGGATCAATAGTGTGTAACTGACTGTACTTTCACCTGAATAATACTTGTGCTTTGGAACCACAGATTCCAGGTCTTAAGTCTTTATTTACTGTATGACTGCGTATGCAAATTAGCATCATCCTTAGAAGGTATAGGCAGGATATTAGAAAGTATAGGAAGGAGTGTATAGAGGATCTGATCCAGTAATGTTACATTGGTGTAACTACCATAGGTGCAAGGGGTGCAGCTACTATGGAGCCCAGAGCTGAAGGGGGTCCATCTTCCTTGCCAAAGTTACATGTGTAATATACTTTTTTCACGATTGGGTGGTACATAAGGGCCCTTACAAACTTTTGCTATGGGGCCTTCAGATACATAGTTATGTGCCAAACACCCTAGCACCTGCTCTAGATTCAGGACCAAAGTTACTTGCTTTTTTTTGCTTTGCTCAGAATCAGCACTAAAATGTTAAAAATTACTAAAGCTGCTCTTAGGAAACCAGACATTGTCTCTGTTTTACTCTTTTGAGGCTTTACTTAATAACTTGCCTTACTGCAACCTTACAAAGTCAGAAACACATAGAAAATGACTAATAGTCGTAGAAGAAGCACTTTTAAATAACCCGAGTGTTTTCTATCCTTCAGACAGAAAAGAAATCTAGATTCATGAGTGTATGAGTTCAGTCATAATCATGCTGATTATGATAAACTCACAGACGCTGTCCTTCCTTAGATTAAATAAATGTAGTAAGGTTAGAATCAATTCATTTTTGTCATTCATATTTTCCTGTAATGTTGCAGATTTTCCTGGACTATTTTTCCTGCTATAAACCAAGACTAAATTCACCCTAAAGAATAATAAAAACAACTTACACTTAATTACCTTGCCTCCTGCTAAATGTAGACATTCTGTGTCCGTTGCAGAGTTGAAAAATTGCGTTTATTTACCCGTATGCAGAGTTGCACGCATCTTTGTGGACGGACTGCCACCTATAGCCATCATCATCATCATGAAGACTCACTTGTCCCAGCATTTATTTGGTACAAAAGATGCACCTGGAAACAGTGGCAGAGTAGGCATCGGCCTATGGGCCCCACGTCATTTAGGGGCCCTGTGACAATAGATCAAAATAATATTGATTTGATCTTAAAAGAGAAATTACAAACAAGGTTAAATTGTTTCCATAAGATAAAATATGTATCAACTCAAAGAAATGAAAACTTTACATTAAAAACTCTATAGAGAAAATACTGGGCCTGATTCAGACCCGGTCGCTCTAACAGAGCGCTCACTCTGAATCAGGGCCGGGTTTTTTTTTTTTTTTTTTTAGAACGACCTCCTGGCCGCTTGCAAAGCTGTGGGTGACCACCCACAGCTACAGCGAGCGACCATGATGATGGTCGCGATGGTCAACACCATTGCGACCATCGGGCTTGCGACGAGACCCTTGTGGTAGGGTCTCGTGGCCGCAAGCCCCAGAGAGATTTTGGCTCTAACAGAGCCGGAATCTCTCCACTGACATCACTCGTGATGTCAGTGGGGCCGCCCCCAAACGACAGGCGTTCTTATGGGAACGCCTCCGTTTGGGCAGCCACCCCCCCCGGCCCGCCCACCAAAGGGGGCAAACTGTCACTCAACATCGACAGCTCGCCCCCTTTGTTGCGAGACCCGGAGCAATGGAGTGCCCATCGCTAGCCGGGTCTCGCGCATGTGCACGACGGAGCCGGCTCCATCCCGCGCATGCGCTGTGGGCCACCATCGACCCGGTTGCGAGCGCTCAGCGCCTGCGACCGGGTCTGAATCAGGCCCACTGTATTAAAGTAATGTGCCCATTTATAATTTAAAGTACATAAACCATAGACATCAGATTCACATTACAGTTTGTCTCTTAAAAGCTCATCTGTCAGCTGTAAGTTTGTAAAATAAATTTCGGTGCAACCTATGTACAGTTTATTGAAATTGCTGGTTGGTAAAATTAAAAACATATTAGGAGATGATTTGTGGGTGGGGCCTTGAGATTTCGACTGCCTAGGGGCATCCACAGGGTTTAATTCGACACTGCCTGGAAATGTGTATTTACGCTTTTGCCCAATGTATCACAGTCCGCAGTTTAGTAGACAAGCTGTCACTCAACTATGTGAGAACACCCTGTTACATACCAGCTATGCCAATTCAGTCATAATGGACATGCAATTGAAATGGATATGACTCTGCATAGTCCTTAGTTGCATATGCATAACCCCCAACCTTCCAATTCTTGGCAGGACAGTCCCACTTTTCAGGCACAGTCCTGTTGTACTGCCCACAGGTTGCAGTGGGGGGGAGGGGGAGGTTAGGAAGACACTGCACATGTATGTGGCATCCATTTAGTGCTGGGAGAGACTGGGGGCAGCCAGCACTCCAGAGTGCCGGGCTCGCCCCTGTGTGATGAGAATCTGGGGTGTGACACACAGACATGCCCCCAAAATATCATACACCAGGGGACATCACCCTGCAGTCAAGAGGCTGCAATTTCAGCACTTGTGAGGAGTCGCTCGACGAGGAGTAAGAATGTTGGAAGGTATGCACAAGGTTGTTTCCAAACCATGCGCAGTGCAATATGCTGGGGAATGAGCTCTGTAAACAGGCATATGTTCAGCTCTGCATTGACCCTGCTATGTTCAATTAAATGCATCATTCACAAGCACAACCATCAGAACGCAACATAATAGATGTACTGAGACTCGTACATATAAGATTTTAAACCAATACTTGGGCCTTGCTGCTGGCATTTTATAAACAAAAATAATAGTAAAGCTCTGTTCGACATTCAACAAAAGCATTGGGAATAATCCAATGCTCGTACAGTCAAAATGCTTTGCTGCACCTCCTCAAAAAAAAATGTCATGAACTTTTAAATATAAAGAAGGATTCATAAGCATCTATAGACAAGGAGCCTGTGTTTCCATTAGCAGCCTATGGATGATTAAAGAAATTCTGTGAAGAATGTTGGGGGTGGAAAAGGAGGAGTAGATTCCATACAGATTGCAGCTGCCTTGGGCAGAAAAGAAACCTTCATAGGGATAAATCTTTATTGTGGAATGTACAGAACAACTTTTAAAACATACTCTGGACTGCTTGACCAGTGACATTTTCTGTATTATCTTTAAAATATAGTACAGTTTGTGCTGTTTTATGTGCAAATTCACACACAGTAATTCTAGGCTACTTTAGGCATATTAGTTCTGTACAACTCCCACTGCCAAAAAGTTCATGGACAATTATTCAATACCAAGAGAAATTAACATTTTCCGTGGTCATTCTTGTAACACACACTGTTCACAGTGTAGCAAAACTATTTTAGCTGTATACACATTCTTGACATTTCACTAAGGAAAAAAAAATAAGAATACATTCTTTAAAAACTCCCCACACAATAAAAAAATACTTGCTAATTAGATAAATAGAAATAGTACTAAAACAGTATTTTTGAAATAAGTAGCATATAGCATGGAAATACACACATAATGTAAAGTTGTCCACATTCTAAAGGTGCCATCGTAAGACACTGTTGTGGGCTTGATTCAGATGTGCATGCTAATGCATTCGCAGCTGCGATTTTGTATGCAGCTGCCATACGACAAAAAAATACTAATGCTACAGATGCCTGGTAATGTATTGAGACGCCCTCTGGTGACCTCGTAGGTCCAAGCAACTGCGTACAAATACACAGCGGTGGTCGCAGATTCTTCGACGATCTGAGTAATCCTGTGGTCATATAGAAGGGAACTGAGACACTAGCGCCATATTTTCTGCATACAGAGTTGCAGATGTAGACAGATACATGCTCTGAAAAAGGTCACAACAAACCTGCGTTTTTGCCACCACTCCCTGTTACCTCTCACTAAACGGACCGTCTGTCAATCACTAGTGAATAATCCTCACTACAACCATAGTCTTATACAGGCGTATTGTGGCTAAGTCCTCCGATAATCGCTCAACTGCGTAAATATCGGCATTGCATCCACATCAGGCCCTGTGTATGCAAATCAATATCTTGCAAGACTTTTAATGCAAATAGCTGTAAATGAACTTGTAATTCAATTTTGCAAATCTCAATTTTTGCACATCGGAAGAGATGGGGCAGATGAATGAGGCTCTGGAAAGTGATAAAGTGCAGAGTGATAAACTACCAGCCACTCAGCTCCCAACTGCTCCCACTGTGTTTGAAAAATGACAGCTGGTCGTTTATCACTCTCCACTTTATCACTTCCCAGCGCTTCATACATCTGCCCCAATTTGAGGTGTAAAGTCCTGGCTATTCAAGCTTTGAGAACTAGCTTTGCTTAACTATTCTAATAAATAGCTTTCTGCCTTGTATTTGTACATTTTGCTGAATTTATAGTCTATAAATAGACTTGGGAGGACAAAAGTGTAAATTATGCATTGTGGTGTGTTTGGGTTATGGTAAGGGAAAAGTCCGGATATAGCAAAAATGATAGGGAAATGACTTGCTAAACAGTTCAGGCCAACTGCAGAGTGCAATGTATAGTCCACAGAACAGCTCAGAATTTTGTTCATCTTTAGCACAAAGCTTTATGATATAGTCAGTGTATTTGTATTGATATGTTTCTAGAGGAAAGCATATGCCTTATCAAGTTATGTAAGTGTATGTTTAGAAAATCTAGTGTAACTAATATGAAACCATGACACTTAAACAAAATTAGGTTACGGGAAAACTGTTAGCTTGCAAATAAGATCATTTCCTTGTTTAATCACTTTTTCTTACCACATAATTGATGTGAGAATTAGGGACTTTTAACATTGTGCACAAAAATGTCATCAGTTCTAATGTCATGCAGAGCTGACAGCTGTACGCATTGTGCTGCCTGTAAAGCTGAGAAATTCTGCTAGTCAGACATAAAAACCATCATAGCAGAAACAAATTGTTGTTCTCAGTACTAAATTTGTATTTCCTGGCTATCCTACTCAGCATTAACTTTTGGATATTTGTCCCTCCATCTTGGCAAAGTTCCCCGTATTCCCTAATCTTCACTATAGATCTCACCACTACAGCATGGCCAGACTTTTTTCTTTCTTAGCAGGTCTTACCTAGGAATCTTTTATACCTTATCTATCATAGTCTGGGTGTTGGGCCAGAATGTACAGGAGATAGAAGTGGCAGGAGGGTAATTCTTACTCAAAGTATAGGTGGAAACGAGATCTCAAACATTGTGAAGCTGTTCAATGCAGATATAACCTACTATGTCCAAAAGTGATTTGTACTTGCATCTATGTTTTTGATGCTGCTTGCATGTGAAATTCTAGCCATGTACTTCTAGAGAGCACTGGTGTAAATTCAGAGGTGGGGCATTTATACCTTCTCTACACTCCTGGAATGCCCTGGAAAATCTCTAATTTTAGGAGGTTCTTACTCCCAGGAGAGAAGTCTGCCCTCCCAAATCCGGCTTCTTTATTGTGAATTGGACGATTGGCAATACTAGGCGGCATCCCTCCTCTGCAAGTTGTTTTTATTTTATGCATGCTCCATTTAATTCTATTTAACTTTTAAAGGTTTTTTTAAGGGACTATCTAGCTGTGAAACTGTAAGGCGCTGCTTGCACAGATTACACAGAGTGTACGTATAAAGGTGCTATACGCACGCATTACAGAGAGTGTACGCACAAAGGCGCTGCACGCATTACAGAGTGTACGCACAAAGGTGCTGTACGCTCACATTACACAGAGTGTATGCACAAAGGCACTGCTGTGATCAAGATGCATGCTATCACAAAAAATCTTGGAAAAGTTATGGGTGTGTTATGGGAGTCTAAGCCATTCACATAGGAGACCATGGAAGGAGGAACTGCACCATAGGACTGGTGGAAGTTTCGATGGTGTGACCAATGGTGCACCAATCGGGTTTTCAGTGCCTATGGATGCTGACAATGCACAATCAGACACAGAGATGTACACCAGGGATGGACTTTGTAGCGGCATCGGCATAAAATTGCAGATGGTGGATCACCAATAGAAACGGACACTTCTCCAATAACCTCTAAATCAGCCCCTTAATGTTAATATGTAGAACAATGCTAGACCCATTTTTAAATGTGAATTGTGAGTTTTGATCTAATCCTGGGCAGAAACAAATGCGTACACATAATACATAATTTTACGCTATTTGCCTATCCCTGACCCTCGCCTTTTTATGACTATAGTGGCAGAAGAAGGGAGGAAAGAGCCAGGTTAAAGCAAGCATGCCAAGTACAGTAAAGGCATGTTTATGTACTTGCACTCTAATTAAAGGGGTTGGGTAAGGCATGCTGGCGTTCAGAATCCCGGTGGTCAGAAATCCGATGCCAGCATCCTGACAGGGTTTGGATACCGACACCTGCCAGTAAGTACCCTACCCATAATACTAAACCTAACCCTCCCGCCTAAAAATAACCTTACCCGCCACAGCCTAAATCTAACTTTCCTCCCCCACAGCCTAACCCTCCTCCCCACAGCCTGACCCTAACCCTCCCCCTAGTGCCTATTTCTAACCTCTAACCCTCTCCCTAATCATAATACTTACAGTCGGGATGTCAACGGTCGGGATGCTGTCACCAAGATTCTGACTGGTATTCATCCCTCTTTAAGGTAAAGACAGCCATAGATCCATGTTTCTTTGGATCTGCTCTGCCCAGAAGCAAAAATCTGTACTTATTATTATTATTACCAGTTATTTATATAGCGCACACATATTCTGTAGAGCTTTACAGCTTACACTCTGTATTCCCTATCACATGGTCACACACATACACACTAGGGTTAATTTGTGTTGGGAGTTAATTAACCTACCAGTATATTTTTGGAGTGTGGGAGGAAAACAGAGTACCCGGAGGAAACCCATGCAAGCCCAGGGAGAATATACAAACTCTACACAGTGCTGTGAGGCAGTAATGCTAACCATTACACCATCTGTGCTGCCCAACTTATGATGGCCTTTATCAACACAGACCTTGAAGTTATACAATGTACTTGATTGATACTTTTTATGTAACAACTTAATATTTTTCCATAAAATGTCACTTAGTTTAGAGAAAATTCTCCATGGCCTATTTCTCTGGTAAGTTTGTTATCGCCTATATCAACAGCAATATTGCGGCACAAACTGTTTGCATTTATGATCCAGTAGTTTGGAGAGCTAAATCTCTAAATACCAACCATGAGTAGCAATGTGCTGCAGCTACAAACCTGACAAAACACTTAGGGGTCTATTTACTAAGCAGTGTTAGGAGACAGAGTGAAAAGTGATAAGAAAGTGATAAGGTGCCAGCCAATCAGCTCCCAACTGCCATCTCACAGGCTGTGTTTGAAAAATGACAGTTGGACGCTGATTGGCTGGCCCCTTATCACTTTCTTATCACTTTTCACTCTGTCTCCTAACACTGCTTAGTAAATAGACCCCTTAAAACCACTGGCAAGTTTAAGAAAATGTTACGGTTTTGCTTTTTTTTGATTGGCTAAACCACTGAACAATTTTCTACAGTACATCATTAATACTATTTAAGACTGCCTACTGCCTAAGAATATGTTATAGAGGTTACAGGCAATAGAGACCGGAATGAGGATAGTAAGTAACTGGAGTGTTGATTTTGTATTTTATGAGGTGTGATATTTAATAACTGATTGCTGGTGATTGCTGTGTCTTGTGGCTGTGTTTAGTCTTGTATATTTTTTTGTCTGCTTAACATTTTTTGGTCCTTGTTCACTTTCAAAGCAAGGGACAGGGACGTATGATTTCCATCATCATTGTTCCGACCTTAGCTATGCAATACCATGAATCAGTGGTGACACTAGGGGGGTGTGGGCAGCACTAGTGACACCATCTGAGGGGGTGACATCACAATAGCAGAGCTGCTCTACTATTTTAGTGTTACCCTCTTGGATGGTGTCCCAGAGTGGCAAGCTGCAGTGATGGATGACGCGCACATGTGCGCGTCATCCATTGCACACCCCCCCTGTGTCCAGAGAGGCTGGGGGCTTAGCAATTCCACAGTGAGATGAGAACTGGGGTGTGACACGTGATCATGCCACCAAAATGGCACAAATCAGGGTTCATGGCCTCACGTGACGAGGCCATGTCCCTTTTGGCGTGCATGAGGGGTCTTGAGGTGACACCACTTATGTGACATCTCTGCCATGACTTCAATCATCAAGTCCTATAATTGTCTACTTTACTAGAGAAATGTGCTCTCTTCACCTGTGATAGCTCATGTAAATAAAACTGACAAAAGAAAATCCTTTTTTTTTTTATTTCAGTGAAAAACATGGCACATTTGAGCATCTAGTCCAACTGTTCTCATCAGACTATGCAAACGTTTGCTGCCCTGCTGAGAATACCACTGTGACCTGAAAATCTATGGGGCAATTCGATGCTCTCTACAATGTGTTGTCACAATGTCTGGATGTTTACATTACTGCTTATTTTGGTAAGCAATCTTTATCCATTTCCAGTTTAGCTCGATGGGGTGCAAGGAAAAAATGAGCAGATTTCAGAGGCACATCAAAGAGAATTGAACAGTGTTTAACATAAAAATATAACTGTTTTTGTATAAAAATAGGAACCTGACATCATAAAGCAGCATAAAACAGCACTTGCAGAGCATTTGTGCATCTGCAGTAATGACCTTTACACAATTTGATAAAGGTTGAAAGGAGTTAGTATCATCCATAAAGTAGACTACAAATCACAAATGTAATATAAACTGATATAATAAGTGAGTTCATGAAACAAATAAATATGAAATGCATATAAAATGTTACCTTTGAAATATGTGGAGCTTTGATTGGTTACACTAAAACTGAATCTTAAGGTACAGACACACAGTTTAAAGCAATTTGGCTGCAGATGCTCCCACATTGCATGCACAGAAAAAAATGCCTAAAGTCACCTATATGGGTGGGTGTGGAATGAAAGATCGACCATATAAAAGTCAACAGTCAATAGTTCGACACCAAATGGTCAACATGCAATAGGTCATCAGGGACAAATGGTCGACAGATACAAAATGTCAACTGACAAAAGGTCGACAGTGCAAAAGGTCGACAAGGTTAAGAGATTGACAGGTTCATGGTTGACATAGAAATGGTTGTCAACTTTTATTTCTTGTAATTTAACCCTAATCCTAACCCTAATCTACCCCCTTAGTGCCATACCCTGACCCTCCATCATGTGCCTAACCCTAACCCTCCTCTTAGAACCTAAACCTAACCCTAGCCTAACACTAACCCTCCCCCTAGCGCCTAACTTGAACCATCCCCTCCGGCAGCCTACCACTATACACTCCTCCAAGTGTCTAACCCTCACCCTAACCCTAAATATGCTGAACAAACCGTAAAAAACATATATCAACCATTTGTACTTGGACCATCTTAACCTGTTGACCTTCTGCACTGTTTTTGTACCTATCCACCTTTTGTCTCTGTCATCCATCTGGTGTCTACCAATTAACTGTTTATTATCGATCTTCTCTCCGGATACCACCCATATGCAGATTTGTTCACATCGTTTACTGGCCCCATCTTTGTACATTTAGGGCCTGATTCAGATGCAGACGCTAATGAAGTCAAGACATTTTTCCGTAGAGCTACTGCATCCTAATGCTAGTTCCGCAGACAATGGGATTCATACAGAGATGCCAACCAACTCGGGCGCTAATCTGCTGCTTTGCTTAGTAAGACACACCATCAGCCACACATTGGTCGCACCATCAATCATTGCACCAACTTGTGTGGGTCCAGATTATCTGTCTGAACATGGCCACTGAAATCCGTGCAATTGCAGCAAAAGCTGCAGACACTGACCGCCCACATCTGGCTACCCACCTTCATTACCATCCAGAAACGCCCCCTGAAAATGTGTCTTTCTGTGTCCAAATTCTTTCTGCAGCTTTCGGCAGTAACCAATGGGACACATGCGCAGTGCAACTCGTGCAGCATGCACAAACTGCAATCATTGGCCACTGGCGAATGCCATCGACTTAGCATGCACCTCTGATTTAGGCCCTTAATTTAATATCTGTAATCATCATTCCTTCATCATTCCATCAGTCCTGACATGCACCAGCCCTATACTAGGTGTCAAAGTATGCCTGATGAAATTCGTATTTACGATTCAAGCCAACTCTGCATTGCCCAAAATGCCCTTATCATGCCTTCTCTGAAAATATTTTACTAATTTTGAAGATTGTTTGGTCTAGAACTTACATTCACAAAAGTGTTTAGTAACTTTCAAAGTTACTTAAAGAAAATATTGTACTGAATATGCATAAGAGTTTTGTTCTTATCTCTATAAGCATAGAACAAGTTCTAAAGCAGCTGGAACGAGTCCTGGCGACTTCCTCACGTTAAAGCAGGTGTACTGCTCGCACCATATAAAGGTGTGGGCACTGCCCATAATCAACACATTGTGTCACTCTACAAGTTGATTCTATTCTATTTTAACTACATGTTAAGTCAATGTTCATGTGATTCAATGTACTCTATCTACTTTACCTTTCTGTATCACCATGCAATTAAACACAATCATCCAAAATACGGAAAATGAAAAAAAAAATATTTGAACAATATAAAATAAAACTGTATTAAATCTTCTCTCTGTACCAATTATCTTGTTATAATAGTAAAAAAAAAAAAAAAAAAAGAAACAGGTGGACAGAAGTGACAATGTCCAACACTTGTCAGATTGACTACACTTGATTAGTTCTTATCATTCACTCCACAAAGAGTAATAAAATAATTATACCAAAGCCAATATAGCAAATGTTGAGATGATGTGATAAGTGGGGTTGGGGATGGAATCCCGTACCGGGTTGTCGGCAGTCACAATATCGACAGCATTATTCCAATAGTCTGAATCCCAAACCAACCAGGTAAGTACCCTAACCCTCCCCACCACAGCCTAACCCTAACCCTCTCCTCACAGCCTAACCAACCCTCCCACCCCCGCAGCCTATTCCTAACCCTCCCCCTAGTGCCTAACCCTAACCCCTAACCCTAAACATAACCCTCCCCCTATCCCTAATACTTACAGTTGGGATGCCAGCAGTTGGATTTTGAGTCCGGTATTGCTGGGATGCTAACTACATCCTGATAAGTGTACATTGGGCCTGATTCAGAGATGTGCCCTATTCCGATAGTTATACAGTTGAGCGATTATCGTCCATCTGCGCATGCATCTAAGTCTCACTGTACATGTGTCAAGGTACAGTACCATAGTCACTCGCAGCAGCTATTACTCACAGTGTGATTGATAGTTAGGGAGCTTTTGGGGGAGGTAACGGGGAGTGGCAGCAAAGAACGCAGGTGTGTTGCTACCATTTTCGAGGCATTTTACAGCCTGCATCTGTGATCCTGTACTCAGTGAAAATTGCTCTGGCCTCTTAGTCCATTCTGCACGTCCATAAGGCTATTTAGAAGTCTGATTGTCATCAGCTTACATCTCTGAATCAGGCCTATTGTGCTTTGCCAGAAATACTCAGTTGACATCCATGTTTGTTCAAAATATTGGTCTCAGCTATGTGACGTGTGCAGAGCAGTGAAAAGACGCTCATAAAGCCATCATCCTATGGGGTCTCCAATATCGGCCGCTGTCCCTCCATTTTCGTCCATAAATGCAGCCCCCATAGGTTTCTATGGGGGGCTGCTGTGCTGCCGGATTTACCAAGCTCTGGAATGCAAATGTTTCCTGCAGTTCCTTCTCATTAACCCATCGGTGCCTTTAATCAATGGCTCAGGTAAGGAATTCAGGAGTATATTTCCTCTGTGCCTTCCTATCTGTACACACTATGTTCTCTCTCTACTCTCCTCCACATTCTCACTTTCCCACTCTAATCCTATGATTTGACAATCCCTTCCCATGGCAACCTATTACTTCTAAACTCACTTACACCCTATTAAAATGTTTAATTAGAATTAAATTATCAGCACCTTCATTTAGTCTCTTCATTCTCTATCTTGCTTTGTCTCATTTATACCTTCTTTAGCTATAATGATCCCCATTCTTCTGTGCATTCAGGTCACCACAATCAAATTAGAAAAGTGTATTAATTCCAGTTTTTCTCTTAAACTGAACAATAAAGCTATTAGAATATGATTTGATTTTCTTATTATTTTTCTCTAGTCTTTGTATTACTTGTATGCCTGTAATAGATACAGAACATTTATCTGGTTACAGTATGTAGCTGCATACTAAATATACACTCATACAGTTGTGTTTTAGGTCACATATTTATAACACAGGCTTTAATGCTATGCAAAGTATCATGGGAAATTCATCTTGAGCTCTGTAAATTTCAGGTCTGTCTCCAAGGTTAGGCATTGCCAAGCAGCATTCTGAGGGTCTTTTCAGCCATGGAGAGGCTTGATGGTATAGAAAGTAATCTTTACTCAAACAACTGTAAATGCTCTTATGCTTGTATTGGCATATTATAATACAATTATAATACACTATTATCTAAGCCAGTGACTGGGCTAGTTCTCATTGTTTTGAAAGTTAAGTGGAATTGAGTGTTTTCAAAATCTCTACAATAAATGAATAAAAAAATACAATGTGCAAGTAGCTCATTTCACTGTGACTAAACCATGTGTCTTCTACCTCTCCTTTAACCTAGTGCAACATTCAGTACTTATGTACTGTTGCAAAAAATAATAATAATGATAATAATAAACGTGTAAAGTGTGAAATTAGCACCAGAAAAACACAATGTAACAATAAAAAATCCTGACGAAAAATACATTCAGGTCCACTATGTGTCACAATTTTCCACACTATATTAAAACCAGTTAATTCCACATACTGCAATATATGCTAAGTTGACCAGCTCATGCCAAAGTGTTTCTCATCTGATCAGTTCTACACTAGAAATCACCCCCACTCTCTCGGATCCACCGCTGTGTGCAGATAACTCTCAAATCAGATAAAACACAGTATATCTGTCAATCTATCAGGTGACATGGATTTGCCAGTGCAATCTGGATTTGGTAGTTTCCAGCCCTACCCAAGCCATACCACACAGAAGAGTGATTTGGAAGCGGACGTCCTAGATCTGTTCATAGAGAAGATTTTATTTTTAAATGTTTTTATTCAAACACCACAAAATCATATACAAATTAAATACCAATCCAAAACACAATAATACAAATACAGATATTGTCCAAGTAATAAAACATAGTCAAATATAAGTTTGTTGGAAAACAACACATAAAGTCACAATGCATCTTAATCAATTCAGACATAATCTAATCCTATAAGAGGGTAAGTAATTATAATATAATGGAATGACAGGGAGAACTAATATGAAGAGTCGTTAGGTAGGACCAGGGAACCAGAGAAAAAGGGGGAAAACTTCTTAGACGACTACAGAGTACACATTTTATGACATGCAAATATACAAAACCCAGTGGAAAATGGGCATTTTGTAGAACTACAAAGCAAAAGCATTGAGTCGTCAGAACACTTTCATCACAAAAGTTGATTACTGTAAAATTTTGCAGCAACTTGGCTCATTTTTAATTGCACCTATAGATGTACACCTTTGTCTATAGTTTAGTTATATGTACATTTAATTACAGAGACAGCTGACTTATTTTCCATAGTGAGATCACAGTTGATAGTTTATTGCAGTTAAAAGAACTATTGAACCCAGCTGTGACGGCAAAAAGAACAGATGCACTTGTTGTACACGCAGGGCCTGATGACCTTTTGTACAATTTTTTGATTGTATTGGTGCCATGACTGCAGCTGCATTTATTGGCAACATAACAAAATCTAAACCAGCTCTGGCCTTCATTTGAGAACACAGAGCAGTAGATGATGGATATACAGTATCTGTGCTTTCCACTGGCATTATCTGCTATACAGTTGTCATAAAGCAAATAAATGAATAACATGGGAATACAAAATATTATACAGAACTATAGGAACACCAGTGAATTAAAGCAGACTTTAAGAGAAACTTTATGACAGTAGAGATTTTAAAAATCAATCAAACGTAAAAAATATCACATACATGGCAGTCTTGTAACCTTTCACAGGGGGAGTTTATCAAAGCTTGGAGATAAAGTGGAGAGAGATAAAGGGCAACCAATTAGCTCCCAACTGTCATTTTTCAAACAAAGGGCCTGATTCAGACCCGCTCGCGAGCGCTCAGCGCTCGCAAGCGGGTCGATGGTGCCCTAGTGCATATGCGCACGACAGAGGGAGCTCCGTCGTGCGCATGCGTGAGACCCACATAGCGACGGGCAAGCCGTCGCTATGGGTCTCGCACCAAAGGGGGCATGCTGTTGATGGTGAGTGACAACACGCCCCCTTTGGTGGACATGCCGGGGACGTTGCTGCCCAGATGGAGGCGTTCCCATGATAGAGCCAAAAGCACTCCAGGGCTTGCGGCAGCGAGACCCTACCGCAGGGTCTCGTCGCAAGCCCGATGGTCGCGATGGTCTTGACCATCGCGACCATCTTTTTGGCCGCTCGCATAAGCTGTGGGTGGTCACCCACAGCTATGCGAGCGGCCAGGAGGCCGCTCCAATTTTAGGTAGGAGGGCCCTGATTCAGAGCGAGCGCTCTTGTCAGAGCGTCCGGCTCTGAATCAGGCCCAAAGTCTGTTAAATGACAGAAGCTGATTGGTTAGTACTTGATCTATCTCCAAGCTTTGATAAATATCCTCATATATCTCTTTCAAGTTTATCTCTCTCTAAGGTTTGAAACATCCCCCTAGTCATTTAATATAAGGGTTAAAACATATATTTACAATAACTGATATACTATATATTGTGGAATATATATTCAAATAAAGAAATAAGGATATAAAATCCATATTGCACACTATACATTGCAACTTAATGTTGTGGAGAGATAACATACCAATCATTCAGCTCTTAACTGCCATTTTACAGTGTTTGAAAAATGGCAGAAGCTGATTGTTTGGTACTTTATCTCTCTCTACTTTATCTCTCTCCAAGGTCTGCTACATCTCCACAATAGCGTTCATATAAACATAATAATTTATCATATAGGGGGAGATGTATCAAGCAGTGAAATGAGTGGATAAGTGAAGAAATTGCCCAATTAGCTATTACCTATCATTTTATTAAATGTACTTGATAAATTCTACCTCAAATCTGATTGGTTGCTATAGCCAAGTTTTCCACGTGTCCACTTCCCTACTCTTTACACTGCTTGATATAGCTCCCCCATAATCTTTAATAATGTATTTCAATTAATGCTTTACCTAAAGTCTTCTTGTTGTGATCAGTGTAGTGTCTGTGTATGTGCTCATTCATATAGACAAACAAGGAGATCAGGATGAGAAAGGTGTCAGCATGCTTTCAACACCTTTACTGAACTGAGGACAAACATAAAGCAACACATTTTGCAGCACAGCTGTAAAACAATGCAGTGATATAACACAGTGGTGAGATATGGTACTGCAAGCTTTAAACAACAATGTGAATCTGGCAGAGCCAGATTCCAATATATAGCAATCCCTCCCCATGTAGATAATTTTCTCTCCCCCCCTGTTTACAAGTTCAGTCTTTCTGGGGCGTGTCTTAACCTAGAAGGATAACGTCAGTCCTCATGTAGGACCTGTGAACTTGGAGCATGAGAACTTACGGTGTCTGTAGACTCCTCAGGATAGGTATTCATTCCGACAGTATCATGGGGTTGAAACAATTGGGCTACCCCAGACAAGTCATCTGCACAATCCTCTGTATCTACTGGTGCAGGCACTGACACCAAAACAAAGTTTCTGCAGTAGATTTCACTCCATCAAGCGCAGTTTTGTTCCCGTATTTGATCCAGGTGCCTGTGCCACAGTAAACCTGTCTCAATTTCCACTATGTATGACACTGGCCCTCTACATTGCATAACCTTTGCGATGATCCACTTCTGCTCTCCACGGTAGTTATGTGCCCACACAGTCTGTCCTACTGACAAAGCCTGAAGTGTGGTGCCACCTGTAACTTGAGACTGCTTTAGTAGCCAGTCACGATTCAGTCCACGAATATCTGGTTTGATCAAATTCAGTTTAGACATGTGGTTCCTACCCAGGAACAACATAGCTGGGCTTTGGTTGATTGTGGTATGAACAGCATTCCTCTATACAAACAGGAAATTGGAAAGCTTGTGCTGTAATATTCCCTTGTCTGTGTGCATAGCACAGCAAGCTTGCTTTATAGTTTGTATGAAACGTTCAGCCAATCCATTCATAGTCGGGTGATACGGGGTGGAGGTAATGTGCCGAATTCCATTTTTCATCATGAAGGTCCAAAACTCTTCAGCGGTAAACTGAGGCCCATTATCAATGACAAACTGCTCCAGTACACCTGTTCTGGCAAAAAGACTCCTCAACACTTCCACTGTGTGTATAGCTGTAGTAGAAGTGACTGTAAAAACTTCAGGCCATTTAGAAGAGGCATCTACCACCACCAGAAACATGGACCCCAGAAATGGTCCCGCAAAATCCATGTGAATCCGCTGCCACAGAGTGGATGGCCACTTCCGAGGGTGCAACAGCGCTAGTGTGGGCATATTTTGGACAGCCTGGAACCCGGAACACTCCAATTGCTGATCCAACCCTGGCCACCATACAAAACTCCTGGCCAGTGCCTTAATTTTGTCTACACCTAAGTGGCCCACATGTAGTTCCTCCAAGACTCTTGTTCGCAGTTTTCTCAGGGGTTGTTAAACTGTGGAGCAGACCATAGGCTTTTCCTCCCATAGCACTTAATAAGACTGGCACTTGTTTTTCCTCAGCACCATTATTTGTCACAAAATACTGTTCCAGTCTTTTTGTATACAGGAGCCAGTCATCTTTTTCCATGTCAAAGTCACTTAATGTGCCTATGTGCACAGCGATAACAGCAGGTCCTTACCAGAGCTTTGCACTCTGAACAGAGTACAAAGTAATTCTCTCACAAATGCTGCCATTCCACTTCCCTTCTGGTCTGAAAGATGTGGCCTGGGTTCATAAGCCACTCGTTGTAAATTGTAGTGTCTATTTATATGCTCATTCATACAGACATACAGGGAGATCAGGAGCTGTAGTCAGCATGCTTTCAACACCTTTACTGAACTAAGGACAAACACAAAGCAACACATTTTGCAGCACAGCTGTCAAGCAATGCAGTGAAATAACACAGTGGTGAGATATGGTACTGCAGGCATCAAACAACAATATGAATCTGGCAGAGCCAGATTACAATATATAACAATCAGGTAAAAACTTTAAATGCAAAGCAGTAACTATTAAGGGGTCCGCTCATCATCCCTTAATGGCCCATTACACATGCAGAAAAGGTGAAAAGTATCCGCCACGGTTAGGTGGATACTTAGGTTTCCATCACGGCGAGGTGGATACTTCATCCAGAGCCATACTGACTCTGATGATGAATATACCCATAAAAGTGCTGATGATCCAACCCATTACATTGTGTGTATCAGTAATTTATTTTATTTTGCATAGGGCCCAATTTGGTTTCAATGTGGCATTAGGCAGCACAAAAATTATGTGTCCACTGTCTGCTGTGCAGTGTGTTTATGTCTGGCAAAGAACGTACTGAAATGTAAGTAAATTCAGTGATGCAATATGACTGCATAAGAGAAGCATTTGTTTCTTGAAGCAAGTGTTTTAAAATCAAATCTATATAAAGTCAGCTGACACTAAACATTAAGACATCTCCAAACAACATTAAGTTAACTGTTTTCATAATTGACATTACAAGTAAATAAAACATTTAGCAAAAAGACATACAATTAAAAAAACGTAAATAGGTACAATGAATATTATTTAAACCTCACCTCTGGAAGTAGACTTCGAAAGTAATTGTGTTTATAGTGGCTAGATCTGTTGTCACTTCCTGTGAACACCGGCAATTGTGACCCAAATCTTATGTATACCACTTGTACTGATCTGAGCAAGTTATGTAAACTGGGGGATAGGTTCAGTGAGGAGTTACTGCAGCATGCTGTTCACAGAACTTTATATAATAGTAATAACAGGGGTTATAATAGTAATAATAGGTGTATGGGCAGTAGCAATTGTACCAGAACCTAGAACCTCCAGGGGCCACACAGTGACAATAGCCCCAGCTTAAAGGCTGTGCAATGGCATTACTGCCCAACACTCCAGTGTAAAAACTATCTAATGTCTAGTAAACAAGTATTGGTACTTTATCCAGATGTAGCACAATTGCATTTTTATTGCGCAAGATGAAAATGTAAAATTTCACAAGAATTTAGCATGGTGCTCTTGCCAGGACATGGTCTCTGATAAAAGCCCGTGCCAGCGAAGAGCTGCAAGCTTCTTACTTTTGTTCGCCTGTGGCTTTTGCGTATGCCAACGGAGAGATTCCTCTGAAAAATTCTGCATTATAGTAGCCCATAGGCTTCTATAGACTAACAACAGCTAATTTTTTGAGTCACGCCATCATGACAATAACAAAGGATTAGTGGTGCCAACATTAATACGTGATTCATCAGTAAAAGGTTCAGTTAATTCATCTGGCAAAAGTAAGGATTAAAGTTTATATTAGGAATAAATATTTCATGCTACAGAAAAGGTTGAGGAAATGGGCAGACCTGGAGAAGAATAACAGGATCAGGGCCGGATTGAGAATTACATGGGCCTGGAGCTGAAAATGACCATGGCCTATTATGAGAAGCAGAGGAGGTGTGACCAGTACTGTGTGGGTGTGGCCAGTGCCATGTGGGTGTGTACACCCCTATACTCTCAGCCCCAATGTCTCCCTATATATGTAAAAGAAAAAAAAGCGCTTCATTTTGTGAGGTAAATAGAAATACAATTTTACTACTTATGATTTATGGCTGACCGTGTGGAGAGCTGATGGCCAGTCAACATCATGTTGTCATGACAATGGGCCTATTTTTATGTGGAGGCCTGGAGCTGTAGCTCCATCCGCCCCATTGTTAATCTGGCCCTGAACAGGATGGACAGGTCAATAGCTCAGAGAAGCTGCTTTGATTTTTATTCCTGTGAACAGATTTCTGTATTATTTGAGTATTAAAATACTGAAGGAAGAAAGCAGGAAGACAGCTGATGATTCCAACTAAGGGGTTGATGTATCCAGCAGGGATAAGAGTGGAGAAGTGGACCAGTGGATAAATTGTCCATAGCAACCAATCAGCTTTGAGGAACCATTCATCAAGTACATTCTGCAATATGGCCAGTGTACATTAATGCAAATAGAGATTTGACCCAGTGGGGAATCAATGTAGTGAAAATGTGGAAAGATAACATTTTCTATTAACACAGTTTCTGGGACTTTCAGTACTAACTAATTTTATTTCAATTAATTCTTGTAGGAAATCAATTTTTGTTTAGTACTTTTTAGTTGGGACTCCAGTATTCAAGACCGACGCAAGGAGGGGAATTGCTGTAGTCAAAATATTGATCAAAATAGCCAAAACCGCTATAACCAATATTGAACAAATAAATCAGACGTGTTCACATTGGATCCATGCCACCTTTTTTGTAGCTTACTTTCATATGGGTAAGCTCCAGTGCAAGGGGTGCAAATACATTTATTTGTTTATTTAATTATTTTTGTACTGGCTGTTTTGCATGTAGCCCACAAATGATGGACAGCTTAGGGTTTGAACACGCCCCTCTCACATCTCTGCACATTTTACATCTGTCCCACCTTAAGTGCAACATAGTTTTACCAAGGTGTAAAGTTACTTTGTTTGCTTTTTTCCCAACTCTGAATCTGCATAATCATCTTTTCATTGTTTATTGTTTTTAATATGATCACCTGTGGACTAATTAGTAATTATTTATCTTTACAATATACATTTTAATTTGCTGCTTTTGTACATGATATAGTTTATTTTTAAAGCCTTTATATATTTTTATTGTTTTTGCAGACTAGTTGCAAAGAGGACATTGCACTACATACGGATACAGGAACCAGTGGCAAATATGATGTACTTTCTGTTCTCGTCTGTATCCCTTACTACAAGGATTTTTAAAATTATGATTATGTCCATGATTATGCAACATGCATTTACTGTACTTTTAGGATGTTGCTTAATCAGATTTCAAAACTACCATACTCTTCTCCACCGGAGGTATATCAGGAGACACATTAAGACTTTGTGCTACTGAAGGTCATCATCATTAACAAGGGTTAACTCTAGGAAACTATAAATAGTAACTCATGTGATCACTAATGTCGCTGAGTTACAGAGGAAACGTGTCTCTATGGGCTACCAGCTCTAGTGTGATTCATTTAAAAAAATCATAAATAAACTATAATAAATATTAAGACATTTAGACAAGCTTTTAGTTCCCTGCAGTCCCACTCATTCACTTCCATTCCCATATAATGGAGTAGTAACAGTACCAAGCATCTCCTATACTTCATACGGAGCCTAAGCTCCTATTCTTTGTAACTCTCTGCTTCAATGGCATCACAATTGGTGCTGACACCCAAGTGCAGCAGCTAGAGTCTCTTCCTGCTTGCTTTCTGAGTGCTTAAAAGGAGGCATGGTGTCATGTCTGTGAGGTAATGCCCCCTCATGTGTGATGTTTTGGGGCATCACAGTGTTCTTCTCATGCTTGCAGCTTGCTCAGTGCTCTGGGAATTGAGCACTCTGGGAATTGCTTAACAGCCCTCAGCTTCTCCCATCACAGTGGATGACATGCACATGGACGTGCCATCCAACACCACTGCAGTGCTACTCTGTGACACCACCCGAGTGGTTGCACAAAATAGCAGATTGGTTTCACTCCCATGGATGGTGTCACCCGATGCAGCCAGCACCACCTTAGTAATGCCACTACAGCTTGAGAGGACCTCTCTATAGAACTCTTCAAACACAGATTCAAGACCTACCTGTAACTTTTTGTAAACCAGAGCCAGGTGTCCTTCATACCATCTTAACTTAATTTTTATGCTTAGTCTCTCTTATGCCTCTGGTATAAAGAAGCTTGGCGACTCCAAAGGTGGGGCTGCAGCACAGTCCAATATTCAAATAGCGGAGCCACATCGACTGTCACCCCAAATGCTGCCAGACATCACTGCCAGTTGGATATTGGGCTGCGCTGCAGCTCCACCTCTAAAGCTGTCACTCCACTCAGACAATGAGCTTTCAGTCCCACAGCACTCCACTCAGACAATGAGCTTTCAGTCCCACAGCACTTGGGACAAGTTGCTTTGTCACCCTATCACCTTGATCAAGAGGAAACATTTTACCACTTTGCACACCTTTAAGGGGTTGAATTGAAAAAAATCCCTGCTTAGTGGGTGCTTGCGTCATGGAAGGAATACACTCCCTGAATTTCATGTTTCCAGGTCAATGGGTTTGGGCAGGGTGTTGATGAGTCAGTCAGTCAGGACATTGCATAGGGAGAGGAAACATTTTAGACCCTTTCACCGCATTCGGAGTCGAATTTTGAAAAAAACTCTGCTTAATGGGTGCTTTCAACATGGAAGGCATATTCTCCCTGAATTAAATGTTTCTAGGTCCAGAGGTTTGGTCTGGGCATTGATGAGTCCGTGAGTCAGTCAGTCAGGGTATTAGTTTTTACATAAATATATTACAAAAAATTCTCAGATATGTGCTAATCTTGTGTCTGGAAAAGAAGATTCCAGGTAATTAATTAATAGGGACAATACACTACAGAATATATAGGAGGGGAGAGGGGGGGGGACAACAATCTAACAAGCTGTAATGCATACACATTTATTATTAATTTATTATCTTAAGGATGCACAATAATATATATATCAAAAATAACTTTATTATTCTAAGGAGCCAGCATAATGTATTGATTATACTAAAGGGAGGGGGAGATGTACTAAGCTCTGATAAGTGATAATCTGGAGAGTGATAAACTACCAGCCACTCAGCTCCCAACTGTCATTTACAGGCTGTGTTTGAAAAATGACAGCAGCTGATTGGCTGGTGGTTTATCACTCTCCAACTTATCACTTTTCAGAGCTTAGTACATCTGACCCACAGTATTTGTTATTGATTAAAATAAAGAGGCACTACTATGCATTATTGATAATACTAAGGACTAAGGGGCATAACAATTTATGTACTATAATTAGGAGCGCATATTTTTTGATCATACTCATATTAAGACAGCCAACGCTTGTAGTGGCACTACGAGTGTCTGTAAGCAGTGGTGTCCATGTGCATTCAGGCACTTATAGTTATACCAAGTGGCAGAATGTTAGAATTTTTCATATCTTATGAGAGGGGAAGCTGGATATTTATTATCTGGCTAGTTTGAACCAAACCCTATGTCATTTAGGGGTTTTCAAAACATCAGGCCAAGGTACCTTGATTTCTCAGATGCAGTTTTAATTTTTAAAATACATTTGTTTTACCCCATATCTGTCATTATTTCAATTAATGCACTTATTAAAGACTTTTTAGTTACCTAAATATGGGACTTTCGGGAATACCTAAGAGCCTAAGAGGCAGATGTATGAAGCTCTGGAAAGTGCAGAGTGATAAACGACCAGCCGCTCAGCTCCTAACTGTAATGTTACAAGATGTATTTGAAAAATGACAGTTAGGAGCTGAGTGGTTGGTCATTTATCACTCTCCACTTTATCACTTCCCAGAGCTTCATACGTCTGCCCAGAGTTTTTTGTGCCCTGTGCCAGAAAGAGCATTGACGCCCTCCCATTTTTCAAATAGGGACACAAAAAAGGGTCATAGCCTCATGGGGAAGGGCCAGGGAAGAGATGGGGAGGCCAGGAGATGCTGGGGATGAAATAAGAGGAAGCTACAAGTGAGAATGATAACAAACAGAAAATTGACAGGCCTGAACAGCAGCCCTTGTCCTGCGGTGCCCTGTGCCATGGCAAAGGCCACACTACCCTAGTTACAGCCCTGTGTCTGCCCCACAGCCTGTAAAGTGACAGTTAGGAGCTGACTGGTTGGTGTTGCAGTTGGCTCCCATAAAAGATATGTTAGAGAGCTGATATGTGTAATACTTATTGCGCATAGTCTGTCAAAAGAAAGCAGGTACTGGTGTGTACAAATAAAATGTTTTTCTCTCAACAAAGATGTAAAATTGACAGTTAACTTCTACATTTTAAGGGGGAGATATAATAGAGCTTAGAGAGAGATAAAATTGGAGATAAAAAGCACCAACCAGTCAGCTCCAAACTGTCGTTTTTCAAACACAGTCATTTGAGACATAAAGTAAGAATTTTTTTGTTAACAAGTGTATTTAGTAGAAAGCATTTCTTATGTGATTGCAAGATTATTTTATAGAAAACTGTATTTTATGTTATTTGCAAATCTCATTCTAATTATTCATTTAATTATAGGTATTTTTCTGTTAAAGGGACTACCTTTTATTGCTCTTTTTTGTATGATTTGTACTGCTTACTACTGTATATCTTGAGCCTTGATGGCTTTGAAAGGATCTTTCTCCCTGATTTTCATCCACCACAGAAACCCGACTAGGTAGTATTTGAGGTGGTGTCTAGCTGTACCTCTGTGCTTTTATGTTACACCACTTGGTCAAAGCCCACACCCTTTCTGCAAACTCTGCATGGGCGCCGCTGACCAGGTCCACAAAGAGGTACCTGTGATTTACCTGGAAGTGCTTGAAGTCTGATTCTTCTACTTCTTAGGTCTTTTAACTATGCCAGGAATCTGAATAAATAATGGTGCCCCAGGTATTCTGTCAGAAATTACAGCTAACAGGGTTTTGGCACTTCTGTCCGGCACCTCAAACAAGAAGACATCACAGCTCTTGCAAACCACGCCTCCAAAAACCCACAGTTATGGAAGCACCCGGCATGCAATGTTCTGCTTGGTGAAGGGGTTTTCATTGGTCTCCATGATCAGTCTGGGGGCCCTAATTTTCAGCTGAGGTAAACTTTGAAGGTAAGCTGCACAAACCTCAGGTAGTTATTCCAGTCCATGACCATGCTGCTGCACAGATCCTGCTGTCGTCGGCACCAGTCGATTAAAGTCAGCTGTTCTAACCAGCCATAGATGAAGCAGAGAGTGCTGACAAAGGGTAAGCAGCTGCCCTCAAATTCCCCACTGTCAGGTTTTAGCTTGACATTTTTTATTGTTTTACTTCCAGAAAATCTTTGTCCCATAGTATAACTTGGCCCTTCTGTTGGAGAAATGCCACAGCCTCCCTCTCCGTTCATGGCAAATACCACATTTTGATCATCCCTTCCTTCTAACAACCACAATGATGGAGAGCAATCATTAACAACAAAGTATTGATTTACAGTTAAAACAGTCAAGGGGGACTGCCAACTGCACAATGGATCAAATGTCATTGTCTTTATCCAGGAAAAGCAACAAAGATCATTATCCCTATTAAAAAAAGACCAATAACAGGTAGTCTAAAGTAGTCCCTTTACCAGCAATGTACACATTTTAGTGACCCATTATAGTCTATATTTAGGTTCATTTGAAATAAGTCTAAAAATACTTTTCATAATAGTTTGTCTCACATTGTGGTTGGATAGGAAAATCATGCCTCTCTGCCGGGGGGGTGATTTAAATTGTGAGTTGCCCCTGAAGGAAGGTGGAGAATGAATACACTACATAGGTAACTCCAGCCTGTATTCTCACCTCTACAGGTATTACAACAGAAGAGATGACACCTGAGATCTTAAATTGAACAGCAGATAACAAAGAGTCAAGGTAGTGATATATAGACATAACTGTAGGTAGTCAGGGCAGTATTTGATTGACCTACATATGGATAGGCTTTCTGGGGGACACAGATGCCCTGCATGCACAAGTCAGGCAGAATCCTTGGACAATGATGCTTAACTCGTGGATCCTCATAAAGTACATGCCCTGGGGCTTCCACAAATTCATCCCAACCCTTTACAATGCATAAAAATTATGGATCTTTTTATGAATACTCACAACCAATTAATGGGAATATGTTAAATAGATGAACTATCTTGAGATAAAAGTAGTATTATATGCTGATCCCATGGTCTGTAATCAGTTTTCAGTAATATGTGTATGCAAATACATCTGTGGTCCCTAAAATAAGACTAAAAAAGTAATGTAAATGAGATCTTACTTAAAATTTTGTGTTAAAAAGATCCAATAACAATTTTACTGAATGTGAGACTACAAAATGGAGTCCCAATTTCTTTCTTTAACATGAAAGCGCCACAACTAGATAGCTATGATCAATATATTAATCTTGTAATAGTCAGCACCTCCAATTATTACTATGTTTCACTAGTTGTGTGTGCATGTACAGTCGACTCCAAAATTATAGGCAACTAAATTCAATAAATAGATACATAAACCACACATTGAGTGATAATTTGGGCATAAACAAAATGGCAAGCTGCAAGTTTTTATTTTCCGAGTGGGCCAAAAGTAATAGGGTGAGAGTCTAAAAAAATGTGAGAGTTTAGCAGTAAACTCTCACATTGGTCAAGTTTTATTTCCAAAATTGGAAAATATCTGTATAAGAGTTTAAATCATGAGATTTTTTTTAGTCTAAAAACATGCGAGTTTGCATGTTCTCGGACTCTATTACATTGGCAGAGTTTAAAAAGTGCGAGAGTTTACTGCTAAACTGTCACATGTTCTAAATTCTCAGCCTTTTACATTTGGCCCACAACGTTTTTAAAAAAACATATGTCCCACAAATGGCACGCTCATTATTATTATTGGGTGAAGCCTCACCTGATGCAAATAACAGCACTGAGACACTTTCTGTAATTCTTAACAAGGTTGGATAGCACGTGATGAGGAATCTTTGGACCAGGCACCCATGCAGAACATTCCCAGTTCCTTTATATTCTTGGGTCGGCGATTGTGGATTGCTCTTTTCAATACCACTACAAGTAAGAATTGGGTTTGAATCTAAATTTCTGAGAGGGCTATTGCCAAATTTTGATTTTGTGTTCTGACAATCATTTCAGTGTGGATTTGGGGGTCATTGTCTTGCTGAAAGGTCCACCAACAGCCAAGATTCAGCCTTCTGGTAATGAAAAATAGATTTTGGCCTAAAATCTACTGTTATAAAGTGGAATTCATTAAGCCACTGACTCCCTGGACCACCAGTAGCATAACAGCTCCAAAACATTAATAATCCACCACTGTATTTGACAGTGGATATCAGGTGCTTTTCTTGGTATTTAGGGCTTAATTCAGAGGCGGCCGTACGGTCTACGACCGAATGGCCGCCTCGATGTTTGGCCAGTGCGCATGCGCACGAGGGAGCCGGCTCCCTCGTGCGCATGCGTGAGACCCGCTACGACCGACAGCTGTTCAATGATTTTATTGCTTTTTTTAATATCACCTTGATTGTACTTAATGGTAATTTCAAGTGAATATATTCTTTTTATAACCATTTCCTAGTCTATATAAAACCTTTTGTCTCATTCGAGTTGTCTGTTCTTTGGTTTGAGCCATGTTGATGAATGATAAATGGATTACCTTGTATATATATATATATATATATATATATATCCCAAAGAAACAGGAAATGGTCATAGCCAACAATAGAGTTCCTGAAGATTAGGAGCAATGAAAATAAATAGTTTTTTTGCACTAGGATGCAAATTATTATTTTTTCTTCTTAAATATTATTTAGGGGTGCTTATAATTTACTCCATATTTTTGAAAGAATACACTACTCTTAATATAGACAACCGTTTTGTAGGAATGTATGCTATATAAATGGTAAGCAGTTCCTCCTAATATTTTGAGGAACATTTGAATCATTATATCTATTGATTATTTTATATGCTTGTTTATGCTCAATATTTAATGCTGTAGTTGACTGTATGTATTAATGTATGTGGCTTGTTCACTGCTATGATACATTTCCAAGATGAATAAAAAACATTGTCTGCAAACGATTGTAACATGTACTGGGCTAATAATCTCTGTTAGATTTTTGAGACATATGAATGCAATAAAGAAAAAAATCCTATCAAAAGTTAAAATGCAACTTCTGTCGCTAGGAATGCTTTGATTTCAGTATGCTTCATAACAATCATATGTATTATTTAAGATATGTGCATATTTTATTAACTGAAAACAGGTGGCCAGACTCATGATGGTCCATTTTTAGAAATGAAAAGTATACTCCTTATGCTTACTTGCTGTGCAAATGAAGGAACATTATTTAATTTGAACTTAATTAAATGTGTTTTACTGAGATCTAACATACAGTAGGTGGATTGTTTATCTGTGAAGCTTAAGTTCTTGACATATATTTGCAGAGAAACAACTAAAACAAAAACCCTAATATTATTATTGTCCAGTGTTTAAAAAGCACCAAAACACTCTGCAATACTTTACAGTAAAAGAAAATGTGATACAAACAGGAAACCTAAATTGAAGGGCTTTATGCCATTGTCCATAAGAACCTACATTTTAAAGTAAGTCAGATCATTTGAGACATAAGTATTGAGAAGACTGAAGGAGATTCCATGAAGAGGAGATAAGATCAAATTTAAATGTGTCAGTTTACCAAAAAATGGTATATGGTACTAGTGCCATAGAAAGGTGTCTGTGTGCCCTTGGATGGCACCCCCACCACTTGTCTCCTAGGGCACATGATGTCAAACCACAAGAACCAGGGGAACACTAAGAAGCAGAAAAATGAGGGCCGGGCGCATTCTAAGGACATGACCTGTCTATTTATATGTAGCCAGATGCCTCTCAAGGGCATTCCATACGGTGGAAAAGGGTGGAAAAGGCCCCTTCAATGTGCAGTTGAAGCAGTAACTATGCTTCATCCACAATATGAAAGAGTACAGTTTTTACCCTATAAGTGCGAGGCAGCCCAGATAAAATCAACCAAATGAATCACCCCATACTTAAAATAGAAATCGAGAAAACATACAAAAATGTGATAAATCCTGGCACTACAGGTCTAAACACAGCCCCAAATCATTGGTGTATCTATAATGGGTGCAGGGTGTGTGAGCACATGGGCCCCTGGGTCCACACCACATACTCTGCACCCAAATAATTATACTGACCTCTCTGGAGTCCCATGTCAGCACTGCAACAGGAGCAGAAATCACTGGGGAAAAGGCATGGCAGCCATTTTCCCAGAGATTTGAGCATGCACAGTAGAAAAGTCACCAGGAACATAGCGTATACAGGGGCCCCCTCCTCTCTCCCAAATGCTACTTATAATAAATCTAAGTCCACTCAAATGTACTAGAGGGGTTACCTCAAATATAATCTTCTTCTCTTCATTTTAATGTAACATGTAAAGAAAAAATAAATCTTTATGGTGTAGTAAATTGATGTAAATGATGATATCACCCCATGCAGAAATAATGGTATGAGATGCCTCATCCACCTGAAGAGTTGACCTATTGTAGGAGAGAGGGTGATAAAAGACCCCTTTAGGTACATCACTCCCAAGAACACTGTGATCAATGCACATATAAATCAAACACATACTGTATTAATCAATCTCTCTATAAATCCAGGATCCTTACTAATGGGCTTTGTACCTCCAAGTTAGGACCAAAGATATAAAAAAATACTATATAATGTATTTCTGTATGATGTAAAAAACACCTTACAAGGTTTGTATATCCCCTGGTAGATGGTTTGGAATAATAATAGAATACAAATAATATCAATTTCATTCTCTTTGACTTAGTTATGCCCCACCAATCTTCACCTGCAGCTACAGCTCTTATGTAATAAGTGATTGGGATACAGTTGAAGCTCAGTGGGGCATAAAGCAGAAAAAAGGTAGAGAAAAAGGGACTAGCAGGTAATAAAATGAACATGGTGGGCTGCAGGCGAAGGCCAGGGGGTTTCTTGTTGCTAACAACTGCAATATATGGTTAGAACAAATGTTCAAGTACTGTGGTGAATGATTTATTTTCTGCATCTTCTAAATCTGTGTTAGGTTCACATAATTTTGAAATAAAAACTGGGACAAACAAGATCTGAACTGAAACTAACTCAGGCTGCAAATTGACCCTATACTTTGGGTTTCGAATAAGGTAAAACAACTACAGGAACCAATCTTCACAAAACTATTAATAGTATTAAGGGAATGTTGTCTATAGGAAATAACCATTTTGAGTTGTAGATTTCAAATGTAAATATGTACTGTCCATACAGCATACAAGGACCAGAAAGCTGGATAAATTCAAATCGTCTCCTTTCACTTACCTGGAAAATACACACCCTGCAGGCCATAAAGAGCTCTTCAATAGAGGTCTATGAAACAGGTTTGATAAAGATCTACAATGTAACTCCCAGAGCCACTAAAGAGTCAGATCTCAGCTTCCGGTAAAACCACCTTATTTAGTGTATGGAAGTGTATTATTATTATTATTACTATTATTATTATTATTATTATTATTATTAAGAAAGGCTTGGATAATACTTTTAGGGTCCTATTTACTATAATCCACATTTAAAATGCAGTTGTATGATATTTCCAACTAAATTTCCATAGCAAATTTAGAAAATGTCACAGGAATTTATAAAAAATCCCTTGCAGGGACAGAGCTTGCGATAAAGCTCTGTCACTGCGAATCCTGTCCGCAAGCTTCTCCCTATATTTTTTTGGAAAAAATACAGGGAGAATGTGTCTGCGCATGCGCCGGTGGCGGCTACCACAACCCACCCCTTGTATCTGCCCCCCCCTCACAGATTACACTTACCTCCGGTGATCGGGGCTCCGGTGATGTCCTCTGGGGCTCTGATCAGCTGGTCTCCTGGCTCCTGCACTGTGACCCCGGTCAGCTGTTCTATGCAGCAGCTGACCAGGGTCACAGTGCAGGAGCCGAGAGACCAACTGGAGCCCCAGAGGACATCACCAGAGCACCAATCTCCAGTCCCGAGATGCAGGTAAGTTCTTTTTTTAACTATTTTTTTTTTGTGGTGATCAGCTTGTGGTCTATTTAGATCACACAGCAGATCACTGGGGCCCAGCTCCCAGCTTTGCTCTGCCTGTTACAGCAGAGCAGGAGTTGGGGAACTGAGGGAAACTCTGAATATCGCCATCTCCAGGTGGTGTTATTATCACAGGGCTTCCCCCGGTATTTTTTCACTTTTTATTTTTAGTAAAACTGGCCAAATCACATTTCCCATTACAATCATAGGAAATGCAATCTGCTTACTAAAAATTGGATAATTAGGGTTTGGAGTAGAATTTTGCGATTTCTACTCCAATTGCCCTTTAGTAAATTTATGTGATACTAAAATAATGTAAAAAGGGTGTAAAGATCTATGGTGGTGTGAGCCTGTATAATATAAGTAATACATATAAAATATATGCCAATGATAGGTCAATATATGCATATTGATGAATTTCTTTGAATCATATCTGATTATTATATTTATGCTATTTGATGCAGATGTTGATATGAAATATAGCAAATTCTGATTACACCCCACAAATGCTGAATGGGTGTTTAATTTTTGTTGTATAAGCTTATATTTTGATATACTGCTAAGCTGATGCGATTTTCAACTTTTGTTTCTCAATTTCTGTTATATAATCTGGTATAAGAACTGGCAAGATATATAGGGTGGACAAGTTTTTTTGTTTTTCTGTCTATAACTGGTGCTACAATAATTTTCTTGGAGTCCTTCTAAGCGCAATATATTTGTGTGGTTAACTGAGAGAATTTATCTCTGGAACAATATTGCTACAATTGGAATGATAACCTTTTTATAGTTGCTGTCCCTCTATCTTTCATTCTTCCCTTGCATACCCTTTCTCCAATTATTTTTGGTGTATTTCCCCTTATGATGCTATAATTGTGTGTATAGCCAAATGGATAACTCTACAATATATTCACCCTATTTTTTCTGTTATTGAAAGTTAATTTTCTACTTTCTTAGAACAGATTTGGATACCACATTTCATGTGACTATATTTTACACATAACCTAATTTGCACTTTATTTTATGAGTATATAAATAAAAATTGTGATTTTAAGTTTACAAACACACACTACAGTGATACTAAGAGTTCCCCAGAAAGGACTCTTCTTGTCTTGTATTGGGCATGAAATTCAATAGTTGGTAGACTATTTTCTGACTCCAAGGAGCACCACTAACAATTAACAAGTTGAAGAAGAGAATTACTCTCCCAGAATTATATTTTTTTACAGTTGGTTTATAGAATACATAATCTCTCTTGTGCATAATCTTTTCCCTGATACCCTTCCCCTTCATTTTATTTTGAGGTGGTCAAAATTGTCTGGAAATTACTGGAAATTAATGTAATTGAGGTTAATACTGTAGGAACAAAAATGGGCCCAAATGATGTGATTTTAGTTGTTTTTAGCAACTTTTGAAAAAAAATACAGATCCAAAACCAAAACATGTGAGGGTTGGTTTAGGCAAAACCAAAACCCGATGACAAATTAAATCCAAAACCCGGGGGTTGGCACACATCTCTACTTTGATGATGTGTCTGATGGTAGTGTGTAAAGATGCAGGAAGCGGGATTGCTGCATCTAAAGACCCACAAAGTGGGTATCCCAGTCCTTGCACATTCAGGGCTTTTACCAGCATTAGCATAACGTTGCAGCTGCCTCTACGGCAAAAGAAGTTAAAGCGGTTGCAGCAGCGTACTACTTAAAATCAGGCCCATAGTGGAAAGTGTGGTGTACCCTATGTATATATATGTTTCATACATTTTTGAAAATTGTTAATGTTACATTTTAAATGAGATAGTTATTTTTTACTCTGCAAGTAGTATGTTTCTCTGCTGGTGGATGATTTAATTGACTAAACTTGTTGAACAGCTGTTGATCTGTGTGGCTTGTGATTGGTCAATTTTAATAATGTTATTGTCCATAGCGGTATGAGCCCCACTTTTCCCCTCAAATGCATCTATGGATTCCAAGATAGGACACAGAATTCATCATCATAATATATTCCCCATCAAATATGTGTGTGTTTTCTTCTCTAAATAATCCTAGCTTAATAAAATAAAATGCTTTAAGGAGTTTTTAGTGCACTCTCATTTTACTTTGTTTTTTCCCTTTGTTTTATTTTTTCCTTCACCTTTCCCTTCTTCCCTCCCCCGCCTCCACCTGTTTAGTGTGGAAGAGTAGGGAAGAGCAGGTTCTGAGGAGGGAAAGTATGGTAGGCTGCTTTGTAAAGAACAGGCTCCAGGGAGCGGTGAGGCGATGTGGTGGAGAGCGTTGCTGGTATAGCTGCAGTATAGAAGGTTTAGACCGCATGCAGCAACGAGTCTAACATCTTATTGCGTGTGCTGTATCCGACAGGCTATGAAGTATTAAAAAGTGATATTAGTTTCAATAAAATAAATAAAAGAAAATGTATTTATAATTATAGAATTATATATTAGGTTAGTGATCACTAAACTAAGGGCCTATCCAATTAACCGAGGTAATGCAAAAACTTAACGTGTGTTAACGTTACCACACACTTTGGGGCTTTTGGTGCGCTAAATTCGTGTCTTTTACCTATGCGCACTTCCGTTTTTCAAACTATCCTATTCCAAAAGACGCGATGTTGCCCACATAAAAAGGAAAACTTGACATAGGAATACAGGATAGAAGTGTATTACTGGCCCTAATAAAAGTATTTGGGGTTTTTAAGTTTTGTCAAATGGCTGTTATATGCATTTTTCTATAACAGTGGAAAACTGGTGTAAAGCAAGTTTTTGTGTCCAAAATAAATGCTGCAATTATATTGGGAGTTCATTAAAATGGGTCCAAGAATATTTTGTGTCATTTTAGAGCACTTATAAAAAATTTGTATACATACACTTGGTGCAGCCAGCTGCAATGTTTAAAACACATGTCCCATCCATACAGTCCCCCAAAATACCAGACCCAATACTTTAAACCCATTTTCCATCACTTTAAATGTTTTCACCCCAAAACTGTCATGTCATTATTGGCCACTTAAACTAATCAGAATAATCATTTTGCTTATTTTGTCATTAGGAGGGGGGTGTTCAAGGGGTTCTAAACCAAGTCTAGAAATTTGTAGCCAAAAATACGGGATCTGCACAATTTTTCACTGAGATGGTGAAAACTTTTTGCCAATTTTTGTCTATGTAGAATTCACATGTGTGAAAACCGCGGCAATAGGATAGCACGATATGCATTTTGTGCAAAAAGTTTGCACCGGTGAAAACTTTTCGCAAAAACACTGGATACGGCCCTAAGACTTTACACCTAATAAACAGGAATTATACGCATAAATTACGTGCATAACAGACAACTAATATGTAGTAGATTAATCTCTAATAAACAGTACCATATTATTATTTGATGTGTTATATAAACAGTTCAGTTTCCTCAATGCAAAATATAATACTTATATTACAAAAAATTACAGAAATATCTTTATCATAAATAAATATTTCTCAAATGATTGAAGACATCACAAGGACTTTAATTTAATTGAAATCTGCTACATACAATAAAATGTATAGGAATGTCATTAATATAATAAATAGCAAAGTAAATGAATTGAGCACGATAATAAAATGAAGCATTAGCATGTACAGGATGGATCACTGAAGGCACTTAGACATAGGGTGAATGAACAATGCTGATCTGTTAAGCGTGCAAATATCTTTACGCTTTATGTTCGGTAACATAGCTAAAAGATATGCATCAGATTGCTGCAATGTTAATCTTCAGATGATGTCTAATGCTTTAGCCTCTGCTACAGTAGCTGCAATTAGTCAGTCTGGCACAGAGAGAGGCTCACCAGTTTCTTAAAGTCAACTCCTTGCATGTCACAATGTTCACACACATAGGCAAATCGAGATTTGCTTTGGGCACACAGTAGAGTACTTGTATTCTTCTCTAAAAGTGATCATTACAAAAATGGAATAATAATATCATGATGGTATTTTACATGACATGATAGGGTCATTTACACTGTAAAAAATAGATCAATGCAGTGCAAAGAAAATGGTTTCTTTTTACTTATTATTTGTTAAAATACTGATTTTGCCACTATTTTCCACTGCTAATCCCTCAATTCCCTATAGTTTCCCAACCAAAGCTAGAGAAGTGTGATGGCACTACCTAGTTGACATAGTGGATCTAATTCTGAGATAGAGGTTTGCAGAACATGTCTTCTGTGTCAGCACACTGTGCATGTTCCTGAACCTTTGATAAACAAGTAAGGGTGAGGCAGAGTTCTATGCATTTCAATCGCATCGCCTCTTGTGACTGAAGGGGCATAACTATGCAATAGCAGGGAGCTCTCACAAAGTTCATTGAGGGTGTGATGTCAGACTTGTGGGCTAAAAAGAGTTGGACAGAAGCATAAATACACCACTTTCTAGGCATATCACTTGCACCAAGTATAGGCTGGTGCAGGTGCGTACTGATGATAATGACAGGTAGCAAACTATAGGTGGGTATACACCTGACAGATATATCTGCAGATGATAGTCGTTCATACACACTGAACAACCATCATCTGCATGTTGCAGTGAGTCGGGCCGGACTGGGGGCAGGTAGGGGGCGTGGCCTAACCATGGGAGGCGTGGCCATGCACCCTTCGAAGAAAAAAAACTTTTGTGACGCGGCACTGCGTGCTGGGGAGGGGGGTGCTGTGTGCCCCTCAGCCCGGAACAGAGCCAATGGGGGGCACAATCAACGTGATCGCTCCCCCCTATCGCATAGGAGACAGCTCGGGCTGCTGCTTTAGCAGCCTCGGACAGTCTCCCAGTGCAGCCCAGCACACAGCAGCGTGTGCTAGGCTGCTGTGGATGGGGAGCTGTGCCGGACTCGGGTAAGTAGTACCCACTTACGGCCCCCCCCCCTCTGCATCCCTGTGTATGGGCAATCAGCTGATCACCCGTACACACTTGCCGATGGACAGATGTGTCTGCAGACATATCTGTTCATTGGCTTTGCAGCACAGCCAATGCGATATGTCTGTGAACGACGTTATTCACAGACATATCGTCTGTACACACTCGCTGACGGGTGCACGATATATTGGCCAATCAATTGATCGGCCAACATATTGGCCAGTGTGTACCCAGGATAAGCCCCAGATTTATCAACGAGTGATATTCTTTTTTGTCACTCGTTACCAATCTTAACTGATGCTCCAACCAATCAGCTCCTAACTGTCATTTTTCAAACACATAAGAGTTAGTGATAAAAAAGAGTATCACTCATTGATAAATCTGGGCCTAAATGTCTAGATAGAGGCACGTGCACTGTAAAGATGCAATGTTGGAGTAATTATGGCCAACTTGCCAAACCTGCTCCCACCCTCTCAACACATCTGCCTGCGTTCAACTCAGCATCAAGTCTTTTATCTTTACTGAGCCACTAAATCAATTCATATTTATTTTAACTTCTGTACTTTGCATGCTGAATATAATTATTATACAGTGGAAAGTATTAAGATGATATCAAATGTCCCATAATCTGACCATGTTCATTTTCATATTGACTACTCAATATAAGTCTGACATACACAAATGTCACCTTCTGTCATGTATTTTCAAGTCATGCATTAAACGCCTTTTAGGAGCATTAATTACATCAGTGATAGAATCAATGTGACCTCTAGAAGACATGAAAAGGTGTTTTCTTACAAATGTATTTAGAGTATTTTTATTACTTATATCATTTGGGATCTGGTACTTCTTCTAAATATTTGAGGCTATTAGGTTACATTTTGGTGAACAATAAATGCAATAAATAGACACTCTGGGCCTTAGTTACATGTAGGAGTAATTACAGCTGGAAGGTGTTTGAGGGGTGATTGAAAAGTAATGAATGCCACTGTTTTCTGTCCCATAGGTAGATGTGGCAATGCTATACTGGTTATTGTGAAGCTCATACATTGATGTGTTTGAACCTGCTTTTGCCGCTGTCTTCTTTGTTTGGTCACAGCAAGTGGAAGATCTTCGTACGTTTCGTCATTGCGGATGAGGAAGACGCGTTTGTGAGTTTTTTATTTAAAAAAATCAGTCTCATTACATCAGCCTTCGTAATATTACACCTTGGAAATGTGCAGGCAAGTTTAGAGCTTCAACCCTTTTAGCATCACACCACATTAGTCAGAGATGGACGCAATCTCGATGTTGGGTACATTAGAGCATTTTATTGCTACTGCTGCACTGCGCATATGTGGTGATGGATTAGCGACAGTGTTTACAGAGTGGATTTCTTTGCAAAGTGAGTGACAGGTAGTCAGTGTTTGGGGGAGGTAACAGTGGTTAGAAAAACACAGGCGTGTCTGGGACATTTTCTGGGCTTGTCCTAGTGATCCTCTGCAAACTTGTTAGCAGCTGCAGAGGCCTCAGCGTCTTAGGAGAGCTGTTCTGTCTGAGACATCATAGGCTGACTTAGAAGTTGGATGTTTGATCGATGTGATGCCGATGTGTCCGATGCTCCTGTTTCTGTACCTACGTGGCGGTGGTGGGCGTCTCACTGCACAAGACATATTTGTGCAGATCCGCTGCGTATGGAATCTCAATCGTGACAGCATTTGCAGCCATCTCTGAATCAGCCCTTAAATTGCAATGTGAAAATAAAGTTGCCCAGTATATGTGTGATACATTCACAAGCATACAGTGTTTCACAACATGCAAAAATCACAATGCATCTGCAGGTCTTACATTCCGTGTTGTTTGCCCAGGTGCACATCTGAACTAGGGGTGAGCGGGTTCGGATTTCTGAAATCCGAACCCCCCCGAGCCCCCCCGATCCGAGTCCGATCCGAATCAGGCTCGACTTTTCCCGCCTGACTCGGATCTGAAATCGAGGCAAAACGTCATCATCCCGCCTTCCGAGTCTCGCGGGTTTTGGATCCTATATAAAGTACCCACGTCGGCGCCATTTTCTCACTCGGCTGTGGACAGTGAAGAGGGAGGGTGGGAGTTAGGGCTGTGTAGTGTAGTGTAGTGTAGTGCTGCTGTTGTCCACTACTTCAAAGTCCATAGGGGCTGGCTGTGTTGTGCTTTGCTGCTGTTGTTAATAGGGGCTGTGTCCACTACTTCAAAGTCCATAGGGGCTGGCTGGACTGTGTTGTGCAGTCAGTTCTCCATAGGGGCTGTGTCCACTCCAAAGTCCTGTGCAGTGTCCCAGTCCTAAAGGAGTGCTGCAGTGTTGTCCAGGGGGTGCTCTGTCCATCAGGGGTGCTCCCCCCAAGTGCTAAAAAAATAATATATTTTCTGTGTTTGTGAATTGTGTGCGCAGTAGCCGCACGTGCATCAACAAAGTAGTGCCAAGCGTGCGCCTGTGTCATAAGTAAAGGGCCGGCTGGCTTGACCTTTAAGGGTGCTGTAACCCCCGAAAGTACACTCCAGTCCAAACCAAAAAAAAAATGATTTTCTGTGTTTGTGAATTGTGTGCGCAGTAGCCGCACGTGCATCAACAAAGTAGTGCCAAGCGTGCGCCTGTGTCATAAGTAAAGGGCCGGCTGGCTTGACCGTTAAGGGTGCTGTAACCCCCGAAAGTACACTCCAGTCCAAACCAAAAAAAAAATTATTTTCTGTGTTTGTGAATTGTGTGCGCAGTAGCCGCACGTGCATCAACAAAGTAGTGCCAAGCGTGCGCCTGTGTCATAAGTAAAGGGCCGGCTGGCTTGACCGTTAAGGGTGCTGTAACCCCCGAAAGTACACTCCAGTCCAAACCAAAAAAAAAATTATTTTCTGTGTTTGTGAATTGTGTGCGCAGTAGCCGCACGTGCATCAACAAAGTAGTGCCAAGCGTGCGCCTGTGTCATAAGTAAAGGGCCGGCTGGCTTGACCGTTAAGGGTGCTGTAACCCCCGAAAGTACACTCCAGTCCAAACAAAAAAAAAATTATTTTCTGTGTTTGTGAATTGTGTGCGCAGTAGCCGCACGTGCATCAACAAAGTAGTGCCAAGCGTGCGCCTGTGTCATAAGTAAAGGGCCGGCTGGCTTGACCGTTAAGGGTGCTGTAACCCCCGAAAGTACACTCCAGTCCAAACCAAAAAAAAAATTATTTTCTGTGTTTGTGAATTGTGTGCGCAGTAGCCGCACGTGCATCAACAAAGTAGTGCCAAGCGTGCGCCTGTGTCATAAGTAAAGGGCCGGCTGGCTTGACCGTTAAGGGTGCTGTAACCCCCGAAAGTACACTCCAGTCCAAACCAAAAAAAAAATTATTTTCTGTGTTTGTGAATTGTGTGCGCAGTAGCCGCACGTGCATCAACAAAGTAGTGCCAAGCGTGCGCCTGTGTCATAAGTAAAGGGCCGGCTGGCTTGACCGTTAAGGGTGCTGTAACCCCCGAAAGTACACTCCAGTCCAAACCAAAAAAAAAATTATTTTCTGTGTTTGTGAATTGTGTGCGCAGTAGCCGCACGTGCATCAACAAAGTAGTGCCAAGCGTGCGCCTGTGTCATAAGTAAAGGGCCGGCTGGCTTGACCGTTAAGGGTGCTGTAACCCCCGAAAGTACACTCCAGTCCAAACCAAAAAAAAAATTATTTTCTGTGTTTGTGAATTGTGTGCGCAGTAGCCGCACGTGCATCAACAAAGTAGTGCCAAGCGTGCGCCTGTGTCATAAGTAAAGGGCCGGCTGGCTTGACCGTTAAGGGTGCTGTAACCCCCGAAAGTACACTCCAGTCCAAACCAAAAAAAAAATTATTTTCTGTTTGTGAATTGTGTGCGCAGTAGCCGCACGTGCATCAACAAAGTAGTGCCAAGCGTGCGCCTGTGTCATAAGTAAAGGGCCGGCTGGCTTGACCATTAAGGGTGCTGTAACCCCCGAAAGTACACTCCAGTCCAAACCAAAAAAAAAATGATTTTCTGTGTTTGTGAATTGTGTGTGCAGTAGCCGCACGTGCATCAACAAAGTAGTGCCAAGCGTGCGCCTGTGTCATAAGTAAAGGGCCGGCTGGCTTGACCGTTAAGGGTGCTGTAACCCCCGAAAGTACACTCCAGTCCAAACCAAAAAAAAAATTATTTTCTGTGTTTGTGAATTGTGTGCGCAGTAGCCGCACGTGCATCAACAAAGTAGTGCCAAGCGTGCGCCTGTGTCATAAGTAAAGGGCCGGCTGGCTTGACCGTTAAGGGTGCTGTAACCCCCGAAAGTACACTCCAGTCCAAACCAAAAAAAAAATTATTTTCTGTGTTTGTGAATTGTGTGCGCAGTAGCCACACGTGCATCAACAAAGTAGTGCCAAGCGTGCGCCTGTGTCATAAGTAAAGGGCCGGCTGGCTTGACCGTTAAAGGGTGCTGTAACCCCCAAAAGTACACTCCAGTCCAAACAAAAAAAAAATTATTTTCTGTGTTTGTGAATTGTGTGCGCAGTAGCCGCACGTGCATCAACAAAGTAGTGCCAAGCGTGCACCTGTGTCATAAGTAAAGGGCCGGCTGGCTTGACCGTTAAGGGTGCTGTAACCCCCGAAAGTACACTCCAGTCCAAACCAAAAAAAAAATTATTTTCTGTGTTTGTGAATTGTGTGCACTGTGGCTGCACGTGCATCAACAAAGGAGCAGCGCCAAGCGTGCGCCTGTGTCCCATAAGTAAAGAGCCGGCTGGCTCATTTCTTAAAGGGTGGTGTAACCCACAAAGTGCACTACTCTCCAGCAAAAATAAAATAATATTTTCTGTGTTTGTGTGCGCTTTAGCCGCACGTATATATATCAATATAACATAAATGGAGGACCAAACTTTCTCCGATAAAAATAAAATAGGGAAAGATCAAGAACCACTTCCTCCTAGTGCTGTTGCTGCTGCTGGGAGTTGTTCATCATCCCAGAGAGGAAGTAGGAACATCACTACTTTTACTAAACAATTGACCCTCCAACAGTCCCTAGCGATGAGGATGAAGTACGACAGCAGTCATCCTGAAGCAAAACGTATAACTGAGGCCTTGACTGCTATGTTGGTGTTAGACGTGCGTCCGGTATCCGACATTAGTGCAGTGGGATTTAGACAATTGATGGAGGTAGTGTGTCCTCGGTTCCAAATCCCGTCTAGATTCCACCTGCATCCTCAAAGCAGCAGCGACAAGCGTGCGTCTGTCTGTTAAAGGGTGGTGACACCCTCAAAGTGTGCTACACAAACAATTAAAATATTGTTCTTTTTTTTTCTGTCTTTGTGAATTGTGTGGGCTGTAGCCACACCTGCATCCTTAAAGCAGCAGCGACAAGCGTGCTTCTGTCTGTTAAAGGGTGGTGACACCCTCAAAGTGTGCTACACAAACAATTAAAATATTGTTCTTTTTTTTTCTGTCTTTGTGAATTGTGTGGGCTGTAGCCGCACCTGCATCCTTAAAGCAGCAGCGACAAGCGTGCGTCTGTCTGTTAAAGGGTGGTGACACCCTCAAAGTGTGCTACACAAACAATTAAAATATTGTTCTTTTTTTTTTGGTCTTTGTGAAATGTGTGGGCTGTAGCCGCACCTGCATCCTTAAAGCAGCAGCGACAAGCGTGCGTCTGTCTGTTAAAGGGTGGTGACACCCTCAAAGTGTGCTACACAAACAATTAAAATATTGTTCTTTTTTTTTCTGTCTTTGTGAATTGTGTGGGCTGTAGCCGCACCTGCATCCTTAAAGCAGCAGCGACAAGCGTGCGTCTGTCTGTTAAAGGGTGGTGACACCCTCAAAGTGTGCTACACAAACAATTAAAATATTGTTCTTTTTTTTTTGGTCTTTGTGAAATGTGTGGGCTGTAGCCGCACCTGCATCCTTAAAGCAGCAGCGACAAGCGTGCGTCTGTCTGTTAAAGGGTGGTGACACCCTCAAAGTGTTCTACACAAACAATTAAAATATTGTTCTTTTTTTTTCGGTCTTTGTGAAATGTGTGGGCTGTAGCCGCACCTGCATCCTTAAAGCAGCAGCGACAAGCGTGCGTCTGTCTGTTAAAGGGTGGTGTAACTCTCAAAGTGCTCCAAAAAATAAAAAACTATTTTTTTAATGTGTTTGTGACTTGTGTGCGATGTAGCCGCACCTGCATCCTTAAAGCAGCAGCGACAAGCGTGCGTCTGTCTGTTAAAGGGTGGTGACACCCTCAAAGTGTGCTACACAAACAATAAAAATATTCTTCTTTTTTCTGTCTATGTGAATTGTGTGGGCTGTAGCCGCACCTGCATCCTTAAAGCAGCAGCGACAAGCGTGCGTCTGTCTGTTAAAGGGTGGTGACACCCTCAAAGTGTTCTACACAAACAATTAAAATATTGTTCTTTTTTTTTCGGTCTTTGTGAAATGTGTGGGCTGTAGCCGCACCTGCATCCTTAAAGCAGCAGCGACAAGCGTGCGTCTGTCTGTTAAAGGGTGGTGTAACTCTCAAAGTGTTCCAAAAAATAAAAAACTATTTTTTTAATGTGTTTGTGACTTGTGTGCGATGTAGCCACACTTGCATCCTCAAAGCAGCAGCGACAAGCGTGCGTCTGTCTGTTAAAGGGTGGTGACACCCTCAAAGTGTGCTACACAAACAATTAAAATATTGTTCTTTTTTTTTCTGTCTATGTGAATTGTGTGGGCTGTAGCCGCACCTGCATCCTTAAAGCAGCAGCGACAAGCGTGCGTCTGTCTGTTAAAGGGTGGTGACACCTCAAAGTGTTCTACACAAACAATTAAAATATTGTTCTTTTTTTTTTGGTCTTTGTGAAATGTGTGGGCTGTAGCCGCACCTGCATCCTTAAAGCAGCAGCGACAAGCGTGCGTCTGTCTGTTAAAGGGTGGTGACACCTCAAAGTGTTCTACACAAACAATTAAAATATTCTTCTTCTTTTTTCTGTCTTTGTGAATTGTGTGGGCTGTAGCCGCACTTGCATCCTCAAAGCAGCAGCGACAAGCATGCGTCTGTCTGTTAAAGGGTGGTGTAACCCTCAAAGTGTGCTCCACAAACAATAAAAATATTCTTTTTTTTTTCTGTCTTTGTGAATTGTGTGGGCTGTAGCCGCACTTGAATCCTCAAAGCAGCAGCGACAAGCGTGCGTCTGTCTGTTAAAGGATTACATCGGTGACAGCATCCAAGTAGGCATGTCAGACAGTCCATACCTGTACTGGCAGGAAAAAGAAGCAATTTGGAGGTCCCTGTACAAACTGGCTCTATTTTACCTGAGTTGCCCCCCCTCCAGTGTGTACTCCGAAAGAGTGTTTAGTGCAGCCGGGAACCTTGTCAGCGAAAGGCGTAGGAGGTTGCTTCCACAAAATGTGGAGAAGATGATGTTCATAAAATGAATTATCAACTCTTCCAGGGAGACCAGCCTCCAGAACGTACAGAGGGACCTGTGGTTCCAGCAGGGACGAATTAATACTCTGTGAGGATGAGGATGTACACACTGAAGAGGGTGAGGAATCGGTGGATGAGGAGGATGAGGATGACATCTTGCCTCCGTAGAGCCAGTTTGTGCAGGGACAGATAAATTGCCAGCTTGTTTTGTGGGGGCCCAAACGAACCAATCATTTCAGCCACAGTTGTGTGGCAGACCCTGGCGCTGAAATGATTGGTTTGTTAAAGTGTGCATGTCCTGTTTATACAACATAAGGGTGGGTGGGAGGGCCCAAGGACAATTCCATCTTGCACCTCTTTTTTTTCTTTGCATTATGTACAGTTTGGGGCCTAGTTTTTCAATGCCATCCTGTCTGCCACTGCAGTTTCACGCCTAGATGGGTCACGTGTTTGTGCCGCCCACTTGTGTCGCTTAGCATAGTCATCCAGCTACCTCGGTGCAACCTTTTGGACATAAAAACACTATTGTGAGGTGTGAGGTATTCAGAATAGACTGGAAATGAGTGGAAATTAAGGTTATTGAGGTTAATAATAGCATAGGAGCAGAAAAACCTACAAATTCTGTGATTTTAGCTGTTTTTATGCTTTTTTTCAAAAAAATACAGATCCAAAACACAAAACCCAGAACCCAAAACACGCAAGGGTGGTTTTGGCAAAACCAATCCAGATCCAAAACACGAAGAAAGATCCAGATCCAAAACCAAAACACAAAACACGAAAAGTGGCCGGTGAACACCCCTAATCTGAACCCTTTAACTGTATTTGTTCCATGTGCATAATTCATTTAGAATCTTGAATTGATCAAAACTCTTTCAAAATATCTTGAAAATCACTATAATAAAATATCACAATAAAATAATATAATAATGCAAATTTTAACTGTATTGGGCATATTTGTCATAGGGTGAAAGACCTTTTGCCATCTTTTGGAAGGTTTGCCAGGTCTCGCTAGTGGTAGCTTCCCCTTGCAAAAAAGCAATGTAAAATAATGAGGATCCTTGGGGTTGGGTTGCAAGTTTAAGGGGTCTATTTACTAACTAAGCTGTGTTAGGATGGAGATAAGGTACCAGCCAATCAGCTCCTAACTGCCATTTTTCAAACACAGCCTGTGACATGGCAGTTAGGGGCTGATTGGCTGGTACCTTATCACCGTTCACTTTATCTCCTAACACAGTTTAGAAAATAGACCTCTTTATATTTTGCTGAAAATATAAACTAATATCTCAGACTTTTAATTTGGAAGATAAACATAGATTTGCAATAGTAAAATAAGCACCAATAACAACTATTTATATAGCCATATACTGTAGATAATCTACACTACATGGCCGAAAGTATGTTGACAGCCATTATTAATGTGTCTGCAATTTCAGCCACACCTTTTGTTAACGTGTGAATAAAGCATACTGACGAGAAATCTCCATAGTCAAACATGGGGAGAAAAATGGTTATTCCTGAAGAGTTTAGTGACTTTCAACATGGTGTTGTCATAGAATGCCACCTTCCAACAAGTCAGTTCATGAAATGTCCGCCACACTAGAGATGGCTGTGTCATCTGTAAGTGCTGTTATTGTGAAGTGCAAATGTTTAGGAGTAACAAGTAAGAACAGCTCAGTCGTGAAGTGATAGGCTACACAAGCTCACAGAGTGGGATTGCAGAGAACTGAAGCGCATAGCACATAAATTGCAATATCCTCTGATGCAACACTCAATACTGAGTTCCAAACTGCCTCTTGAAGCACAAGAACTGTTCATCAGGAACTTTATTGCTTAGGTTTCTGTGGTCAAGCATGCGTACACAAGACTTAGATTATCATGCATTGTGGTAAGCGTCATGTGGCGTGGTGTAAAGCACAATGCCACTGGACTGCATTCTCTAGAGCGATGAATCATGCTACCCCATCTTGCAGTTTTATGGATGAATATGGGTGTGGTGAACACCAGGAAAAAAATCCTGCCAACTGTATAGTTTGGTGGAGGAGGAACAATTGTCCATAATTTGTTCAGAGATCCTTATTTTCACTGAAGGGAAATTTTAATGCTATAGCATACAGTGACATTGTAGGTAATTGTGCGTTTACAAATTTGTGTAAAGTTTGAAATGGCTTTTTAGTTTTAGATTGACAGTGCCAACTGCATACCAGGTCTTATCAGCTAACATCCATGGCTGACCATGGCTACACAAATATGCTAATGTTTGCAACTGCTCAGTCAGCATAGAGGTGCCCACTACCGCTTTCTCACATCCGTAAGACCTCACAGTCCTGCGTATACATCTGTAGCATCGAGTAACATTGGCCTTTCACACAGAATTACAGCAGATCTGACCTGTTTCAGAAATTGCAACTCTCATCACACGCAGTGAGTAACTCAAGCTGTGAATGCTGTCACAGTGGTTAATTTATGCACGCCCAGGAAACAGCGTTCAAACGGACAGGCACACCTGCGTTTCTCCAACTCCCACCGTAAATTTCAGTTGCAATCCAATTCCAAACTCGCATTGATGTTTCAGAGGAAATTTGTGTTTTGTTTGTAAGTAAAAATGTCAGGACACAGGGCCTGATTCAGAGCCGGACGCTATTTGTGCTCGCTCGTTCAGAAAAAGAGGCTGGCTATTTAAATGAACCGTTCGCTCTTTGCGGTCTGTTCACGCCTCTATGTCTGAATGAGCGAACAAAACATGCAAACGTAATTTTGAAAAAAATGCCCCCTGGCCGCTCGCATCATACGTCATGTCCGCTATTTATTAGATTAATCGAGTACATCGAAAAGGCGTCTGAACTGCTCGCTATTCTTGTGGTTGGTTTTTCCTACCACAATCATGCGAGCAGTTTTGACTATAAAACAACCAAGTGACGTGGTCAATGACGCTGCTTTGTTAATTATGCACACCCTTAAAACGCCCGTTTTGACCTTTAAGCACGCCTGCGTTCGGATCTCCACTCCCCGTTTTCAAGCACCTTCCCCTGTTACCACCCACAAACGCCTCATTCTGTCACTCAAAATAGCAGGCATTCGCTATTTAGCGAGCACACAATTTTCGGCCGCACTGACTGGTTCGCGCATGCGTATTAAAATCCGTACGCATGCGCAGTTGTGCGAACATCAGTAGGAACGAACGAGCGGCTGCTTACGAGCGGCTCTGAATCAGGCCCACAGTGCAGATCCTCTGGTACATCTATCCCAATGAATAATCATGTACTAGGAGGGCTTTAAATAGCATAATTTGGCCAAGACATGTACATTTTCCAGTAATTTTCTCAAAAAAACTCAATAATGGGTATAAATGATGTGGGACAGATATATGGAAGTGTATTGATGGGAGAGGGTTTTTAAACTTGCAGATAGGAGATAAAAGCATTTATTCTGACTTTTTACAAACTTGTTTACTAATAAAAATGTGTGCAGAGCCCCATGTTTTGGTTTTGGTAAAACCACCCTCAAATGTTATGGTTTTGGGTTTGTCAAAACCACCCTCAAGTGTTTTGGTTCAGATTTGGTTTTTATTTTAGATTTCTTTAAAACTGCACTGCTCTCTTCCTACCTTCCTTTTATCTGCTGTACCCCATCCTGTTAGTACTTTTTTATACTTTCAATAAATAAAAAAAGTTATAAATAAAAGAAACGAAAAACAGTATTTGCTTGCTGGGGTGAGTGCCCATCACCTAGAGTAAGTACAAGATGGCCTGTAAGAATCAGCTTAAGGGTCCTCCTCCCCACTGTCTCACAGCCTTCTTCTCTAGCACTTCTATGACAGCCGTCACCTTCAGAGCTATACTGTGTATGGAGAATTGTGTTGCTAATTGTTACTTGTGTTCTGTTTATATTTTGGTTACTGTATTGTAATGTAATGTTCTGTGTACCCATTGCTGTATGTACGGCGCTGCGAACCACTTGTGGCGCCCTATAAATAAAATGTAATAATAAGAAAGCTATGGACTTGGTATCTGCTCATATAATTTTCTTGTTCAGCTCAAGTGCCCTTTATCCAGCTTTTTTGAAAGTTCTGTTACAAAGAAAGATTTCAATAAAAACTAAGGGCCTGATTCAGACCCACTCGCGAGCGGCTGTCCGCTCGCAAGTGGGTCGATGTTATGGACTGAGCATGCGCACGACGGAGGGAGCTCCTTTGGTGGGCGTACCTCCCTGACGGGGGCGTTCCCACGGGAACACCTCCCGTCAGAAGCCGGCCCACTGACATCACTAGTGATGTCAGTGGGAGTGATTTTGGCTCTGATAGAGCCAAAATCACTCCGGAGCTTGCGGTTGAAAATCTCAACCGCAGGCTCCGGCTCGCAAATTCGATGGTCGCGATGGTCTCGACCATCGCGACCATCACAATACACGCTCGTATAGCCTGTGGGTGGTGACCCACAGCTATACGAGCGTCCAGGAGGACGCTCCATGAAAATGGAGGCCGGCCCTCATTCAGAGCGTGCGCTCTGCTCAGAGCGTACGGCTCTGAATGAGGGCCTAAATCTTCACACATATGTATTCCTTTAAGCAATTTGCAGCCAAAATTGACAGCCATTTTTTCAAATGAGTCACTGCAATTTACCATGCCGATTTGTTAACTGCTGTGAATACAAGTCACCAAATGTAATAAACACAATGGGGGCGATTCAATTCAACGTGAATTGAATAGCACCGAGCGAGCACCAGGAGCTATTCAATTCAGTGCGCTGTGTGGTCGGAGAATGCCAGTTATCACGCCTTAACAAGGGTGTTAAGGCGCGTTTACCGTCATTCTCTGACCAAAGTGACGTGTGTGCAGCTGTTAGCACCGCGCTAAGCAGAAAAACAGCTGCGCGCCCGGTACTTTGGTTGGCTTTCTCCTTGCATCCCAAGGGGGGTGCGAGAAGAAATCCTTAGCACGCCCAAACAGCGCAGTGTATTGAATAGCTGCGGGAGCTCCCTCCCGCGGCTATTCAACATCGCGTTCAATTGAATTCCCCCATTGAGTTAAAAAATTGCTATCAGACACACTGGAAAGAATCACTGAACAAGAGAGATAGTTGTAACAGGCAGGAAAGCTGCACTCACAAGTCAGCAACATGTGTAAAGTATTCAGGTTTGTGCTGTTTTTGGGGGCATGACTCAACGCCCCCCTTTCACATATCACGTGGGGGGTATGCCAAGTGGTTTGGGAGCTGCTTGGTGACACCATACGAGGCAGTGACACAAAAATAACATGGCTGTTCTGCTATTTTGGTGACACTCCTTCAGATGGTGTCACCTGGTGCAATCTGCACCCCCTAGTGATGTCACAGATAGCTTGCTTGTCATACTGTAGTAAAAAAATAATAATAATAGACCATCCTCCTCTCTCCTTCTTGACAGGGCCATGCCACTCAGCATCACTCCAAGATCTTTAACAGGGAGACAAGATTTCCAATCATGCCCTTGCACCTAGGGATGCCCAGGAAAATGATAAATAGCATTGTCCCAAACCTGGTGCCCCTGCTTTGTGGCTACCAGGAAACACTGTAGCATGTCAACAGTAGTATGTCCACTGTCGCAACCTATCATTCAAAAGAAGTTGACAAAACTACATGCAGTGATGCCAACAGGCCCTTTCAGAGGTTCATATAGGCATAGGGAAGCCCAAACCCCTCTTTCTTAAAAAACAAAAATCCACTTAAAATGTATTTTACATTGTTTTTAATACTTAACTGTATTAAAAATTTACAAATAAAAAATGTATACATATACTAATGTACTGAAGTTTTAGAGACTTCAAATTAGAAATGCTTTTCTAGTTATTTTTGGATAAGGAAAAATCCAACTTTCGTGCCACGTCACAGTATTGAGCATGGCCACAGCTCATTCAATCTCTCTTGCCCCATAGTTGAGCAAGTGCCAAAGGGTAGGAATGCTGGCATCTGTAGTCCTACTGTAAAAAAAAATAGTATACATAAATATTATCACTATTACTCCTGCACCCACTGGCCAGGGGTGCAGGGAAGAGCCCCAGGCTTCAGCCCAGGCCTGCGGTGCTCAGGAGAGTGGGGACCCCTTTACTGAGGGGGTTCCCACCTCCCCTGGGATCCCTGGCCTGACTAGTTTGGATGTTAATGCCTTGGCCGGGTTGACCTGGTGAAAGGGTCCCCTGGCTGTGGCACTGCACGCCGCCTAGTTTGAGGCTGGTGGTGGTTTTAAAAATATAGGGAACCCCACGCCATTTTTTCCCCATATCTTTAAAACCATGACTGGCTCACAGAGCCCAGTGCTAGTTCATAAAATACGGGGGACCACTACACATTTTGTCCTCCATACTTTTAGAACCAGGACTGGCTCCCGGAGCCTGGGGCTGGTTATGCTTTTGGGGGTGAACTTCCCCCCTTTTTTTTTTTTATTTAAATTAACCCTTTATTTAAACATTAATACACACAAGCAGTGCCTAACCTTCCGGGAAGTGCCTAACCCTAAAAAAAAATAATAATAAAAATGTCGACCATTTGTGTGTCGACCTTTTGACACTGTTGACCATTTGTATCTGTTGACTTTCTTCCATGTTGACATTTAGTGTTACGACTTTTTGTCCCTGTCGACCTATTGCCTGTCTATCATGTGGGACCAAATGTAATAGGGTGAGAGTTTAGAAAATGCGAGAATATAGCAGTAAACTCTCACACTTTTTAAACTCTGCCAATGTAATAGAGTTTGAGAACATGCAAACTTGCATGTTTTTCAGACTCAAAAAACTTTCATGATTTAAACTCACATCCAGATGTTTCCCCATTTTGAAGATAAGACTCGACCAATGTGAGAGTTTACTGCTAAACTGTCACCCTATTACATTTGGCCCCTGGTGTCTATCTAGACATTGTCAACCTTTTTTCTGTCTATCTTTTATACCACACCCTTTACAAGAAATGGAGACATTATTCAAATTAACTTTCTGGAAATCTTATTGTGATATATTGATTTACTTAAACAGAATTAAAAGAAGGTCAAGACCAGCAAAGAAAAAGAAACCAAACCAAACCAATTAGCTTCTTATCTATCATGGACCTCACAAACTAAACTAATCAAAACAATTTTCCCAAGCTCTATTAAAGGCAATAAGCAATTTACTGTGCTATGTGATGCTTCACCTGATATTTCCCACACTGAACAGAATGTAATGAATCTACAATATGTTCACAGGAGTCCTTTAAAAGAAATTTGGAGCATGTTATGCCATGTCAAGATAAATGAACATACCGTGGATCTCAAACTTTGCAGAGGTCAGGGATATGATGATAGTGCCACTGGGGCTTATGCAGAGCTGGCTGCAATTGTGTCCCATATCACAGGTGAAATCTGCATTCATTAAAAAAGCTGCAATCTGGGCCATGTTAATATGTTTTCTGATCAGCAACAGGAGTAAATGTGTTCGGTTTACCGCATGCAAACATCACATACATTTACTTTCTATTTTCATTCCTGTTTTTAATTTATTTTTAACATATGCATTTGCTATTACATACATTAAACTGTTAAAAATGCACTAACTGCACTAATACAGCAGAGGACGCTAATGCGATTGCAGCTGCAATATCGCATGAAACACAGCTGTGAAAATATGGTAATAGTTGAAAAGCTTACCCGGCATAAGGGTGCCTACTGCTGCCTTCTCATCTGCTCCCAACGTCGAGGACCTGCGTAAACATCGTTACCCCCCCAAAACGCTGACCACATGTACACCGCAAAACTATTGCGACGCATGCACAGTATGACTTACACAGATGTGCAATAGAAAATAGTCGCCCGTTCTGTGTAAATTGCAGAATTGCTGCTGAATCGGGGGATTTCTGAATTGCATCCGCTGCTGAATCGGAAAACTCTCTTTCCCGTATACGTGTATATATTCATGCAATGTAGAAATCTCCAATCGGTGTTAGTGGAGCATTTGCAAATAGCCAATCATAAGCAGATCACTAGTGCAGAAACATTCATCATCGTCTACCACAATTTGCACCTGTACTTATCTGCATCCATGTGCATATGCAATTTGTCCAAGTCTGCAGGTGTTTGCACACGATTCTATCTGGTCCCACTGAGCACACAGGTGTAAGGGGTGACACTACACAAAAGTGCATGATGAGCACATATACGTGCAGACACTATTCTGGACATATGCAGAGCTGGTGTAGTACTCACTCTGCATCAGTCCCAAAACATCTGTTAGAATTCATGAAGTGAGAGATTCCAGGAGATGTACACCACAAGCTATATTTTCTTCCTGTTCTGCTCACTTATTGAACCTTGAAGGTAGACATGCTGTGGCCAGCTGCTCTGAAGTGAAGACTTTTTTCAGAAGCATAAAAAGTTGATATACTTTTCCTCAGCAGCCCTGTGAGCTGTAATTTAAGAAACTGGTAGTTATTTGTACAATTAAAAGAGCATACTTAGCGACATTTGGCCAGCCCCCGGGAGGGGGCTGCTAGGTCAGTGCAACAGGGCAGGTGGGAGAGGTTTAGGCTGGCGGAATGGGGGCATGCTGATGCAATCGCGTCATTGCGGCCCCGTCCCTGCTTTATAATGCCGATATTACCAGCATTATAAAGCAGGAGACAGGGCTATGATGACACGCGTCATCCCACCTTTGGACCGCCCACTTTTGCGGTGATCGCGGGGGGGTTGCGGGGGTCCGGCCACCATTATAGGGGATTTTCCTACTCTTGCAGGGTGCCATGAGTGGCACACAATTTTCGGGTGCCTCCCGCCAGTTCCGGGAGAGTAGGCAACTATGCTTAAGGGACGTCAGTTGGAGTACAAGAACACAAATTGTTTGCCCAATTGTTCAAAACTGCCAAGTGATTTCAATGCATTGGAGAAGGTTATTCCACTGAAAAAAATAACAATGAGTTATATTTAGATGCGCAGGGACTATATGATTACTTCTCATCTTTTAGAGCAATCGTATTTACTGTATATGATTACTTCTCAACTTTTAGAACAATTGTACTTCTCATATTTTAGAGCAATTTTATTAAATGTAGTAGGTTGCGAATTTGTAAAAAATGCGAATTTAGCGCTAAACTCACATCTTTTACTCACAACTGTAATAGGGTGCGACTATAGAAAAATCGCATTTTTTGGGCTTTATTATAACTCGCAAAAAAGGATTTTGCATCCAGATATTTTTCTATTCTCTAGATAGAACTCGGGCAATGTAATAGAGTGCAGAGTGCTTCAATCGCACATATTACTGCCTGAGAAATCGCAAAAACAATAGACCAGCTTCAGGATAGTGAGTTTATTCTGAGCAGGTCAGAGAAACACAGAAACATGCACATATCTATGAGATACGTGCATGTTTCTGTGTGTACATATAAAAATTATTTTAAAAAAAACGTGCACCCCCCCTCCCAATAAGCATAACCAGCCCCGGGCTCAGTAAAGCCTGTGATCATTTTTAAAATACAAGGGACAAAGGGCCTGATTCAGAGCCGGACGCTCTGACCAGAGCGCTCGCTCTGAATCAGGGCCCTCCTCCATTAAAATGGAGCGTCCTCCTGGACGCTCGTATAGCTGTGGGTGATCACCCACAGCATATACGAGCGTCCAAAAAGATGGTCGCGATGGTCTTGACCATCGCGACCATCGGACTTGCGACGGAGACCCTGCGGTAGGGTCTCCCTGCCACAAGCCCTGGAGTGATTTTGGCTCTATCAGAGCCAAATCATTCCCACTGACATCACTAGTGATGTCAGTGGGGCCGGCTTCAGACGGTAGGCATTCCCATGGGAACGCCTCCGTCTGGCAGGCATGCCCCCGGTACGCCCACCAAAGGGGGCGTGCTGTCAGTCACCATCGACAGCACGCCCCCTTAGGTGCGAGACCCGGATCGACAGCTTGGCTGTCGCAGTCCGGGTATCGCGCATGCGCACGATGGAGCTCCCTCCGTCGTGCGCATGCGCAGAGGGGAACATCGACCCACTTGCGAGCGTACTGCCGCTTGCGAGTGGGTCTGAATGAACCCTGGTCGTTTAAACGCCGTTTCATGGGCGTGCATATTTAGGCCCCAGCGATACACATCCTAATGACTAGTTACACACACAAACATTAGCAATGTCTGCGGTAGGGACAGGTCAACCACAGCTTGCGCGTGTGGGTCAGATGGTTCTCGATTTTAACAATGTTTTCGCTGTCTTGCGGGAACGTAAGTGAAGGGAAGTAGGCGGCATTATGTAGTGTTGGGTGTCTACTTATTGTGCTGCAGTTACATTGCATATGGGGTCATTAGCTGCGAATGCAGCCCTGCGACCGGGTCTGCATTGGGCCCACAATGAGCACACCCCCGCCTCCGGTATTTTAAAGCACTCAGGACCTCATTCAGAGTCGGTCGTTGCGGCCGCAGGGTCGTACGCCATCGATGTTTGCTAAACTGCGCATGCGTAAAGTTCGCAATACGCGTGCGCAAACTAGTTGCTACGATCAGAAATTTCTCTCTCCTTGAACATAGCCAGGTCTGTAGTTTGAGTGACAGAATGAGGCGTTTGTGGGTGGTAACAGGGGAAGGTGCATGAAAACGGGGGAGTGGAGATCCGAACGCAGTTGTGCGTAATTATGCGAACTGCGTTTTATGGGAGTGCATAATTAAAAAAGTAGTGTCATGGCACATGTGACATGGGTGGTTTGTACAATGACCTGATCGTAGTGCTTAAGAGAGGGTATGGTCAACCTT